>OZ014521.1:86814545-87414545 GCA_963966055.1 Lathyrus aphaca | reverse complement strand
GAAATTAGGTTATTAGTAGAAAAATAAGAACGTGGAAGTTGCGAAGTTGTAGAAATATGAATAAGGGTTTGACAGAGAATACGTAGAGGCTGCAAGAATGAGAGTCTAATCGGAGATTACAATGACCGTCAATCCAAGGTAAGGGTGGGATTCTGACTCTATAATCAGGAAATATGATGAAAACATGTGAGATTGGGTGTTATAAGTGTCTTTTGTCCATGTGTTGAATTGTTGTGTTTAATAATGAAGTTGATCAAGGTTGTTGGATTAGTCGTAGAATAATTTATTTGTGCCATCTGCGATGAAAAACCTGGTAAGAGATGGAAACAAAGATGAAACAGATGAACCAGAGAGATAACGTTGAGAGAATTTGGAACGTGACGACCGCCATGGGGTTGGGATGACTGTCACACATGTCACTAGCTTGGGATGACCTTCCCTTGGTGTTACGACCATCACAATTTGTGACGATAGGCATGAATCATGTGACGAACATCACATTTGTTATGTGTGTTATTTGGTTTCTGCATTGTAGTATTTTTATATGTTGCCTTGTCTATCTTCATTCTCCTGACACATAACTAATTGGACTGATTAATAATCTTCCAGAAACCTTAATTAAATTAAGAATCCCATTAGTTGATAAGTAGAAATATAACAATAATTGTTTTCCAGAAAATAATTAGTAGTAGTAGTAGTAATTAGCAAGTAGTAGAAATTAACATGTATCAGGCATGATATAGCAGTATCAGTGAGGTTATATTTCAGTAGCATTAATCATGATAAATGGTAGGATAATAATATAATAGTGTTTGTAATAGCAAATAGAGTAGTGAGCTAGCAGAAGAACAATTATCCGGTTTTGGTAGTATTACTCGAATAGTTTCAAGGAGCGTTTGTGATATAAGTTGGTTGGTACAGAGTAGGATATAAGTTGTTGTCATATCGCCGAGATTAAGTTGTGAAGTTGTTGTTATTAAGTTGTAGATCGATGGTCAATGTTGATTTGTTGTTTCTATTAAGTCGTAGGCCTTGAGCCAACGTTGATTTGTTGTTGTTGTTAGGTTGTGAGAGTAAGATGTTGTTGTTAAGTCGTTGTAGTAGGAAGTTGTCGGTAAGTGTTGTAGTATGATGTTCTTACTAAGTTGTGATAATATGTTGTTGTTGAGTGGTTATATAACTATTATTGTTGCTATTTTGATGTTTGAGTTGAGTCGCATTGCATATCATATCAAGTTGGAGTTGTTGCTGGGTAAGTTGGCCTGGATTGGAAAATTAAGTTGAAGTTGAAGGCTTATGCCTTGTTGTTGATGCCTCTATTAATTGTCAAAGTATTAAGTTGGGAGTTCTGCTCCAATGGTACCACATGCATGTGCATTTGTCTAAGTTGCATTTCGAAGTTGCATAATTATGTTTTTGTGTTGTGTCTTGTGTTGATTGACGTTGTTTATGAGTTGGAAGTGGTGATTTTATATAATCTAATCTAATATGTTATTTATCATATATTCGATTATATTGTTCGATATCTCACCCCTTCTGTTTGAATGTTGTCCTCTGTTGGTAATGTGCATGTAATCCAGAATAAAGTTGCTTACCTTTGTTAGTTTGAGTCGGTGTCGTCGCTCTGATATGTAACACTCAGAGGGTTGAACGCTTGTTGTTTTAATGTTGTTTTATCCTTTGCTGAATTTTTAAGTTGAACTCGAAAGATTCTTGTATTTTGAAAGTTGTTTTAAGTTGAATAAAAATGTGGTATCACTAAAGTTGAATATTTTGAATTCGCTGCTTAGTAATAAAGTTGTTTTGGTTTAAGGACTAATTGTAGTTGTTTTTTTGTCACCTGATATTTTATGTGTTATTTATTCGTTTATATGCGATAAAAAACGTCGTTTTAAGTTGAGAATGTGACATTCCATTTGTTCGTTGGAATTTGATAACTCTGATTTTATTAAATTTGTTGGGTAGAAATGGGGTGTTACAAAAGAAACATATTATCTTGGTCCAGTCCATAATGGAGTATAAAATGATAACATTAGAGGCTGCTAGTGAAGAAGCAAGTTGGTTAAGATTCTTGTTAGCTGAGATTCCTTTGTAGAAAAAAACTTATGCCATATGTGTTGATCCACTACAAAAGTACCATGTCTATTGAAAATTTGAGAACCATTATTACAATGGTAAAAGACGTCAAATTAGAAGACATCATAACACAATTAGAGACTATATCTCTAAAGGAGTTATAAGAGTGGAACATGTACACACGGATGAAAATTTAGCAGATCCTTTGACAAACGAATTCGCTAGAGATAAAGTCCATAAGACATCCAAGAAGATGAGATTAATGTCTATAGATAAATAAGTTGCGCATGATGGTAATTTGGCCATAATGATTGGATATCTCAAGAAGTGGGTCCAATGGGTAATAACAAGTTCTTAGTACTATGAGATGATTATGCGAGTATAAATAAGTAAAGCCTAAATCCTAAAGCAATAAGAGGAGAAGATAATAGAAGCTTTTGATGAGATCTATATTGTATATGAGAGAGTACGTAGACTACATGATTACTCTTGATAGACTCACCTATGTGATTGTGGAATTTAGGTTGGTTCATATGGAATTTTGAGGCAGAATTCCTAGAGCCTTCACTAAACCCGGATAAACGTGCATGCCCATTCAAGCACGAACTATTAGAATACACCTTAAAAAAAAGGTTGTGTGTGAGTTTGATGTCTGAGATAGAGTTCAAGACAATTGTGTCACTCTTGTTGAATCAAAATCTTACTTGCTACACAAAGGTTTCAAGTCGTAGACACCTCTGTTTATGCACAATCTTATAAATGTTTGACGTTACTTCTGAAACATTTTTTTTTATTCAAGAGGGGAATTGTTGGAGCATGTAAATATTTCAATATGATGAATTTGAAAAATTGTTTAGTTCCCACATTGTTATAAAAATTTGTGTGTATGTGTGTTAAGTGAGAAAATTCCTTATGTCCCACATCGCTTAGTTTTCATTCTTTGGTTAGCTTACTTCACTAAATAAGAAATTCACATGTTTCATTTCAAAACACACCAAAAACTCTTTGTTGAGTTTTTCCTTCCTTACTCGCATAACTTTGCACCTTTCGAATTGTCAAAGCACCAACTTCTTCCCTTTTCTTTCTATTAGTTGAATTTTCCGAGTATTTTCTTGAATTCTCTACGGAGAATTATGTTAATTTTTCTCGTTTGAGTTGAGAAATTACAAGTTTTAATTTTAGATTCTCTTTGAAAAATTATTTGAATTTCTCTTGTTTGAGAAATTATTGAGTGGTCAAATGACCATTATTGAATTCTCTTTGAAAAATTATTGGAATTTCTCTTGGTTTGAGAAATTATTATGACCGATCGTTATACCAAATACTACGAGTAATATTTATACCATATCTGAATGATCATCAGAGAGTGTACTCGAATGATTGTATCCTGGATGTGTCATTGTATTAAACTATTTTGAAATGTTGCTCTTAAAAAAATGCGACTCAATCCGTGATTTGATGTGATAATTTCTTCCGTGGCAATTTAATTTTTTTAAATAGTAAAACAACCGAAAGTGCTAACTCATTAGTTTCTCAAATCTTTTAGAACCGAAAGGAGTATTAGAGTACCCACTAATCACTCGTTTGGAATTGTTTATTTCTCTTATAATTAGTATATCCTTTATCTGTTTATTTTTAGCAAATAGAGGAACTCAGCTCGTATTAAATTAATAAACAATTTTATATTTTAGATCATCCCAAAAATAAATTATAAACATAAAATTAGTAATTTTACTAAAAACAAACTCTCAAAACTCACCATTTTTACATTAGTCCTTTTTTAAAAACAGATTTAAGGTAAGTATTACGCTTCAATCCGTTGGACATGTACTATGTTGTAGGAGCTTAAACACCAAGCAAAGGAACAAATTAATAAATTAACCACACTTTTACTAACATTGATGTATTTTTGCTTGGAAACTAAGTTATGAATGTGATTCTTCTAGAATGAAAATTTGTAACTAATGGTAATTAAGTTTCACGAGAAGTTTATCGAAAAACAAAACACTTTATACGAATCTTTTCCATTTGAAAAACCAAGCTGTCCACAGTTGGAAGCAAAGTACCAGCCGAAAGAGAAAAAACAAACCCAACACTATTTCAAACCACAAAGATTTAATGTAAAAACTTGTTTACTACAGTTGACTATTGTTTAGTGAAATTCATATGTTGTAATGGAGACATGCTTAGGTTTGTGTCAGATTTATGCTTCAAATAAAGCATATATGCAACAAATAACAATAGATTCATGTATATGTCGTTTTCTGCTAACATTCAGATTCCATTTTCTTAATAAGCACTTATAATTGGCTTTACTTTACAACGGATACATACACATGGTGTAGGTCAGAATCAATTAACTCCCATAATAATGAAGACATGCAAACTTTGGTCAATACTCAATAATTATTGTAAGCCACTGCATTGATTAATTCTTCAGTTTTTCACATTGGATTCCATTAAGAAATATAATAAATTATATGAATGTAAATATGTACATTATCTGACAAATATATAAATGGCCACATAAAACTCCTAGCAACCAGACATGTATGTTTATTATTAATATTATCATAGACAAGAGAATAAAACAATAGTGTTAAGTTTAATCATTTCAAAGGAAATAAATCATACCTAACTTTTCATTAAATAATTTATTGAATTACATAATCAACATATTTTATAATAATAATAATAATAATAATAATCATAATAATAATTTTTAATAGAAAACACAACATACATCACAAAATACTGGGGGAACAAAACTAAGGTATGAACTATACACATACATACCATATCAAAATTATCATACTCATGAATTATGTGTTCCTCTCTTTCTATACACCAGAGAGGAAAAGAAAATTTAACCGGGTGGTTTAATCGAGCGAGTCGTGTCGTCGTCGAGGATGAAAATAATCTTCGTGCGGAGTTTTTTTAAAATGAAAGAGCTTCTGCCTGGCTTGATCTGCTGGAATGGTGTCGTTTTCCATGGCGATGTCGGCCGCTACCGAATGTGACAGGGTCGAATCTTCTTAGTCGTTCGGCTTCTTGAGGATTGATGGCACATTCGGACGGAGGGGCTTTGTATCGGAGCTTGTCGTAACAGTAAGAGTATGTCATGTGCTTCTTTCTGAAATTCTCCATTTTGAGTCTTTGGAGTGGTGTAACGCCAGAAGGAATGGATTTGGAGTTTTGAGCATTGTCACAGTTGGCTATGTGCTCAATTGGATCGACTGCACAGCCGTGTAAGACAAGGTCGGAGAATTTGGCGACGTAAGGTGCATACTTGTAATTTACTCTGTACTTTCCGCCGTTGGTAGCCCAATCCGATGCATCCCATATTGTCGCGTATAGAGTCATCGGCTTAGAAGGGAAATCTCCTCCCATTGATTCTGTTCGCGTAACTTCTCGTATAGGAATGTTGTCTACATAAAATCTGCACAAGTAAAAACATGTAAAACATGTAAAGAGCTATTAACATTAAAACATTGTAATCATTACGTTGCGAGAACTTGTATAAACAGCTTAAGAGAGAAAAATGGTTACATGATATGAGAATCTGTCCAGAGAATACTGTATCGATGAAAATCCTCAGCCGGATCGAACCAGAGACCAAATCTTTCTTCTCTGCCAATGCTGGTACTTCCATTGCCATAAACATTGGTCTGAATCCTCCAGTCTTTGCCTCTAATGTTACCCAAAAACTCAAAGTCTATTTCATCATGGTTCTTCTCATACATGTCACCATTTGACATCTGCAGATACAAAATATATTTATGATGAAACATTATTCCTTTTTTTTAAAAGATTGTTTCTATTTCTATGTTTCTAAAAAACAAAGATTGAAAACAGTGACGTTTCTGGTTCAAACAAAATTAATTTTTTTATAATAAAAAATATATAAAATCCTAAATTTTCGCCACCATCGATGAACATGTGGTTGAGGAAAATGAAATCGAAAATTGTCTCATTAATTATTACTTTACAAAAAAAGAAAAAAATCACATGCATGCCTTGAACACATGAATGTTTAAACCCTGATAGAAGACATAAAAAGGTTCATAACCAGATTTATATAAAAGGAAAGAAATTTGTTACAAAAACTCACATAAAAAGCAACCACAACTCCAGCAGTGTAATCAGCAGGTAACTTAATGGAAGCACTGAAAAACCCATGAAGGTAAAGATCATGCGACACAAATCCAGAACCTGCAAACACAACCCAAAAAGGGAAAAAACAATAAAGATTGATTTTTTATCCATAACAAGAATAAACCAGACAACCCAATAAAGATTCTGAAGCAAACCTGTTCTTTCATCAAGTGAAAGATGAACCGATTTGCCATCTTTATGAACAAAGACGTTATTGTCACCAAACAAGGGTGTGTAGCCTTCATCGAAGGCTATAATAGGTAGATTTCTCGATGAGGCAGAGGCAGAAGCATAAGCAGAAGAAGAAAGAAAGAGGATAGAACAAAAGAAGAGAAACCCCATTTGAGAAGTTGGCATGATGTGTGTAAGAAGATGAATAAGGAGTGGTGAAGAAGAAGAAGGAAAAGGGATGATGGATTGAGAAAGGTTTGGAATATGTTGTTCTACAGCTAGAAGAGATAGAGAGAGGAGGGCTAGCTGGTTATTTGAGAGAAGAAAGGCAGAGACAAAGGAAAGCTTATTTTATTGGTGAGAGTGTTGGAACTTTGTTGAGCTGTTTTCAAATGTAGACAAATTGTTTGAGTAAATAAATGTTCATTTCAGATAACATACTATTCTTATTTTATATATATTTACACAGATATTTAATGTCAGATTCATTTGAATTTTATGATCAACTAAATGTACGTTGAGATGAATGAGTTAGAGACCTTTTGTTAATATAACTATTAATTTAGTTGAAACTTTTCATTTCTTAGCAATTACTAGTATATGTTTTTGTAAGCTTTTTATTTCAAAAATTTCAATTTCAGTTTTTATAATATTCTTTTTTAATTATAAAATGTGTGAACTTAAAAAAAAACTTATAAGTAAATAGAGATAATCATAAGGCTAATGTATAATAAGGTTTGAATTTGCAATACTTTTTATTTTATTTTATATTGTTCATCATAAAGATAATGGAATGAAATTTATGACATAGGAGCAAAGGTTTGGAAAAGGTACCTGAAACGAAGATAAGTCAAAGGAGTGAAGGCAAGCAAATGAAGAGAAATGTCAGGATAATTCAAAAGGCAAATCGTTCCGACAAGAAAAGGGGGCACCTTAACCAAAGATTTTCAAAAGTTTGAAGAGGAAAAGACTTTCAATTAGTGATGAAAGTGAAAGTCCGTTCAGAAATCCAACTGACTCTTATATAGAAAAGGGCGAACCTGGAAAACAACGAATGAGGTGAAAAAAAAGGGAAGACGAAAAGCAACTCATATCATGTCGCACCTCAGGAATACCACGACACTCAAGTGCGCCACTCAAGAACTCTAAAGGGAAGCGTTGTGCGCTAAACCTATTAACCTAGGGCCACATGTTTAAAACTCGTGTGAAATATCGTAGTGATAAGAAAGAAATATAATGTGCATGTTTCCACTCCCCTGCAGTCAGACCATACTCAACTCGACATTATAAAATCAACACAGATTTTGGAAGACTTCTCATTTGACAACTTACAAGAAGCCTTGAAGGCAACATTTTTGTGCTGGCAAAAGGCCCAGATAAATAAATTTCATTTGATGCTCTAAAATAAGGCTCAATAACTACTCTACCCAAGTGTACATATTTTTCTACGCGCATTAGGCTTAAGGTACACACATTTTTTCACATTCCACTTTATCCTTTTTTGGACTCATTCATTGACATGAGCATTGGAGTGTTAACATTGCAGGTCCACTCATATGTTCAACCGCACCAGAGGCTTGCAACACCGCATCAGGAGTTTATCATCATAATTCACACATAATTTTGGTCTTGATCCGTTACAATTATACTATTGTCTCGTTTAAGTTATAACAATCCCTATGAAAATGACACATTTTTATAAATATATTACTCGATGACATATTTGCTAAAAAAATCATCATTAACTTAGGCATAAAAGTTTCTTTTTGTAGGTACACTTTAAGTATTTAGAGATAAGTGAAGCTAGAAGTAAGAGAAAATATTACAACAAAATTACTTGTAGCAAGCAACTCACATCACCTGCTTAAGTGGTCTATCTCGTAAGTTTACACATGAACATTGATGTCTATTGTGGGGGATCAGTAATACTTATATAGGCATCAAGATCTCATAAACATGGAGGTTACTTAAGGAAAAGTTATCTCATTGTCATATCAAGTGATATTAATTTGAACTTCCTCATTAAATCTATGATAAAATTATTTTATTAAAATCTCCTGATGTTCGAAGTGCAATGATGGAAATGTGACAAGAGTATCAAATTGTTCCAAGTAATAATGTGGTGAGTACCACTAAGTATCGAATACAAAGACTAAAATTGTATTGAATTTATCATTGAATAAGTTGAACAAAAAGGCTTCTTAGTTAGTTTTAGACATTTAATGCTAAAAACTAAGGTTGGTAAAATTATTGGTTGAAAAGATGTCAGAGATGAGTCTAATTTAGATTTTCCCTTCTACCCTTGTTTAACCTTGCTAATTAAAGGTATTATCCAATGTGATTACTCATTCTCAAGATTGTTTAATATTAATTTATAGTAACTAAACCTTTAACACCTTAAATGAGTTACTCAATCCCTTGGTAAGTCACAATTATGGTTAAGAATTTAAATTTAACATAAATACGTGGGTTTCAAAGATTTACCCTTATTCCTATGTGGTGGTAAACTATAATACCTAATTCAAATTGTTTACTAATTCCACTTTTGTTTCACAAAGTAAACAATAAGTATATTTATTACTAATCAATCAATAAAAAATATAAAGCAATTATATTAGATAAATAAAATAAGAACGATGGATCAAATTAGTAGTGTCATCCAAGGGTACAAGGTTCATCCTAATATCAAATAATCATACCTCAAAAAAAGGGTGTCTATATATTCATAATGTAATCCAACATAATAAAAGGTTTGAAAAAATACATGAATCATACAAGAAGATTAATGAGCTTCAATGGTTAAAAGGCACTAACTTGTCTCTCGAAGAACTCTACAAACATTTCTCTTGAATCAAAATTCGGAATCCCCTCCTTTGGTATAAGTTTAGCATTTATAACAGGATTTTCTACTCATAAAATTGCACCATGATTGGTTATAATCGCATTGTGATCCTTCATTAATATGACATGACATGGATTCGTTGAATACAAAATGGAGTCATGATTGTATAAATCGCCTCACAATCTTTATAGAACGTTACTTCTTCATTTGCAACTTGAAATTGTGCAACAATCCTCTTGATTGTGACCTGATTTCAATCTACAAAGGAAGAAGTAATATTATGGAAAAATCACAAGGAAATTTGTGCAATCATGATGTGATTTGTAGGGATGGCAACGGGTAGGGTCGGGTGCAGGTTTCACACTATCCAAATCCACACCCGAAATCACCACCCAAACCCGAACCCGAACTCAAAGGCTATTCGGGTGGCAAAATAACACTCACGCCCACACCCGTTGGGTTCGGGTTTTTCCACCCAAACCCAAACCCGTAGAAAAAACACACATAAAACAGCAACATTGAAATTTGAAACACAAGAATTTCATCAAGGTCTCTCAAAGAAATTAAGGAATTAAATTACAACTTTCCATCAAGTTTGGTAACATTACAATTAAAATTAAGGTCTTCAACATCTTAACATTACAATTAAAATTAAGGTCTTCAACATCTTAACATTACAATTAAAATTAAAGTTTATAATTAAAATTAAAGTCTACAATTTACAATTAAAATTAAAATTAAAATCTACAATTAAAATTAAAATTAAAGTCTAAACGAGTGTGGTTCGGGTTTCGGGCGCGGGTTTCATACTACCCAAACCCGCACCCGAAATATCAAGTGGCACCCGAACTCGAACCTAGTCAACTCGGGTTTTCACCTGTTGACTCGGGTTTGGGTGCAATGGGCACCACGGGTTTGGATATGCATGTCATCCCTAGCGATTTGGCTTGAACTCAGACATGCCACATGTGTTTTGACAAGATTTTCATTTTTTCTTATTTTATTCAAGATCTTGTGTACTTTTCTCACTCTGATTCTCATAAGCATAATGACCACCATCTAAAAACATTATAGAGTTGTTTTAAGTTGAAAAAAAATACTTTTCATAATATTTTGAATCATGTTATAGTTTGATATGATTTAAGTCGTGTTAGTCACATATTTACTTAAAAATCTAAAAAAAAATGCTAAGAAAAAGTGGTATGACGTGTTGTTTTTACAACTCCAAACTTGAATTGTTATGTATTATCAAGGAACAAGCTTGTAAGATGAGAATATGTAGTATAATAACAAACTTATAAGAACAATGATAACTTCTAAGTCTAATGTTTGTTTTTAATCAAAATACTTATATGATCATGCCTAGACATTACTTCCATTCTCAAATTGAAAGATAAATAAGTTCTTAGGAATCTTTCCAAATTCTAATTCTACTTGTATGTTTTCTCTATCTCTCTCACCAATTCGCTTAAGTGAAAATTAGCATCATCACTCAATCTATACGCAATTTCTATTTATCATATACTTGAAAAGTTTCTAAATAGTTAATTAAACAAAGATTATAACACACACTTTGAGGTCATTGAGAGTTGTATTTGTTGATTTATGTGATGTCGAAGTCGATGTCAATATCTTTCCAACTCTCTAATGATGGTGATTAACTTGAAGATATCTCAAGTATAATACATGCAGTGATATATCTAGAATAACAACTAACAACATTACTAAATTGCTACTAGATACACCAATGCAAATATCTGGTTATGGACCAAATTAATTTTTTTTCAAAAATACCCTCAAAATGACTAATATACCAATAATCTAACAATATCTTAAGCACGATGAAAAGTTGATTCACCTAGTCCTCAATGCCAATTCCATAGTTATGAGTCCAATCCAATTACATGCTTGAAAATAATGCTACAATATGGAATGAGATACTAATCTCAGTATGTTCCTGATCTAAACCATTAATCTCTCACTACCTTTCTACTCATATTAAAGTCTAATTGAAATTTCCATCAGGGTATCTCACACCCATCCTGCACAAACGAGTATTGGCTAACCAACTTACAAACATATCAATTATAAATGAAGTGTTCTCAAGTCGATAAGAATTCCTCGGGACACCAAAGGCACTTAACACCTCAAACTGAAAATTAGAATGTAATAAATCCACTAACGTTATAAAATAGCCTCTAGTAATATTTTATTCAATCACTTGAAACCTAACATAATTGTACAGTCTTACTTAGAGTTAGATAAACCATAACTACCATAAGATAAAATTTATGGCAATTCTCATTTTTATTTATCACAATTGTCGCTAAGCATAGTTCTACAGACTTAGACAGGCTAAAATAAATAGGGAAAATGTGGTAGCATACCCCATCACTTATCTATGTACATAAAAAAATTATATTCATATTACATATAATATAGAGATGATAATACATTATCCCTTACACCAGTGTACACCATAGAACATGTCTAGCACTACGGGCCCGTGAACATCCTACTAATCCTCCAAATATCGAGTCTAGTATTACGGGATTATTGACATCCTGCTAGAACCTTACATATCAAGTTTATTGTTATAGGATCATTAAAATCCTACTAATGCTTGATAAGTTTTACGTCTGATTTCGGGTTATACATGCAGTAAGTCGTATCATTTCGTACATGTGTCTAGTTATCCATCTCACTACTATAAAATATACATTTTGTAACACCATTTTACTGCGACCATTTTTTCAACCGTAGTAATATCTTATTTTTTACGCGCCTGAATTTTTTTATTTTATTAAAAGACTTTTTTTTATCACAGTTCATAATAACAACCATGGTGATAAATTAAGGGTTACAACCTTTGAATCTCAACATCAACATTTTTCCATTTTTTTCCCAATAAAAATGTGTGTTCTTTAACATGTATTGTTAAATAAAAATTGAAAAACTATTAACTACATTTGTTTGTATCAACAATGGTTATATGTGTCATATTTCACTATGGTTGATATTTGTAACTGTTGTGAAATTATTTCCTACAATATTAAAACATAACTCGTTCTTTATTTTCTTCATAACTCATGCCCTGTCGAACCAGACGACACTAATAGAGAAATATTCATCCTCACAATTTTCATTCATTTATTGAAACATTCAATATTCACCATCTTCATTCATTTTTTGGAACAAAAATTATTTATAGGTTTCTTCCTTCTCTTCGAAGTATGGTATGTTACCTTTCTGTGTTCCCTATTCATTGTTCATTATTCATTTCTTGGTCTCTCTCATGCGGTGTGCTGAGTTTTTTCCTTTATGTGGTGTTGTTTGCCGTGAAAATTGGTAAACAACCGCCGATCTTCTAAAAACACCAAATTTTCTAGTGACTTACATGATCGATCAGATTGATCCTAGGACATGTGCTATAAATGTTGATTGCTTAAATTCTAATAAAAATGTAATAATGTTTCGACAATAGGTGTAAATAACTTGTTAAGAAATGCAGGAAAAAGATAAACAATAAAGGAATGCAAGAAAAATTGTTAAATCAAGAAGATTAAATAAAAGAATTGAAGTCGAATGGAAGATAAATGTGTGACTGGAATCGAAAGAAAGTTGAAATACATAAGAGACTTAATGAAACTGCATAAACGTAACTCACATAAAGTAAAGAAACATCCTTAAAGAAAACATTTAAATTGCATTTGATAAATAAATGGTGGTGTTTATCACATACATTCTCACACAACTATTTTCTCTACACTAATACTTTGAGTTTTTGATTTGAGTTACTAGTATAAATTAACCACACACACTTGAATCCTATTGATAAAACTCTTATTTATAATAGACTAAATAACTGTCATTAACGGCTCATTCACTTAGATAGTGACAAATGGCGCCTTGCATGTCTTCATGTCTTAGATATGTGCCACTTGTCTTGTTTGCTAATGGATAAGAACAAAATTACATCCTTTATTTGAATTCGAATTCTTCATGTCGAATGCCCTCAGTAGCATTCACTTTCACAAAGAAGTTCAAGTACTAAGAAATATTTCTAAGTCCAAGACTCCACATTTTATCTTTTGTGTCAATTAGGCTTCGACTTGGTCTCTTCATTGTTATTCCAGTCGAAGGCCTTCACACTTATCAAAAGGTTTGATACTTGGCATTAACATTTTTTATCCTATCACAAGTATCTAAATTAGGAGCTAGCAAATTATCCCCAAAAAATGTCTCTTTCGACCATATGGAAGAAAGGGTCATTTTTTGACTGCATCATTTCGACGCTGTCTTTTGATACTATGTAAGTATTTATCAATTGTAACACCCCACTTTTCCCAATTTAGAAAATAATTAATTAATAAGTAAAATCAGAGTTTTTATCAAGTGGAATGCCACATCAACAATAATAACAACAAAACTTCTGATTTAAAATAACGGAAAGTATGAATTATTCAATTATGGCAATATGCCAACATCAACAATATTCATCAATATTTCTTGGTTTATAAAGTTTCAACAAAGAAAATACGATACATAACAAATAATAAAAACAAGTAAAACATCAAATATCCCTAAGTCTCGTGTTACGTATCAGAGCAGTTCTATGACTCGAACAGGCAACGCGCGGTCCATGCACACTCAAGTACCTGGATTATCTATACTTCCAAGGAAGCACAAATACAACAACAAAAACAAAGGGGGTAAGAAACATATTCAATAATTAATGATGCATAAAACATGTCAAGGATAATGTCTCACACAATCAACATAAACAACAACAATAATTAGCAACAATGACTCATGATTCAATAACAATAATTATGCAATGTGACTCAACAATGATATAATGCATGTGGTACCAATTCACCTTGTTTCATTCAATCGAACTTGATTCATAAAGAATCCGGATAAATCATATACGCCCATCCGACAATGATTTATCTCTAACATTCTCCACAACGGATTACAGATGAATCACATACGCCCATCCGACAATGATTCATCCCACCAATAATACCTCAATGTATGCATGACAATGATAATGCACACAACGTGTATAAACACCTCGTTATACATCTGGATGATCCATCCAATCACATATGCAACATAAGATCCACACAATCACCAAAAGTTCCTCACACGACTTAAGTAATTAATCGTCTAGTTAATTGACCTAAGTTTCATTATTAATTAATTTTCCATCATCAATCCTCGATCAACTAAGTCCTAAGGTCTACTCCAATACCTCATATCAAGATAATCTCCATCGGACGTGAAATCGGGATAAACATCGCGAAATGCCAAAATTGCACTACAAACTTGGTCATACACGTATTGTATAAGGGCATACGCGTAATGCCCAGCTTCCACGCCCCCTGGCCTATATGCCCATCATTCGTGTATTGATCCCCACCCTTAGCCTCACATGCATATGGACAGTCCCTTACGCGTTTGGACAGAGCCATTTGTTCTAAAATTCACCTCAACACAAGTCAATTCATGTATCACCTCCTTATACGTGTATTGCTCAGTCTCCCTTCGCCTAACCTACGTATTTGGGCAGATGGTCGTGCCAAAAAGCATCTCATACGCGTAATATTCCTTCATTATGCATAATGGTGTAAAATCACGCCTTTCTATATGTGTATGGCCTATCTATTACTCATATGGACAGAGAGATACCAAATTCTCACAATTTCCTCTTCATTCTGAATCGGTTCACTATGGTTCTCGTTTTCACACTTTATACCAGTCATAGAATGATTTCTACACCAATTTTACACTCTTATTCATATTCTTCTTTCATCTAATATTACTAATCTAATTTCATACGTTTCTAGATCTAGATTCGCCACTCTTCTTCTGCAACAACATAAAATTTATCCATACAATGGATAAACAGAACAACAAGAATGATATCTCAGGCAAGAAATCAATTAATTCAGATCGATTTCACAACAGTAGTTCCACAAAGGAACAGAATCACAGAAACAACATTATATACAGAAAATCCTACGAGGGAAAGGACCCCTCACTACCATATCATGTTATCATCACCAATTATGAACCCTTTTCTCCCCTTTTACCTCAATTCCTTGAAGAAATTCCTGCGAATTTGCTCTATGAAGATTGCCCTAGCAGAAGTTCTTCCTTTTCTTAGATCTCTCCCTTGATCTCCAAAAATTATTATGACCTCCTCTAATTTTAAGATTAAGGCTTAATTCTCATAATACCCTCACTCTAATGTTTTACTAATTCAGCCCTTATTTTAATTAAATGAAATAATAATAATAATAATAATAATAATAATAATAATACTAATATTATTAACATAATAATAAAAATAAAAATGTTCAATTGGCCATATTATTATTACTACACCTCACCATTACTAACCACCCTTAAGTCTATCCGTCCCACTAGGACTTTACACCAAAACATCTAAGCACACACACCTTAAACAAGGCCAATAATCACTGAAAGTACACGACAATAAATTATTTAAAATATTGGGTGTTACAACTCTCCCCCACTTAAAATATTTTCGTCCTTGAAAATGTACCCGATGAGAAACGTTTCGGATACGATTCCCGCATCCTGCTTTCCAGTTCCCAGGTCACACTTCCACCAACAACTCCTCCCCAAGATACTCTCACCAAAGGAATTTCTTTACCTCTGAGTTGTTTCATCTTGCAATCCTTAATCCTTATCAGAATCTCTTCCACTTTAAGATTATCTCTAACCTGCACCTCATCCCTCGGAATAACATGAGATGGGTCAGACACATACTTCTGAAGTTGCGACACATGAAACATGTCATGTAAGTTTGAAAGCTCTGGCAGTAATGCCACTTTGTATGCAATAGTACCAACTTTCTACAAAATTTGATATGTTCCAATGAACTTAGGATCCAACTTTTTTGATTTCAAAGCACGTCCAACACTCGTCATTGGTTTGATCCTCAAAAACACATGGTCACCTTCATCAAATTCTAATTTTTTTCTCCAATTATCATGATAGCTCTTTTGTCTACTCTGAGACGCTTTCATTTTCTCATGGATCATCTGAATTGTCTCAGTAGTCTGTTGCACAATATCAGGTCCAAGTACCACATTTTCACCAGTTTCATACCAATACAAAGGTGTCTTACACCTCCTACCAAACAAAGCTTCAAATAGTGTCATTCCAATACTAGAATGGTAGCTATTAATGTACGTAAACACAATCAATGGAAAATGAGTATCCCACGCACCACCTTGTTCCAACACACAAGTCCTTAACAAATCTTCTAATGTCTGAATAATCCTTTCCGACTGACCGTCAGTTGTGGATGATAAGCCAAACTCAATTTCAGCTTTGAACCCAAAGCCTCTTGCAAACTCTTCCAAAATTCTAAAGTGAACCTCGGATCTCCATCCAACACTATACTCGAAGGAACACCATGCAACTTCACAATTATTCTGATATAAAGCTTTGCCAACTTTGTCAACGGAAAACTCATGTTGATAGGTATAAAATGTGCATATTTCGTAAGCTGATCCACCACTACCCAAATAACATCAAATCCTCTCACCGTATTCAGCAAACTAGTAACAAAGTCCATACCAATATTGTCCCATTTCCATTCCGGAATTTCCAACGGTTGCATCATTCCTGAAGGTTTCTGATGCTCCACTTTGGACTTCTGACATACCAAACAAGTTGTCGCTCCCACCAAATGACACAGGGCCAGAAGGGGTACAGATGCGAACGGTCGGAGAAAGAGAGAACATAAGATGAACTGAAAAGAGTCTCCAGCTAGGCATTTTTATCCCGAAGGAAAGGTAATGCTGCATAAACCCAAGAAAAGATGGATAAGACGGTCGTGAACCAGAGAAACTGAGAAAGGGGGTTGGTTACAACCTGGGAAGGTATTAGCACCCAGATTGTCCGTCGTACCCGACGGGATCCACGCTTGAAAGTTTGTGTTTAAAGGGGTAGTGTATGTGCTATCTGTGTGTAAAAGCTGGAAAAGAATGTACAGGTGTTAGTGTAAAAGAAATGTGAAGTGAAATTGCTCAGGAATGAGGCTTAAAGAATAATGCTGGAAGAAAGGGGAATATACAGAGACTTTTGTTCGATAACAGTTAAGTTATGCCTACGTATCCTCTCGTGCAATGAGGAAGTCAGAACACCGTATTTCGACTCAAAGAGACTGAAAGATGAATTGACTTGTGAACTGCTTACTTGTCTATGCTCAAGTGTATGACCTGTCTGGCTCAGGTGCTAACTGTCTTGCATTAGACGGAAGAAGCGAGTTCTCGTTTGTGAGTGAATGAGATGAGAAAAGAATCCCGGAGGAGACGATTATTGTTTGTTTTAGTGTTTTCAATCTTTTATTGCTTTTGGAGTTTGTCATAAGAAAATGAGTTTAAGCCTAAACCAAGGGTTAGTAAACTTATCACATCTTCCCTCTGATTAAGGGTAATGAGAATACCTTAAATATGAAGTAAACACCTCACACTTAATCACCATGATGTAGGATTAAGATCATTAACCTACTTGCATTTATTTAGATGTTTTTTTGGAGTTTTTTTGTTTAGTGTTAAGTAATGAGTTTAAGCCATAATCAAGGATTTAATGGACTCATTACACCATCCTAATAGAAGGATAATAGATGAGAACATTTAAGCTGAGGAAGGCTCCTCAACTTAATCCATGATTAGGGATTAACCTCATGAAAAAACAAAGCCTTTATTAAAGTGGATTTTAGTTAATGGTAAGATTAAGAAGTGAATTTTATGGTTTGTAAGACAACTTGAGGGGGACTTGTCCATTAACACTAGGGTTAGTCCTTCTTAACCAATTAAGGAAGAATTAGAACCCTAATGCAAGGCCCAAGTTACAAGCTTGATGTCTTAGTGATTATTAGATGAATTGATTAAGGGATTTAAACACATTAAAGGTTTAACACTTAGGATTAAAGTTATACACTCCATCCTAAGAGAAGGATGCAGGCATAACCTTAATCACAAAGCCTTAAAACCTTAAAGATTTAGTCCCTGATTAAGAGATGAGAAGAGAGACACAAAGGATGACACAAAGGTAAAACTAATGGGGGACTAAGCAAACCTTAATTGTTATCATGCTTGGGTGTTCCTAGGGTTTATGAAGCTTGCAGGAGATCTTCAAGAAAAGGCATCAAGGAGAAAGCAAGAAGGAAGGAGGAGAAGCAGAAGAAGCAAGTCAATTTACTTCACTTAAGAAGATAAGTTGCTTGAAGAAAGAAAGTGGAGAAGGCACATGAATGAGAAATCTCACTCTAAAGCAAAATTAAAATGCAGCAATGGATGCATAAAAGAGATGAGAAGAGATTGTGAGAAGTGAAGGCAAATTCACTTCTCAAAGTACCTACCACCTGAAAAGTTAGCATATAAGAAAGAATGAAATGAAAATGAGATGTATGCAAGGATGCAAACCAAAACCAGAAGCATGTTCATGATGTAAATGATGCTAAGAGATGATGCAAAGACATGTCAAGAGCAATGGATGATCGCATAAGTGATGAGAATGCAAATGGAGCATGAATGAAGCATGAAAGTCCATGAATGCCCATGGAATGTAATGAATGCATAACATGGCAAATGGATGAAGAAATGATCAAGCATGAGTCTAATGTGTCCTATTATGTCTTATATGTCATATGGATGCAAGAAATGTCATGGCAAGTTCTTGGATGAATGCATATGCAAGATGTATGCAAATGAAGATGAAAAAAATAGGGTTTTCATGCAACTTGAGATGCAAAACTCAAAAAACAGAAGCAAATTACAAGATAAAAAAATTAAAATGGAAAAAAAAGAACCCTAATCCCACATGATTTAACACCCCAAAGGAGAAGACCTAACTCTTAACCTAATGAAAGTTATGATTTTTCTAAGTTATCTAGGGTTTTAAGGTACCTAAAGGGAAAAAAATGCAAATCAATTTAAAAATGCAGAAGAAATTCATGACAAAAATTATGCTAGAAAATACATTTAAAATGAAGATCAATGCAAAAAGAACCATGGTCATACCATTCCTGGTTAGGCAGAAAATAATTCTTGAAGTTAGGGTTCAAAAATGGGATTTTATGAACCCTAAATTCAAAGAAAAAATGTCAAAATGATTCAAAACCAAAAAGAAATTTGTGTGGATGGTATGACAATGTCTCTAAATGTTTAAAAATGAAATATGATTTTTTTTGGGATTTTTAGAAACCTAAATGATATTTTAATTAATTAATTTTAATTAATTAATTAAAATAAACATTTAAATGCTAAAAAAATGATTTTTAAATGCAAAAAATAAAAATAAAAATATTTTTGGGTTGAGACAATTATTTGGAATTAAAATGCTGAATAAAAATATTTTTGGCATTTTCTAACTATTTTAAATAAAATGTGCAAGATAAAATGAGAAAAATGAAATAAAATTAAAATAAATGAGAAGTAAACGCAAAGGAAGGCCAAGATTGAATCTGGGTTTGGATTGGTTGACTGTACGCCACATCTAACAGACAGAATTCAAATTTCATTAATCTTATTTAATTAAATAATTAATCCAGTTTAATAATTAATGAGAAGATCCTAGCCACTCAAACACGCGCTGGAAGACAGATCAAATGGTCCACGCTCAAAGTTTGCCCTAACCCTAATTAAGCCACTAATGACTTTCAGGTGGCCGGAGAAGACCTCCGGTCATCTTCTCCGGCCAGACCCTCACCTGAAAATCCCCAACTTCTTCCTTAGGCACTCTCTGGAGCTCTAAAGCTCCAGATTCACTCCTCCCACTCCCCTGAACCTAAATCCAACCTCAAAACTCATTTCTTTTCACCCAAAATCAAGATTCGAAGAAAACATCAAAAATGGCAAAAATTCCAGACAAGCAATACATTCTCATTTCTCAACCATTTTCAATAATTCCAAGTTCAGTGTGATCAGTGAAGCATGCTTAATCATTTTGTAACATAAAATAAAGGTTCTGGAAAAATTAATTTGAATGGCTACCTGAGATGGAGCTTTCAACCCTTGAGCTTTCTGTCTGCTTCTTAGGTGCAAAATGCCTCCAATGACCTCCCTGAAGAAACTTTGATGCTTGGAGAGCTTTGAGGATGGCTAGTTTGTGAGTTTGTGCTCCACTGGTCAGAAAATCGTGTTTGGCTTGTGGTGTGTTCTTGGCTGTTTTTATGGGTGGTTTGTGATCAGTGATTGATTTTGAGATGAATGGTGGAATTTGTTTTGAGTTTGAGCAAGTGTGTTATGTGTTTCGAAGGAAAATGCAAGAGGGATGATTTTTGTGAACTTGAGAATGCTGAGGTTTCAGGTTGTGTTCTTGTGTGTTATGGCTTGGGTTTGATCCACATAACAACTTGTGATATGCATGTGGAGTGGTTGTGCCCTATTGTGATTGGTATGGCCTTCTTGCAAAAAAGTCAAAAGTTCTTGTCCTTGAGGTATGGGCTGGTTCAGAGGTGGTACAAGGGCATGTCTGGTGCAGCAAGGATCAAGGAGGTCCATGGAATTCACTTTGAGGCAATTCAACATGTGGGAAATAAGTTATGGGGTGTTTTGCAATTTTGACAAAGTTTGGCCCTTTTGTGAATTCTTGATGTTCAAGGCACGTGTTCTTGCAATCCCTTGGGCAATTCTGACCTATAAGCAATGCACTATGATGTTATGATGTATTGAAGTGTGTTTGAAGTCATAAAAAATCTTTGGCAAGTGGTTTTGCAAAGAATCCCTCTTTGTGCATTCTTGAAATTTATGGGATTTTTGCCAACTTTGACAAGCCATATCTTGAATTCAAAAATGAATTAGATCTTGTTCTTGTACTTTTTGAAAAGGGAATGATCCAATCTACAACTTTCATGACCAATAATTTTTCATTTGAAGCATTTTTGGTTGAGAAAGAGGAGGTTGAAAAACTTCCCCAAAATGGAAAGTTTACATTACAAGTCATTTCCATTTTTGGCAACTTTTGGTTTAGCTCACTTTTCTTCAAATTTGTGAACTTATAAACACTTCAATGATCAAATAAAGACCATATAACTCCAATTTGATGAAAAATCCACTTTGGTCCCATGTTGGGGGGTCTCAGATGCCCTGATTTTGCTCTGACTTGCTCAAGAAGTTACCCAGTGATCATATGACTTCCACAATGAATTTCTTCATCAAACTTGGTACACATGATCCTTATAACATATTGAGACCATTAGAAACAAGAATGACCAAAAAATTTGGAGTTATGGCCTCTGAAACCAAAACCCTAATTTTAGGTCATCAGTGTAGTGAAACCCTAACTCTGCTTCCCTGCTTTCCAAGTTCTTGTGATTCTTTGACTTCCTTGATCTTTGAGGGATATAATATGATGATTGAACATACATGTACCCTCTTGGAATGATTGATGGCCTTTGGAGTGGCTCATATGGATCCTGGATTGCTCAGATCACAAACCCTAGATGCAGATGAACTTGACCTAATGTAGTGAAGCAAAAATGCAACATGAAATGGTATGCTTATGTTTATGTAAAGATGAAAGATCACAAGCCATGGTATGAACTTAGTGAGAGAAAATTTGGGGTGTTTACATCTGCCCCTATTCAAACATGAGTTGGCTGTGCAGGGTGTAAGCGCCTGGCTTAACAGACAAACAAGATAACTTGTGGTGTAATACCAAAGACAGTCCAAATTTTGCACTCACTAGGGAGAAGAAGAAAAGGGATATAAATTGTAAAAGGTAATAAAGTATGATTTATCAAATGCTGGCGATGGAGGACGACCATCGAGCAGAGGACGACTGTTGGGGATGAAGCAATGACGGGGACAACCGACATGCTAAGGAAATAAAACGGTAAATAAAGCAATGACGGGGACGGTCGACACGCTGGGGAAATAAAGAGATCATGATGGGGGGCGGCCATCAAGTAAAGTAGCAATGTTTTCTGGGGATTAAAGTACACAATGATGGGGACGGCCATCAAGCTTGCAAAGTAAACATTGATGGGGACGACCACCGGTTTAAAGAATAAATGGTATAATGATGATGGACGGTCATCAAAGGTGAAGGACGATCACCTAGCAGGGGACGGCTGCTCTTTATAGGACGAATGTCGGATAGAAACAAGTCGACGATGGGGATGGCCATCGGATAAGCATGATGAATGACGATCATCAAAAGGTGAAGGACGATCACCTAGCAGGGTACGGCTGCTCTCGGGTTTTATCATGACATAGGACGAATGTCAGATAACAAGATCAATGATGGGGACGGCCATCAGATAAAATGATGAAGGACGATCATCAAAAGGTGAAGGACGATCACCTAGCAGGGGACGGCTGCTCTGTTGGGGATAAGGATGAGAGACGGTCATCCGAGGTGAAGGACGATCACCTAGCAGGGGACGACTGCTGAAAGATATCACGACATAGGACGAATGTCAGATAGAAAAAGGGTTCCAATAATGGAGACTCCGCTGGGGAAGGATGAGGGACGGTCATCCAAAGGTGAAGGACGATCACCTGGCAGGGTACGGCTGCTCTGTAACACGACATAGGATGAATGTCGGTTTAGAAGAAAAGTTACTTTTACTGGCGATTTGCTGGGGAATAGTAAACACGGATGAGTGTTTACATCCAAGAAATAAAAGATATAAGTGTTTGACGCAGTGTATAGATTAAGGGTGCGGATGCGCATCCTTAAGACTGTGATACAGACGAGTACCGGTAGAAACAAACGCTGACGCGTGTTCAGAGATGATGATACAGACGAGTACCAACTAGTTAACAAAGAACACGGACGAGTGTCGAATCTGAGGGGAACGAGTGTATACAAGATAAAAACGAGTATCTTTAATAACAAGCATTGCGAAGTATGAGCAAGACACAGACGAGTGATTAACTTGCTGGGAGAAGTGACACGGACGAGTATCAAAAGAGAAAGTACATTCTCATTTCTCAACCATTTTCAATAATTCCAAGTTCAGTGTGATCAGTGAAGCATGCTTAATCATTTTGTAACATAAAATAAAGGTTATGGAAAAATTAATCTGAATGGCTACCTGAGATGGAGCTTTCGACCCTTGAGCTTTCTGGCTGCTTCTTTGGTGCAAAATGCCTCCAATGACCTCCCTGAAGAAGCTTTGATGCTTGGAGAGCTTTGAGGATGACTGGTTTGTGAGTTTGTGCTCCACTGGTCAGAAAATCGTGTTTAGCTTGTGGTGTGTTCTTGGCTGTTTTGATGGGTGGTTTGTGATCAGTGATTGATTTTGAGATGAATGGTGGAATTTGTTTTGAGTTTGAGCAAGTGTGTTGTGTGTTTCGAAGGAAATTGCAAGAGGGATGATTTTTGTGAACTTGAGAATGCTGAGGTTTCAGGTTGTGTTCTTGTATGTTATGGCTTGGGTTTGATCCACATAACAACTTGTGATAGGCCTGTGGAGTGGTTGTGCCCTATTGTGATTGGTATGGCCTTCTTGCAAAAAAGTCAAAAGTTCTTGTCCTTGAGGTATGGGCTGGTTCAGAGGTGGTACAAGGGCATGTCTGGTGCAACAAGGATCAAGGAGGTCCATGCAATTCACTTTGAGGCAATTCAGCATGTGGGAAATAAGTTATGGGGTGTTTTGCAATTTTGACAAAGTTTGGCCCTTTTGTGAATTCTTGATGTTCAAGGCACGTGTTCTTGCAATCCCTTGGGCAATTCTGACCTATAAGCAATGCACTATGATGTTATGATGTATTGAAGTGTGTTTGAAGTCATAAAAAAACTTTGGCAAGTGGTTTTGCAAAGAATCCCTCTTTGTGCATTCTTGAAATTTATGGGATTTTTGCCAACTTTGACAAGTCATATCTTGAATTCAAAAATGAATTAGATCTTGTTCTTGTACTTGTACTTTTTGAAAAGGGAATGATCCAATCTACAATTTTCATGACCAATAATTTTTCATTTGAAGCATTTTTGGTTGAGAAAGAGGAGGTTGAAAAACTTCCCCAAAATGGAAAGTTTACATTACAAGTCATTTCCCTTTTTGGCAACTTTTGGTTTAGCTCACTTTTCTTCAAATTTGTGAACTTCTAAACACTTCAATGATCAAATAAAGACCATATAACTCAAATTTGATGAAAAATCCACTTTGGTCCCATGTTGGGGGGCCTCAGATGCCCTGATTTTGCTCTGACTTGCTCAAGAAGTTACCCAGTGATCAGATGACTTCCACAATGAATTTCTTCATAAAACTTGGTACACATGATCCTTATAACATATTGAGACCATTAGAAACAAGAATGGCCAAAAAAATTGGAGTTATGGCCTCTGAAACCAAAACCCTAATTTTAGGTCATCTGTGCAGTGAAACCCTAGCTCTGCTTCCCTGCTTTCCAAGTTCTTGTGATTCTTTGACTTCCTTGATCTTTGAGGGATATAATATGATGATTGAACATACATGGACCCTCTTGGAATGATTGATGGCCTTTGGAATGACTCAGATGGATCCTGGATTGCTCAGATCACAAACCCTAGATGCAGATGAACTTGACCTAATGCAGTGAAGCAAAAATGCAACATGAAATGGTATGCTTATGTTTATGCAAAGATGAAAGATCACAAGCCATGGTATGAACTTAGTGAGGGAAAATTTGGGGTGTTTACACAAGCACATACAAACTGTGTTATATCCCTCTTCATACCAAACCACCAAAATAATTTCTTCAAGTCTTGATACATTTTCGTAGCTCCCAGATGAATACTCAAACTATTCTAGTGACTCTCTTCTAAAATTGCCTTTTTCGTAGCTCCCAGATGAATACTCAAACTATTCAGGATCACCTCCACCTGTAGGCATCAAATCTACTAACTTCATGTCAAGCCTATGGTTCTCTGTAATCACATCCAGAAAGTCATTATTCACCTTTAGTATTCCAAGTCTAACACTCTCAGGTATTGTTTCACAAACCATGCTCAAATCTCGAAACTGTTTTATTAACTCCATTTTTTCACCATCAATGCCGACATATGAATTGTCTTATGGCTTAAAGTATCTGCTACTACATTAGCCTTACCTGGATGATAGCTCAAATTAAAATCATATTCCTTCAGAAATTCCAACCATCTTCTCTGTGTCATATTCAGTTCTTTCTGGTCGAACAAATACTTCAAACTCTTATGATCACTAAATACTTCAAATTTTGACCCATATAAATAGTGCCTCCAAATTTTCAACACAAAAACCACTGCAGCTAATTCAAGATCATGAGTAGGATAATTCCTCTCATGCACCCTCAATTGTCTTGAAGCATAAGTCACCACTTTACCAACCTGCATTAATACTATGTCTAATCTTATCTTATACGCACCACAATACATAACAAAAGGTTCACCAGAACTTGGCAAAACCAACATTGGTGTTGTAGTCAATTTCTTTTTCAATTCTTCAAAATTTTCCTCACAAGTTGCATCCCAAATAAACGCTTGACTCTTTCTAGTCAATTGAGTCAACGGTAATGCCAAATTAGAAAACCCTTCGATAAATATTCTGTAATAACCTGGTAAACCTAAAAAGCTTCTAATCTCTGTTACTGTCTTTGGAGGATCCCACTGCAACGCAACACTCACTTTAGAAGGATCCACTGATATACCATCACCAGAAATAACATGACCCAAGAAACTCACATTCTTAAGCCAAAACTCACAATTTGATAACTTAGCAAACAACGTGTTATCCTTCAATACCTACAATGCAATCCTCAAATACTCTTTGTGATCATCTTCAGTTTTAGAATAAATCAGAATATCATCCATAAATACTACAATGAACTGATCCAAATAAGAATGAAAGATATGGTTCATATACTCCATGAACACACCTGGCGCATTAGACACTCCTAAAGGAATTACATCATATTCATAATTCCCATAACGAGTAATAAATGCGATCTTCTGACTATCACCTTCCTTCACTCGAATCAGACGGTAACCTGGCCTCAGATCAATCTTACTAAAAATACGAGCCCCGACTAGCTGATCCATTAAGTCATCAATTCTTAGAAGTGGATACTTATTCCTAATGGTCATTTTATTCAACTGACGATAATCAATGCACAACCGCATACTACCGTCCTTCTTCTTTTATAACAATACTAGAGCTCCCCACGACGACACTTGACCTAATAAACCTCTTATCAAACAACTCTCCAATCTGAGATTTCAATTCAGCCAACTCTGATGCTGACATCCTGTACGGTGCCATAGAAATAGGCCTTGTACCAGGAATAAGGTCAATAGTAAATTCAACTTCTCTTGTCGGAGGTAATTCTGTAATATCGTCAAGAAACACCTCAGGAAATTCATTAACTACCGGCAACGCACTAACTGATACCTTGTTTTCAACCGATAAAGATGCAAACACTACAAACATCATAGCCTCATCCTCCATTAATGTCCTCAACTCTTTATTAGATAAAGAATTTGCTAACGCTTCCTCTTGAGGAGTAAGAAACAACAACTTCTTCCTAAAACAATCAATATAGACCTGGTGTAATTCCAACTAGTTCATCCCCAAAACAACATCCGGATTACCAAGTGGTAAACATATCAAGTCCACTCTGAAATCCCTATCAAAAATGGTCAACGGACACTTCAAGCACACTAGGGACGTAACCACAGAACCAATAAATGGAGTTTCAATTGTCATTCTCTGATCTAGAGTAGATGGTACAATTCATAACCTCCTCACACAATCAACAAAAATAAATGAGTGGGTTGCACCCGTATCAATAATAACAGTAAAAGGAGTACCATTAATAAAACAAGTACCTTTGACGAAACGCTCCTCATTAGTGGATTGGGCTCCCACCAAGGAAAACACCTTCCCACTAGCTTCTTGAGACTTCTTCGGCTTCTGACAAGTTGTACTAATATGACCCTATTCACCACAGTTGAAACATGTAGGCATAGTAGCTCTGCAGTCTGCTACCACATGAACTGTTCATCCACACTTGAAGCACTTCTTCACTTCATTCTGACAAGTATTAGCATGACGACCCATGCTACCACATCTGAAACATTTCATAGGATTCGGATTTACCCCTCCCCCACTCGGCTTCTTGTCAGCAGTAGCTTTCTATTTTCCTTTGTCAGACGGAGCACTATAAGGAGTACCCCCAAATCGTTGCTTACCCTTTCGGTCACTCATAACCTTGTAGTGAGAAATCCTGTAACACACCATTTCTACCCACTTTTATAGTCAGAGTTATAAAATATTCTCAACAAACATGGTATATCACATTTTTCAACTTTAAAACCAATCAACATGAACTTCATTAATTTATATAAATACTTGAAAAAAACTATGCAGCGGATTCATCAAATTACAACTTTAAAAAAACACTATTTGTTTTCAACATTAAACTACTTCAACATGATTTTCAAAATAAACAACTTAAACAAATTCATCTACTAAGTATAATTCAACACAAAAGACAAGATATGCATTCATCCCCCCGAAGTGCTACGTATCAGAGCGATAAACACCAACTCCAAGCTACTAAGTACTCGATTCTGGATTACCTGCATGTTACCAACACAAGGGAAAAATTCAAATAGAAGGGGTGAGATATCAAATAATATATACAAGAGTATGATAATCAACACGTAAGCGAGAAATCATACAATTACACCACTTCACACAACAAGCAACATCAACATATGACTCCAATCAATAATGATTAAAAACACGTATTTAATGCGACCCAAATGCGACTCCACTTAAGTATATGCATGTGGTACCATTTTGAGTAAAACTCCCAACTTGAAATCTTGCCAGTTTATCGAGGCAACAACATATTTGCCAATCCATGCCAAATTGATTTGAGCCTTCGCTCCAACTTAAGAATATGAAACTGTATGCAACTTATGAAATGGCATACAACAAAAACATAAACAGGAACTTAACAACGCAATAACATATATACACCTTAGTCAATCGACCTGCAACTTAATATTTCCCAAGATCGAGACAACACAACTTATATTGACTTCATACGACTATAACACGGGAAAACAACAAATTACGACTTAGGTAATTAAATTTCTAAATTTATTAATTTAACCTTCCACTCTACTAAAATTAACTTATTTTATCTCTAATTAATATATGGAATTAACTCAGTTTGACTCGGATGCGAAAACAAGACGAATCACCAAAAAATACATTTTCTGCACACCACTCTGCTCATATGCGTATAGACCTACTGTTACGCGTAATCACTCTCCTTCATACGCCCTGTTGTACCCCAAAATTTTCCCTCCCACATTCAATATCATATACTTAAAGAGGTTTCTTAATAGTCACAAGATTCTCAATTGGTCAAAAGGATTGAAGGTTTCATCAGACAAAGCCTCCTCATGAACAATGGATCTTAGAACTAGGGTTTTGAGTTTCCCCAAGAAAAGTGGACTTCCAAAGCCACAATTGGACTTCATAACATCTCATATACCTTAAAGATTCCACATGTCAAGTTTCAAAGCTTTCCCAACAAGTTTGGTCAATCAGATGCTCAGATACCTAAAAAATAAATTAACTTGGTCAGAAAGTCAACTGAGGTCAACTGTGGTCAACTCAAAGTCAAACTTCAAGATTTTTGGTCAAAATCAATATTATAAGGTGAAATTAATCATTTGATCAAGGGTTGATCATGATTCATCAAGGAAACCTCAGAATCATCAAGAATCAAGAGTTTCTAAATTAGGGTTTTCATAGGAAAAGTCAACTAAACTTTGACCAGACATAACTTTCACATTCTTCATCGAGAATTTCCCATCAAAAGTTCATTTTAAAGGAAATTCAATTCTCTACAACTTTGTGTCTCACAAGCCAAGTCCAAAAATGCTTCATTTGGAAGGTATGAGCCAAAACATTATAGGTCTTTTTGAAAGTCAACAACAAGTCAACTTTTTCCAAAGCTCATAATTCAAAAATGGTAAAATATATGGACATGGGACCAAAAGGGTTGATTATAGAACACTCTAAGCTTTCTGAAAAGTCCAAGAACACCTTCATGGGGTCAAAATTGAATAAGTTATGCATTGTCAAAGTTGGGAAATTTTCAAGAGGTTTATGAAGCAAAAAGGGTCTAAACTCAAGATTTTGTCAAATGGACCTATAATATTCCAATCCAAACTCAAAGATAAGCCCATCCACGACCCAATGACCATATTTTATGATTTTTATTATTTATTTATTTTTATTTTTTATTTTAATCATTTAAAATCATTTTTAATTAAAATAAATTATATAAAATCTAATATTTGGTTTGAAATTTATTTTGAGATCAAATATATGATTATTAAAGTGATTTAACCCTTCCAAATTCGTGTAAACTCAAAAGGCATGATTTAATTTGATTTTTTTCACAATTATGGTAAATTGTTTCTTTATTCACAAGTAACTCCAATCCATGCACCCAAGGCCCATTCTTTCTACCCTAAATTACATCCTTATAAATACCTAACATGACCACAAGAGTTGAGCACGATTTTATGTACAAGGTAAGGGTATTCATACTTCAAAAAAAAAACAAGGAAAAATTGCAAGTCTAGAGGAAGAAGATGAAGTGGATTTGGCGCGCTGAAATTTTTTAAATTTCTTGTTTTATATTTTATTCATTTGTTTGATTATGTGAACAAATGAGTATCAGTGGCTTGGTGGTAAGGCACGCATTTGGTAACATTTAGGACATGGGTTCAAACCCAATATCAACCATTTTCCCCCATATATTTAGTTTTATTACTTGTTTTATTATATAATGTTATGTTTATGTTTCTTAGCACAAGCGCACACTTGTCCCAGTGGCAAAGGACTCAATGGCAAGGCAAAAGGCATGGGTTCAAACCCTGACCACAACATTTTGGCAAAAAAACATGGGTATTTGTTATACTGCAGGCGCGCAGTGTAGTGGCAAAGCAGAAAATTGGCAAGGCAAAGGGCAAGGCTTCAATCCTCCCCTATGGCATTTTTTGCCAAATTGGTTATTTCTCTCCCTTTTTTATTATTATCAAATTATATATTTTATTTTAAATTACAATCTTAATGTTTTTTAATTAATTTGAAGCCTAAATTTTTATAAACCTTAATTTTTTTTTTGATAAACCTTAATTTTATCTTAAAACCCAGATTTTGCCCTAATTTTTACCCTAAAATTTTTCCTAAACCTTAATTTTTTTAAACCTTCAAATTTTTCTCAAATCCTAACCCTAATTGTTTCCTTAACCAAATTTGCAAACTTTTTTCTAATTTATTCACTCATTTTTATGTTATTCATTCACTGTTTGTCAAATTATGTAACTGCTTCGCCTTTGTAATTTTTAGGTTTTATTTTCCGCCATTATTATATATAACTGTCCCTAAGTCATGTAATAACATAGGGAATTTTATTTTCTGCCTTTTAACTTATGTCATTTATTTTTTATACATTAACTGCATGAGTAGTAATTTAGGGCGTGAAAAGAATTAACTGAATAATGGGCTTAGAAAACTAATTGTCAAGATAAATATCTAAAAACAGGATTCCCACACGTAAGTCGATCATTCTACGATCGTCATCTGCACTTTCTAGGGTTCCCCTTTTGGTTTCCTTAAACAAATGGTCAAGTTCCTAAAAAATGGGGGTGTCTTAAAAGAAAAGTCCCTTCAAACGAAAAAATCATCAAGTCCCTTCAAAGTTTAAAAGATCATAGTCCCTTCGAAGTTGCCTACGAATAAATGATCTCGTCCCTCGATGACCCTACAAAAAAATGATGATCGTCCCTCCGAATTAGCAAGACACCCCTATAAGTTGCCTTCATTGACCATACAATGACCCTACGCTCGTCCCTTAAATAAATCCAAGGTAATGACTACTTACTCCTTAATAGTAAGGACAATCTTACCCTTGAAAGGAAATAAAGAAACATGAAAGACCAATATAGGGTAGGTACCACTTAACTACTTGCTCACATATTTCAAAAACTCTTATTCACACCTCACTTTCAAAATATTTTCAAACTTAAGACTTTGTATACATCCATACGAGGATCATTACAAAGGACTTCTGAAAATCTTTTCTAACACACACTACACTTTCTTTTTCAAACAAATAAGTGAACTAAGTAACTAAGAGCCCATGGATAACCATGGATATAAGGGGTGATTACACCTTCCCTTTATATAACCTACCCCCCGAACTTAGAATTTTTAGAAGGTCTTTCCTGTTCTTTTATACCCTTTCCATATGGATAAAATAAAAGTCGGTGGCGACTCTTGCTATCCGCGACATAAATAGAAAGTCAGTTCTCCCACCGTGTTACACGCCCCTTACGCACAACCTACATGAATGGCCAGAGGGTCGTGCCACAACCCTTCCCTTACGCGTAATGTATGCATAACAGTCATGTGTTACGCGTAAGGCTTCCCTCATTACGTGTATCACCTGATCTACTACGTGATTCATAATTCTTCACACCAGTCCCACTTCTGCTACGAATTTCCCAACTTCAGCCCTTAATTCAAGCCTAATTGGGTTTCTAAATTGATTTTAGACCTATAATCTTTTATATACACATCATCTAACAATTACTACATTCAATTACAAGTACTAAATCTTGTCTCTACACGAAATTTCTGTAACAAAACCAATTCAGCAACAACAACAATTACATCATGTTCATCATGAAAGATTCATACGAATTCAACAACAACATATCATACAAGAACACATCAACAATCACACAAAATACCCAACTTACTTACGAATTATCCTAATCCCGTTTATAGAATTCGAACCCCACCCTTACCTTGGATTGAAGGCAACTCGAATTCACAACAAAATTCTCTACGAAAATCCAAAATCTAGCCTCCTTGTTCTTCCTCAAGACTCATTCTTTCTCAAAATTATGATTAACCCTTCTAATTAGGTTTTCAGCTTAGTAATACTATAATTTCACTAATTAACCAAATTACTAATGGGCCTAAAATAACACTCCCATATTTTCTACTCCACAACCAATCCCACTTACTAATATTATTTAATTAATAATTCTATTATTATCTCGACCTAATTAACTCAACCAATCCAAACACGACTTAAGCAACAACTTAATACCAACTTAAACAACTTAACGACATACTCGACAAAACAACACCTAACAATAATTAATCAGGAAAAATACGTGATAACATTAAATTAAATTAATTAATTAATTACATGCGTTACAACTCTCCTCCACTTAGAACATTTTCATCCGCAAAAATCTTACCTTGCCCAAACAACTCAGGATAAGATTCTTGCATCTTTCTTTCCAATTCCCATGTCATACTCTCTCCGTATGCGCCCAACCAAACGACCTTCACCAAAGCAATCTCCTTTCCTTTTAAAGTCTTCATTTCACGATCCTCAATTTGTACCGAAATCATCTCCACAGTGAGATTATCCCGTACTTGCACATCATCCATACTAATTACATGAGAAGGATCTGAAATATACTTCCGGAGTTGCGACACATGGAACAAACCATGCAAATTTGACAAATTTGGCGGTAAAGCCACTCTGTAAGCAACATTCCTAACCCTGTCTGAAATTTGATATGGACCGATAAAACGAGGAGTAAGCTTCTTAGACCTCAACACTCGTCCAACACCATTTACAGACGTAACTCTTAAGAATACATGATCACCAACTTGAAATTCTAAATCATTCCTTCGCTTATCATGATAAATTTTCTACCTACTTTGAGAAGCCTTCATCTTCTCTCGAATCAACTTCACCTTCTCGGTAGTCTCTTGAACTATCTCTGGTCCAAGCACCACACTCTCTCCAGATTCATACCAACACAACAGAGTCCTACATCTCTGACCATATAACGCCTCAAAAGGTTCCATTCTGATACTAGAATGGTAAATGTTATTATCCATGAACTCGATCAATAGAAGATAAGTATCCCACGAACCTCCCTGCTTAAGAACACAAACTTTCAACAAGTCCTCTAACGACTGAATCGTCCTCTCAGTTTGACCATGTATCTGAGGATGATACGCTGAACTTAACCTCTACTTAGAACCCAACGCTTCTTGCAGACTCTTCAGAAACTCATAAGTAAACCTCGGATCTCGATCCGACACAATACACAAAGGAACATCATGCAACTTCACAATCACTCTGACATAAATCTCTGCCAACTTCGATACTGGAAAATTGATGTTAATAGGAATAAAATGAGCCGACTTCGTAAGCCTATCAACAATCACCCAAATAAAATCATGTCCTCTTGAAGTATTAGGAAATCCTGTCACAAAGTCCATAGAAATGATATCTCATTTCCATTCTGGAATTTCCAACGGTTGCAATAAACCAGTAGGCTTTTAATGTTCAACTTTCGACTTCTGACAAGTCAAACAGGCATAAACAAAGCGTGCTACATCATTCTTCATCCCAGGCCACCAAAACAACTTCTTCAAATCTTGATACATCTTATTCTCCCCAAGATGAATACTCAAATTACTTCTATGACTCTCCTTATTCTTTTCATCTCCGCGTAATTAGGAATACAAATCCGATCATGAAGTCTCAAAATACCATGCACATCCAACTTAAAACCATTTTTTTTCTGATTCACCGCAATCAACTATGATATCTACTAGTTTTACATCCAATTTCTTAGCTTCTTTAATATTGTCCAGAAAATAATTATTAATCTTCAACATACCCAACATAACACTCTTCGGTGTCATTTCGCAAACCAAACTCATATCTCGGAACTGCTCAATCAATTCTAGCTCCTTAGCCATAATTGTCGATATATGCAACATTTTCCGACTTAAAGCATCGGCCACAACATTAGCATTACCTGGATGATAATTCAAACCAAAATCATAGTCTTTCAATAGTTCCAACCACCTTCGTTGCCTCATATTCAACTCCTTCTGATCAAACAGATACTTTAAACTCTTGTGGTCGCTAAACACTTCAAATCTAGAACCATAAAGATAATAGCTCCAAATTTTTAGTACAAAAACAACTACAGCAAGCTCTAAATCGTGCGTAGGATAGTTCTTTTCATGAACTTTCAATTGTCTTGACGCATAAGCAATTACTTTACCATTTTGCATAAAAACACCTCTTAAACCCATCAATGAAGCATCACAATACACCACAAACAATTCTCTTGAATTCGGTAAAGTCAAAACCGGAGTCGACGTCAATCTCTTCTTCAACTCTGTAAAACTTTCTTCGTATTGGACATCCCACACAAAAACTTTACTCTTACAAGTCAACTGTGTCAACAGAAGTGCCAACTTTGAAAATCCTTCGATGAGCCTTAAGTAATATCCAGCTAATCCCAAGAAACTTCTAAGCTTAGTAGCTGACTTTGGAGTTTCCCATTGCAACACAATATCTATCTTAGAAGGACCCACAACAATACCACTACCTAAAATCACATGGCCAAGAAAACTGACTTCCTTCAACAAAAATTCACACTTGGACAACTTCGCATACAACTTTTTATCCTTCAAAACTTCTAATATTGTCCTCAAATGGTCTGCATGCTCTTCTTCTGACTTGGAATAAATCATAATATCATCAATAAACACAACCACAAAATGATCCAGATAAGTATGAAAAATACGATTCATGTACTCCACGAATACTCTCGACGCATTAGTCACACCGGAAGGCATCATTGGATACCCGTGATGTCCATACCGTGTTCTGAATGTCGTCTTCTGAATATCCTCATCTTTCCCCTTAATTTGATGATAGCCTGATCTCAAATCGATCTTGCTAAACACACGAGCACATACCGGCTGATTCATCAAATAATCTATTCTTGGTAACAGATACTTATTATTAATTGTCACCTTATTCAAATGTCTATAATCTACACAAAGCCTCATACTTCCATCCTTCTTCTTAACCAACAAAATTGGAGCTCCCCATGGCAATGCACTTGGTCTTACAAACATCTTCTCAAGAAACTCTTCCAACTTCTTCTTTAATTCAACCAACTCAGAGGCAGACATCCTGTACGGTGCCACAGAAACAGGTCTAGTACCAGGTACAAAATCAATTGCAAACTCAACTTCTCTCTCTAGCAGTACGTCAGGAACTTCATCAGGGAAAACTTCAGGAAATTCATTCACCACTTACAACTCTTCAATCTTAGCTTTACTTTCCATAGATAACGATACCATTAACGAAAACACATGGGATTCTTCTTTCATCAACTTCTTCAACTCTTTAAACGACAACAACCTGGCTCCTTCCTCTTATGGAGTAAAAAACCTCACTAACTTACGATAGCAATTAATATGAACATAATTATACTCTAACCAATTCATACCTAGGATTACGTCCATCCTAGTCAACGACAAACACACCAGATCTACATAAAAGTCTCTATCAAAGATAGACAAAGGGCACCTCGAACACACTAGATAAGTAGTCACTGATCCCTTAGCCGGAATCTCTACGACCATTTCTCCTTTCATAGTAGACAACTCAAGACCCAATCTCTTAACACACTCAGCAACAATAAAACAATAGGTAGTACATGTATCTATAATAGTAATTAAAGGAATACTATTAATGAAACATGTACCTCTAACGAGCTTATCCTCATTAGCCATATGAGTCCCAGCTAAAGCGAACACTTTTCCTCCAGAGTTTGCTTTCTTTGGCTTATGGCATTGGCTACCATTATACCCTTCTTCACTGCAGTTAAAACATATCATTTTTTATGTGTACAATCAGATATTGCATGCCCGGCTTTTCCACAATGGAAACAACGCTTCACCTCGATAGTACACACATTGCTTTTGTGTCTAGCTTACCCACACTTGAAATAAACAATACCGGCCGGTGCATCTCCCCCACTAGTTCTTTGATCCGAAGCAACTTTCTGCTTACCCTTACCAGCTGGAGTATCATAAGGCTTGCCACGGTTCTGCTGATTTATGCCTCTTCTATCAGTAACAATCTTGTAGTGAGCATTGTTATCTTCTTCGAAGATCTTGTAACAATCAACCAGATCAGCAAAAACACGAATCTTATGATATCGTATAGCCTTCTTAATCTCGGAACGCAACTCATTCCCAAGCTTGATGCACTTTGAAAATTCAGGAGTCGCCGCATCATGGTGCATGTAAAACTTTGACAACTCTGTAAACTTTGCAGCATAATCAGTCACTGACATATTTCCCTGTTTCAGCGCAAGAAATTCAATCTCCTTCTTACCCCACACATCTTCAGGATAATACTTCCTCATCAACTCTCTACAAAATACAGCCCAAGTGATCTCCTCACCTGCAGCTTCCAACCTTTCTCTAGTTTCCAACCACCAATCATCAACCTCAACTGCCAACATGTGGGTTCTATAATGAACCTTATGCGCTGAAGTGCAATCCATCCCACGAAAGATCCTCTCAATTACCTTGAACCAAGCCAATGATGCATCAGGGTGTAACACGGCGGGAGAACTGACTTTAGTTATGTTGCGGATAGCAAGAGTCGCCACCGACATTTATTTTATCCAAAGGAAAGGGCATAAAAGAACAGGAAAGACCTTAAAAGATTTTTGGGTTCGGGGGGTAGGTTATATAAAGGGAAGGTGTTAGCACCCTTTATATCCATGGTTATCCATGGGCTCTTAGTTACTTAGCTCACTTTAAAATGTTTTGAGAAGTGTAGTGTGTGATTAAAAATTTTCTTAAGTACTTTATAATGATCCTTGTATGGATATATATAAAGACTTTGTTTTGAAAATTGTTTGAAAATGTGAAGTGTTTATGAAATGTTTTTGAATGAGTGAGCAAGTACTTAAGAGGAACCTACCCTAATTTGAATCTTTTCTGTTCTTAAATGTTCTTCCAATGGTAAGACTATCCCTATTATTAAGGAATAGGTAGTCATTACCTTGGATGTTGTATGGGACATATGAAGGGTCATCTGTGATTAGGCAATTGTAAGGTGTCTTAGCAATTCGAAGGGACTTATCATCTTTTATTCGAAAGGGACAAGATCATTCACGAAGGCAACATCGAAGGGACTTGATCTTATAATCGTAAAGGGACAAGATGATATTAATGGAGAAGGGACTTTGCTTTTAGACACCTTACTTGACCATTTTATTTAGGCAACATGAGGGTGTAACACGGTGGGAGAACTGACTTTAGTTAAATGTTGCGGATAGCAAGAGTCGCCACCGACTTTTATTTTATCCAAAGGAAAGGCATAAAAGAACAGGAAAGACCTTTTAAAAGATTTTTGGGTCCGGGGGGTAGGTTATGTAAAGGGAAGGTATTAGCACCCTTTACATCCATGGTTATCCATGGGCTCTTAGTTACTTAGCTCACTTTAAAATGTTTTTGAGAAGTGTAGTGTGTGATTAGAAATTTTCATAAGAGTTTGATAATGATCCATGTACGGATGCGTAAAAAACTTGTGTTTGAAAATTGTTTGAAATTGTGAAGTGTTTGAAAAGTTTTGAAGAGTGAGCAAGTAACTATGAGGAACCTACCCTAAGTTTAAGTCTTTCTGTTCTTGAATCCTTTAAATGGTAAGACTATCCCTATTATTAAGGAATAGGTAGTCATTACCTTGGATGTGTGAGACAAGTAAGGGTCATCTATTTAATGTAGGCAACTGTGGGGTGTATTAAGCAATTTTGGAGGGACTATCATCTTTATTCGAAAGGGACAAGATCATTACGAAGGCAACATTCGAAAGGGACTTGATCTTTTATTTGTTAAGGGACTAGATGATTTTATTTTGAGGGACTTTTGCTTTATACACCCTACTTGACCTTTTTGAATAGGCAACAATGAGAGGTATCCCTAAGGAAGTGAGACGGCGATCCAGGATCGATTTACGTGTGTGCGTGTACAAATTCAAGTATTTATCTTACAAATTAGTGATCTAAATTCAATTTTAAATACAAACATGTTTACACTCCCTATTTTACTAACCATGACATTTTAAATAAATAATAAAAGTTCTACAACTATTACATAGTGGGTACAATTACATTATAATAATTAAAATAATTAAAATAAATAAGCAAAATAAATAAATAATTAAATGGGTTAGTGTCGCTCCCGAAGATTTGCATCCAGGTACAAGCGCGAACGGTCGGCGAGAGGAACAATGAGAACACACAGCCGTGAACTCACTGGAGATGAATAGAGTCGCCAGCTAGGCATTTTTATCCCGGAGGAAAGGTAATGCTGCATAGACCTAGGAAAAGATGGATAAGACGGTTGCGAACCAGAGAGACTGAGAAAGGGGGTTGGTTACAACCTGGGAAGGTATTAGCACCCAGATTGTCCGCCGTACTCGACGGGATCCACGCTTAAAAGATTTGTGTTTTAAAGGGGTAGTGTCAGTGCAATCTGTGTATAAAAGAGCTGGAAAAGAATGTACAGGTGTCAGTGTAGGAGAAGTGAAGTGTATAAATGTACAGTGTCAGTGTAAGGACAGGAGTAAGATGCTCATGATAATGAGGCTAAAGAATAGGGCTAGAAAGAGGGGGAATATACAGAGACTTTTGTTCGATAACTGTTAAGTTATGCCTACGTATCCTCTCGTGCAATGAGGAAGTCAGAACACCGTAGTTCGACCCAAAGAGACTGAAAGATGAATTGACTTGTGAACTGCTTACTTGCCCATGCTCAAGTGTATGACCTGTCTGGCTCAGGTGCAAACTGTCTTGCATTAGACGGAAGAAGCGAGTTCTCGTTTGTGAATGAGTGTGATGAGAAAAGAATCCCGAAGGAGACGATTATTGTTTGTTTTTGAGTTTTCAGTCTTTTATTTCTTTTTGGAGTTTGTCATAAGATAATGAGCTTAAGCCTAAACCAATGGGTTAGTAAACTCATCACATCTTCCCTCTGATCAGGGGTAATGAGAATACCTTAAGTGTGAAGTCAGATTCTCACACTTAATCACCTTCGATGTAGGATTAAGATCATTAACCTACTTGTGATTATTTAGATGTTTTTGTGATTTTGTTTAGTGTTGAGTAATGAGGTTAAGCCATAATCAAGGATTAAACAGACCCATTACACCATCCTAAAAGAAGGATAATAGATGAGAATGTTTAAGTTGAGGAAAACTCCTCAACTTAATCCATGATTAGGGATTAAACTCATGACAAAACAAGCCTTTGATTAAATGGATTTTAGTTAATGATATGATGAAGAAGTGTTTTTTATGATTTGTAAGACAACTTGAGAGGGACTTGTCCATTAACACTAGGGTTAGTCCTTCTTAACCACTTAAGGAAGAATTAGAACCCTGATGCAAGGCCCAAGTTACAAGTGTGATGTCTTGATGATTATTAGATGGATTAATTAAAAGATTTAAACACCTTAAGGGTTTAATACTTAGGATTAAAGTTATACACTCCATCCTAAGAGAAGGATGCAGGCATAAGCTTAATCACAAAGTCTTAAAGCCTTTAGGGTTTAGTCTCTGATTATGAGGTGAGAAGAGAAGACTCAAAGAGAGACACAAAGGTAAAACTAATGGGGGGACTAATCAAAACCCTAATTCATTGTCATGCTTGGATGATCCTAAGGTTTGTGAGGTTTTCAAGAACAATCTTCAAAGGCCACCAGGAAGCAGATGAACAGGATCAAGAGAAGCAAAGTGACTTGCTTCATTCAAGAAGTCAAGTCACTTGAAGAAAGAAAGTGGGAAGGAGAAGAATGAGCAAGCTCAAACTCAAACACACATAAAAATGCAGCAATGGATGCAAGAGAGATGAAAAGAAAAGTTATGAGAAGTGAAGGCAAATCCACTTCTCAAGTTTACTTACCACCTGCAATGTTAGAAAGAAATGCAATGCAATGCAAGGTGAGATGAAATGATATGATGCTAAGCAAAACCAGAAGCATGTTGATGATGATTATGATGTTATGAGGTGCTGCAAACATGAGGCAAGACAATGGGGATGTTCATACAAGATCATGAATGCAAATGATGCAAGCTAAGGAGCATGAACAAGCATGAAAAGTTATGAATTATACAAGACAAATGACATGGAAAATATGTAATGCAATGATCAAAGATGCTTTATACATGTCTTAAGATGTCAAATGAATCACAAGAATGCACCAAATGCAATGATAAGTCATGTTATGCAAGAGAATGCAAGAAGGATGCAAAAGAAAGCCCAAATTAGGGTTCATGGATCAAACATCAAACACAAACCAAAAACAGAAGCAAACCTCATGATAAAAAATGGAAAATGGCACCCAAAGAAACCCTAGGCCTATGATGAACCACTGCCCAAAGGGGAGCTCTCAACTCTCAACCAAACTCAAGATATGATTTTTCTAAGTTATTAGGGTTTTTTAGGGTTCTTAACAAAACAAATACCAAACAATTTGAAAATGCAAGAACAAATCATGGCCTTTTTACCCTATAAACTACATGCCAAATAGGAAACAATGCAAGAAGAATCAATGTCTCAACCTTCACCAATAGGCAGAAATGAATTTTTGAATCCATGATCAAAATAATGCATAAAAAATGATTTAATTCAATGAAAAATTCTTAAAATGCATCAAGATCAAAAAAGAAATTTGGTTTGAAGGTTGCACAATGTTTCTAAATGTCTTAGGACATTTCATGAATTTTTTTGTAATTTTTAAATACCTAAAAGTATTTTTAATAAATTAATTTCCATTAATCAATTAAAAATAAACTTTTAAATATTTAAAAATACATTTTAAATGCTAAAAATGAAAATAAAAATGTTTTTGTGTCATAAAAATTATTAAAACTTTAGGGAAAAAGTTTCATAATTTTTATGTATTTTTTGCTATTTTAAAATAATTATGCAAGTTAATGAAATAAAATGAAATAAAAATCAAATAAATATGAAAGTAATCAGGAAGGATGGCTGAGATTGAATCTGGAGATGGAGCCATTGACTGCGCGCGCAGATCAAAGGCTGAAATTCAAACGTGGCTAAACATAATTATGAATTAATTAATTGAGATTTAGGGTTTAATGATGAATCTCAGCCACACACACGCGCGCGAAGTCAACAAAGTCCACTGATCCAACGCACGAAATTTAAACTGCCTTAATTACAGGATTAAAACCCTAATCATTTTCAGGTGGCCGGAGAAGACCTCCGGTCGTCTTCTCCGGTGGGAAGTCCACCTGAAAATCTCCAAACTTCCTCAAAACGTATCAAAAATGAAATCTAAGCACACCAAAATGATTCCCATGATCCCCTGAATCAAAACCCTAAGCCATAACAAATTTATTCTTCCTGGAATTCATGAATCGAGCAAAACAAATTTTAGGGCAAACCAGTTTCAGAGACAAATTAAATGCTTATTTCATCACCATTTCAAAAACTAAAAACATCAAGATGATCAGGACAACACAAAGAACAAGTTTGTAACAAGAAAAATGATTTCTGGAAAAATAAATTTCAGGCTACCTGAGATTCGAAGCTTTCAGTTTAGGAACTTTCTGGCCACTTCTCCTTGTGCAAACCACTCCACTTGATCCCCCAAAGATGTTTGAATGCTCAAATGGAGTTTAAGTTGGCTTGATGATGAGTTTCGAAAGCTCCTGCTTCAGTTCAGTCAAAAATGGCAATGGAGATTCTGGCACTTTCAGGTCATGGTGAATGAAGGTTTGGGGTCCTGATGATGAATGGAGAAGGTTTGTGGTGTTTGTTTGTGTGTTTGTGAGCTAGGATGAGAGTTTCGAATGAAACTGCAAAATGGAGTGTGAAATGGTTATGGAGTGTTCTTGCTATTACAGGCTTTGGTTCTTGGTGCTGGATGATCTATGATGTGTGGTGAGATGATTGATGAAGATAGTTTGAGTGTTTGGTGGCTGTGGAGAGGAATTCGAAGGAACTTGCAAAAGGGGAGTGTTTTGTGTATGTGATGAATGTGTTGGTTTCAGCCTTGTTTAGGGTTATGTTTAGCTTGCAAACTGTCCACATAATTCTCTCTCATTGGTCAGTTGACAAGACATGCCCTTTATTGATTGGTAAGGCAACTTTTGCAAAAAGTCCACTTCTTGTAAGAGAGGGCATGGGCTAAACTCTAGCTAAGTACAATGGGCATGGGGCTGCGCAGCATGATGTGTGCATGAAGCTAGTTTGGTTCAGCAGCCAATGCATCAAGTTGGTGAGATGTGATCATGAGTTTTGCAACTTGTGGCTTTATGGTTCACATGTGATTCTTTTGCCTAACCAAACATAAAACCATGGCATTCTTAGTTCAAACCTGATTTTTAGGACTTAGAGAATGTTTGTGTAATGGTTTGAAATGAATTAGAGGTCACATGGTGCATTGGTTCAAGGTTTTGCAAAATTTCCAAATGAGACATGCCTTGAAAATTGATGATTTTAGCCAACTTTGCATTGCCATAACTTTTGATCCAAGAAGAGTTTGATCATGTTCTTGTACTTTTTGAAAAGGGAAAGATGAGATCTACAACTTTCATGACCAAAGTTTTTTCATTTGAAGCATTTTTGGATCATGAATCATGGCTTGAAAAATGACCTAAAATGATGCAATCTTGAAAAGTCAACTATGCCCAAAAAGTCAACATTTGCAAAAACCCTAAATTCTTGATTTCTATGAACTTCAATCTTCTTCCATGATCAAATAAAGACCATATACACTCAAAATGATGAAGATCACCCATTGGTTGGGTCATTGGGGGCCTCAGATGCCCTGATTTTGCACTGACTTGTCTGAAAAGTCAACTCTTGATCAGATGACTTCCCCATGGAATTTCCTCATGAAAATTGATATGCATACTCCCTATACCATATAGAGATAAATGGAAACAAGAATGACCAAAAAATTTGGGGTTATGGCCTCTGAAACCAAAACCCTAATTTTCAGCCAACTGTGCAGTCAAGCCTGGCTCTGCATCCACTCAAACCCTAGTTCTTGTTATTCCTCTGCATTTTTGACTTTGAGGAGATGAAATATGATATAAGAACACACATGGACCCCTTTGAGTTGATTAGTTGCCTTTGGAGTGGCTCAAGAGGCTTTGGGATTGCTCAGATCACAAACCCTAGGTGCAGATGCCTTAGAAACTATCCAGTGAATCAAAAATGAGATATGAGGTGATATGTTTGTGTTTATGCATATGAGGATGATCACAAGCCATGATGTGAATGGGTGAGGGCAAATTTGGGGTGTTTACAGCTGCCCCTATTCAAACATGAGTTAGCTGTGCAGGATGTAAGCGACGGCTTAACAGGCCAAACAAGATAACTTGTGGTTGAATACCAAAGACAGTCCAAAATTTGCACTCACAGAATGAAGAAGAAAAGGGATATAGATTGTAAAGGCAAAATAAAGTATATTGTAAAGTGTAGGCGACGGAGGACGACCGTCGAGCAGAGGACGACTGCTGGGTAAAGAGCGATGACGGGGACGGCCGACATGCTGGGATAAATGTGAAGTAAAGCGATGACGGGGACGGCCGACATGCTGGTAAAGTGCAGGAAATAAAGCGATGACGGGGACGGCCGACATGCTGGGGATAAAAAGTAAAGCTAAGACGGGGACGGCCGACTAGCTGGGGAAAATAGGATATTATGATGGGGACGGCCATCAAGATAAAGCTGCAAAGTTCTCTGGGGATTAATGAAACATGACGGGGACGGCCATCAAGTTCATAAAGGTCAAGTAACCAACGATGGGGACGGCCATCGGGCTAAAAAGGAAAAGGGACCACGACGGGGACGGCCATCGGGTTAAAGAATAAATGAAATAAACAGATGATGGGGGACGGCCATCAAAGGTGAAGGACGATCACCTAGCAGGGGACGGCTGCTCTGTTGGGAATAAAAGAAATATGATGGGGACGGCCATCAAAGGTGGAGGACGACCACCTGGCAGGGTACGGCTGCCGAAAATATCAACGATGGGGACGGCCATCGGATAGATAAGGTCAACGATGGGGACGGCCATCGGACGAGCATGATGGAGGACGACCACTCAGCAGGGGACGGCTGCTCTCAGGGTTTATCATGACACAGGACGAATGTCAGATAACCAAAATCAACAATGGGGACGGCCATTGGATAAAGTGATGAAGGACGATCATCAAAAGGTGGAGGACGACCACCTAGCAGGGGACGGCTGCCAAAAATCAACGATGGGGACGGCCATCGGACGAGCATGATGGAGGACGACCATCAAGAAGTGGAGGACGACCACTCAGCAGGGTACGGCTGCTCTCAAAGGTATCATAACACAGGACGAGTGTTAGATAAAAAGAAAATTTATTGGTGATCTACTGGGGATAGTAAACACGGACGAGCGTTTACATCCAAGAAACAAAAGGTATAAGTGTTTGGTATTGTGTATAGATTAAAGATGCGGAAGAGCATCCTTAAGGTTATGATACGGACGAGTATCATGTAGAAACAAACTGACACATGTTCAGAGATGATGATACGGACGAGTATCAACTGGTTAACAAAGAACACGGACGAGTGTTGCATCTGAAAGAAACCTTCTGGGGAATAGTAGACACAGACGAGTATCTATACTCAAGAAGACATAAGTGTTTGACACGGTGTATGGATTAAAGATGCGGACGAGCATCCTCAAGACTATGATACGGACGAGTATCATGTAGAAACAAACACTTGACGCATGTTCTGAGATGATGGTACGGACGAGTACCAACTGGTTAACAAAGAACAAGGACTATTGCCGAATCTGTGGGGATATGAGTGGTGATGTATACAAGATACGGACGAGTATCTGTATAAGTGTGAGTGGTGTATAGATGAGTGTTTATCTGCTGGGGAGAGTGACACGGACGGGTGTCAAGAGAGAAAAGTATGATATTAACAAGTATATGAGTGATAAAGGTGTAAGCGACTGCGCTGGGGATATGACACGGACGGGTGCCAAAAGGGGTGTATATACAAGTACATGTGAGTGCAAAGAGGATGTCTTTGGCTTTCTGCTGGGATATGACACGGACGGGTGTCAGGACGTATCTGTAATACGGGTGATTTGTTCGTAAAGAGTGTTCAGGCGACTTTACTGGGGAAAGATGACACGGGTGGGTGCCAAAAGGTGTATATACTGGTGTTTGTGATTTGAAAGGGCAGCTGCTTTTGCTGGGACTCTGGTGGGGACTCTGGGGGAAAGTAATCTGTATTCTGATGAATGGTTACTAATCACAAGCGTTCAATTCACAACATGACTTATGATTATGCTATGCATTTGATTTTTGCCGTAATGCTCCGTATTAGACGGAATGCTACGCTCTGAGGGTATAATGTGATGCGAATGCCATGACTATGCAAAGAGGCACCGATCCGGAATTCGGATCCCATTGTCGCGAAGATCTCTGGTCGACCTGCTTGAAGTGAACATCCCAGCTGGGGATGAGATCATTGGTAGATCTAGTGACGCATCTGCTTGGGGATATATGTCACTGGTTGACATATCCTTATAATATGGGACCCAGCTGGGGTTTGTAGAAGCTTCTGTACTCTGTTGTGACTTCTCCGTGCGTTGCTCTTCTGAATAAAGGCTTGAAGCTCTGTGGGGAGATGATTCCCTGATTTTTGCATCCTGTTGAGGAAGGATGGTTGGCACTACAGCTGGGGAATGCTGTTGATAACTCAGCTGGGGAGAGTAATGAGAGGCAACTCGGCTGGCGAGAAAACATCCTGAGTGTTAAACCTGTTAGTTGATTTGGCAACTTTGCTGGGGGAAGCAATGGGGAGCAACTCAGCTGGGGATAGAGCATTTCGGATGCTGAGATTGAGTGTATGCTGATTTGGCAGCTCCGCTGGGGAAATGGGCACCTTCTAGTGTCATGTGGAAGATAGACCGAGTTGATAATGATTCGCCCACTTGCTGAGACATAACCTGCATGCCCCAGGTTGCGTTCCGGATACCTGCAATCCTGCAAAGGTAAGGAAACGTACAAAAGGTCCCGAGGTATCCCTTACTGGATTCCGTCATAGGAGTTAAGTACTTTCGAGAATAATCAGATTCCCTGTAAGCATGTGTTTTCATTTTTAGAGAAAGGCATCTGTACTTATGCAATTGTATTTTTAGAGATATCAGACAACCCCTTGCAAAACGTAAATGTAAAAGACGAAACATGACTGAAAATCTGATTTTATTAATTCATGTGCTCTGAATTGGCAAAGATACAGTCAAAGAAACATATCTCCTGAAATGAGGAGATTGTTACAAATTGAGAAATAAAGTGCTGGCGATGTTGACGACGCTTTGAGGAGCTTCCTCTCCTGCTATGACTCGTATGACAATGACGTTCTTCTCGTCTTGCTTTCTGGAGAGAGTTGATTCTGATTGAAGCTTGATCCTTTGGAGCTTATCAAGTCGTGGGTGATACAGACGAACTCAGAATGCAGTTGTTCGCTTATTCCCTTATTTTGCATGGATCGCCCTTTCGGGTTTTCAATCCATCGGGATACCCATTTTTGCCTGAGCTGTCCAATGCGGCTTTTCAACTCAGCGGGTGTACATTTTTTTGTTTATTTTCCCTTACTTTTTCCCGAGTCTTTTATTCTGTTTTTGACTCGCCGGGATGCCCTATTTTTGCCTGGACTTACATTCTGTTTTTTATGTCCAGCGGGTCATTTTATGCGAAGTATTTTTTAACTGCATCTGAATTCACAGGGGACGGGAAATCTTCACCATCCATGGTGCTGAGCATCAGTGCTCCACCAGAGAAAACTTTCTTTACAACAAATGGTCCTTCATAATTTGGAGTCCATTTGCCCCTGTAGTCTGTATGAGGAGGGAGGATTCTTTTCAGCACAAGATCTCCCACTTGGTATTCTCGGTGCCTGACTTTCTGATCGAAGGCTTTCTTCATTCTCTTCTGATATAGCTGCCCATGACAAATTGCAGCCAATCTTTTTTCTTCGATCAGACTCAGTTGTTCGTATCGGGACTGAACCCATTCTGCTTCACTCAGTTTAACATCCATCAATACCCGTAGAGAGGGTAATTCAACTTCAACAGGTAGGACTGCTTCCATACCATATACAAGCTGATACGGTGTTGCCCCAGTGGATGTTCTGATTGACGTGCGGTACCCATGCAAGGCAAACGGTAGCATTTCATGCCAGTCTTTGTATGTGACTACCATCTTCTGCACAATCTTCTTGATATTCTTATTTGCCGCCTCAACAGCGCCATTCATCTTTGGCCTGTAAGGAGAAGAATTGTGATGTTGGATCTTGAAGTCCCGGCACAGCTCTGCCATCATTTTGTTGTTCAAGTTGGAACCATTATCAGTAATGATTCGCTCGGGCACTCCATATCGACAGATGATATCTCTCTTCAGAAATCTGGCTACCACTTGCCTAGTAACGTTTGCATATGAGGCTGCTTCAACCCACTTGGTGAAATAGTCGATGGCGACCAGGATGAATCTGTGGCCATTTGAAGCAGTTGGCTCAATCTTGCCAATCATATCAATGCCCCACATAGCAAAGGGCCAGGGTGAAGACATTATGTTCAAAGGATTGGGAGGTACATGCACTTTATCTGCATAGATCTGGCATTTGTGGCATTTTCTGGCGTAGGCACAACAGTCTGCATCCATTGTGATCCAATAATAGCCTGATCTTAACAACTTCTTAGCCATTGCATGTCCCCCAGCATGGGTACCAAAGGAGCCTTCGTGCACTTCATGCATCAATAAATCTGCTTCTGTCTTGTCAACACATCTGAGGAGTACCATATCAAAGTTCCTCTTGTATAAAGACCCATCAGTGTTCCGAAAGAAACTACCAGCAAGCCTTCTCAAAGTCTTCTTATCATTGGAAGATGCCCCAGGTGGGTATGTCTGATCCTCCAAGAAGCACTTAATGTCGTGGAACCAAGGCTTATCATCTTTTACAACATCTGCTGCAAATACATATGCTGGTCTGTCAAGTCTTGATACTGAAATCTGGGGTACAAAGTTAGCCGTTTGAACTTTGATCATGGATGAAATGGTGGCAAGAGCATCTGCAAACTGATTCTCGTCTCGAGGGATATACTCAAGCTTGACTGTTGTGAAGAAAGTCAGTAACCTTCTTGTATAATCCCTGTAAGGTATCAGATGATCTTGGTGAGTGTACCATTTTCCGTTGGTTTGATTGATTACCAAAGCTGAATCTCCGAATACGGTCAATGTCTTGATCCTGAGGTCAATAGCTTCCTCAAGACCCATAATGCAAGCTTCGTATTCAGCTTCGTTGTTAGTGCAGTTGAAAGTGAGTTTTGCCGAGAAAGGCATGTGAACTCCTTTGGGTGTAATGAGTACTGCACCAACACCACGGCCATTCATGTTAACAGCCCCATCAAACATCATAGTCCATTCTTCCTCCGGGTCAGGCCCTTCGGTGTGAATAGGCTCCTCGTGATCTTTTGCTTTAATGAACATGATGTCTTCATCAGGGAAGTCAAACCTCATTGGCTGGTAGTCATCAATAGGTTGCTCAGCAAGATATTCAGATAGTACACTGCCTTTGATGGCTTTCTGAGAAGTGTACTGTATATCGTATTCTGTGAGAATCATCTGCCATCTTGCAACCCGTCCAGTAAGAGCTGGCTTCTCGAAAATGTACTTAACCGGATCCATCCTTGAGATCAACAAAGTAGTGTGGGTCAGCATGTACTGTCTCAGTCGGCGAGCAGCCCACGCTAAAGCACGGCAAGTTTTCTCGAGCAGTGAATAACGTTGTTCACAGTCGGTAAACTTTTTGCTTAGGTAGTATATTGCATACTCTTTTCGACCAGACTCGTCATGCTGGCCCAACACACACCCCATTGACTCTTCTAGCACTGTCAAGTACATAATCAGAGGTCTTCCTTCAACTGGCGGCATGAGGATTGGAGGTTCTTGCAGATACTCCTTGATCTTGTCAAAAGCCTTCTGGCAATCTTCGTTCCACCTGATCGTTTGTTCTTTTCTTAACAGCTTGAACAAGGGTTCACAGGTTGCCGTAAGGTGAGATATGAACCTTGAGATGTAGTTCAATCGACCTAAGAACCCTCGAACTTCCTTCTCTGTCTTTGGTGCAGGCATCTCTTGGATGGCTTTGACTTTATCAGGGTCAACCTCAATCCCTTTCTCGCTTACAATAAATCCCAGCAGCTTACCGGATCGCACCCCGAATGTGCATTTGTTGGGGTTCAACTTCAGTTGATACTTCCTCAGACGCTTGAATAACTTGAGCAGATTCACCAGGTGATCTTCCTCTGTAAGGGACTTGGCGATCATATCATCCACATAACATTCTATTTCCTTGTGGATCATATCATGGAATAATGTCACCATAGCCCGTTGGTATGTTGCACCAGCATTCTTTAGTCCAAATGGCATCACTTTGTAACAGAACGTGCCCCAAGGTGTGATGAATGTTGTCTTCTCCATGTCTTCAGGTGACATCTTGATCTGATTATATCCTGAAAATCCATCCATGAAGGAGAATACTGAGAACTGAGCCGTGTTATCCACCAATACATCAATGTGAGGTAATGGGAAATCATCTTTCGGGCTGGCTCTGTTCAGATCCCGGTAGTCAACACACATTCTTACTTTGCCATCCTTCTTAGGCACAGGTACTATGTTAGCAACCCACGGAGGATAGCTAGTCACAGCAAGGAACCCGGCGTCCCATTGCTTTTGTACCTCTTCCTTGATTTTCATAGCCATGTCTGGGCGAGTTCGGCGCAGCTTCTGTTTGACTGGCGGGCATTCTTCCCTCAAAGGCAGCTTGTGCACCACAATGTCGGTATCCAACCCTGGCATGTCTTGATACGACCAAGCAAACACGTCAACATACTCTTGAAGCAGATCTATCAGTTGTCTCTTCACTGAGTCTTGCAGGCAGGCCCCGATTTTAACCTCTTTCACGTCTTCGTCTGTACCAAGATTAATCACTTCAATCTCCTCCTGATGAGGAGCAATAACCTTCTCCTCTTGCCTCAACAATCTGGCTAGCTCTTCAGGAAGCTCATATTCTTCATCAACCCCTTCATCAGCTTGATTGATCGGATTGTCAAAGTCATACGATGTCATAGCCGTGCTGTTGTCGGTGCTGTCAGGAAGGCACTTTCTGCAGGGGTTAAGTTGTTCATTTTAGTGATTGATTTTAATCTTGCTTTAGAAAAAAGTGAAATGAAGTTATCATTTTGAAAACACCGCCATTTATTTTTGTACAAAAAGAAAAATGGAAAAACAGTGAGCAGAAAAGAAAAAGACTCGTTTGCAAAAAGATGTCTGATATTTCATTAATTTGATCTTGTTTGCACAAAAGTACAGATGGCCCTGGTTACAAAATGAGTCTTGTCATCTTGGGCAAGATGCAAGACTTGGATGCATGCTATAAAAATACAGGAAATAATAATTACTCTGCATGAGTAACTCTTATAATTTCCTGGGAAGACCAGTTCGAGACACTGCTCCCCGGGATCTTCGGACGAATCCAATTCTCCAGATTGCGCTCCTCTTCCAGCTCGTCTTCCAGACAGTTGATAGCATCGGGGGTAAGCATCCCCCCACTGACAAAACCAGGCTCTGCAGCAGCCTTTGCTTGATGTTGAGTTGGTCTGTAACCCAACCCAAATTTGTCCTTCTTCTCCTCCACAGCTAAGACCTTGCCCCAGCCTAGGGCAGTTCCTTCTTCAACAACCTTCCGGGCTTGTTGGTAAGATGACATTGGAGTACTAGATACAGCAGATGCTTCATTGACGTTCAAGGCTTCAAAACCTTGGCTCATTGTCTCATGGATCTCTCCATCCATCTCAATGTATTTGTAAGTAGCCAGATGGCTAACAAAGATATCCTCCTCCCCACAGATTGTGACAACTTGGCCTTCCCACTCAAATTTTAACTTTTGGTGAAGGGTAGACGTTATTGCGCCAGCGGCGTGAATCCAGGGTCTACCCAACAAACAGCTGTAGGCGGGCTGAATGTCCATCACATAAAAGATAGTTTTAAAAGTCTGTGGGCCAATTGTCACAGGCAGCTCAATCTCTCCCAGAACCGATCTCTTAGAACCATCAAAGGCTCTTACTACCAGGTTGCTGGGTCTCAATGCCAATCCATCATATTCAAGCTTCACCAGAGCCTTCTTTGGTAAGACATTCAGGGAAGAACCTGTGTCCACCAGCACATGAGAAAGGACAGCTCCTTTGCATTCCAGGGTTATGTGCAAGGCTTTGTTGTGGTTGCGGCCATCCGCTGTCAAGTCAGAATTGGTAAACCCTAGCCCATTGCTAGCAGTAACATTTCCAACCACGGTTTCCAATTGGTTGACAGTAATCTCCTCAGGCACGTAAGCTGCGTGCAGGACTTTAAGTAGTGCATTCCGATGGGCTTCGGAGCACATAAGCAGTGAGAGGATGGAGATTTTGGATGGCGTCTGGTGAAGCTGATCTACAATTTTATAATCGCTCTTCTTGATGATTCGCATAAACTCATCAACTTCCTGATCGAATGGAGTCTTCAGGGCTTCTTTGACAGCTGGATCTTCCTGCACCGGGCTCTTTCCTTTTGCCTTGGCAGCAGCTTCTGCTTCGGCAGTAGGTCTTTGAACTTGTGAAGCGAAGAGACGTCCGCTTCGAGTGAAGCCTCCGCCTCCCCCCACATTATCTACTTGTGGTGCAGGTGTTGATGTTTCAAGAGTGATTCTTTTCCCTTCACAGTACACGTCAGAGCCATAGTGCCAAGGGATGGCCCTATTGCTTTCATATGGTACTGGTCCAGGCACCGTGACAGTGACTGGACTGATTGCTGCTGCTGAAGGGACTGTAATTGTTTGTGGATCATAAAAGATTGTAACTGGTGCTCTGGCGGGAGCAGCACCTTCTGAATGGTAGGCAGAATTATTTTCAGGATCGTAGAATATGGTAACAGTGGAGACATCTTCATGATTGATTGCTGGTGTTGTAGGAGGTTCTGTTGGAAGGACTGTTGTTGTTGCTGATGGAGAGTCGAAATGGAATGAAGCTGAAGTTGTAGCAGGAGAAACTGTTGTAAACTGATCATTTGGGAGAACTGATGAAGTACTTGTTGATGCTGCTGATGAATTGTCGGGAACAATAGTTGTTGCATTTGTAGGAGGATCCGAAACCGTTGCTGATGAAGTTGCCGGATTTGTCGGGAATGATGTAGTGATCTGTAGTAGGCCACTCTGAATAAGGCTGTCAATGCCATTCCTCAAGTCCTCACACCCATTCCATGAGATATTGCAGTAGGGACACCCTAGTTCACACCCCGGAAATATTTGGTTTTCACGGAGTTGAGCTTTGATTTCCACCAAGGGTGTCCTGATCTGATCCACACTGGTTATTAAATAAGACGGTTGGTCTTCTTCAATAGCGTTAATTCGAGGACCACCATGGTTTGGCATAGGGTTTTTATTGACATTGGGCGGAGGTGCAAAATTCAGAGCCTTGGAGTCTACCAAGTCTTGTACCTTCATATGCAGAGCTCTGCATTTTTCTGTACTGTGACCAGGTGCGTTTGAATGGAAAGCACACCTAGCATTGGAGTCATAGTTCCTTGGTAGACTGTTGGGATCCGGAGGTGTCAACGTTCTTAGCTCAACTAGGTTGAGTTTCAGAAGTTGTGGCAGCAAGGCAGCATACAGCATTGGGATCGGGTCGATCACTCGGTTAGCTTGGGATGGCCTTTGTTGGAATGGCCTCTGTTGATTGTTGTTGTTGGAGTTGTTGTTGTTGTAGTTCCTTGGAGGATACTGATTCTGATGATACTGAGGTTGTTGTTGGAAGTTTTGTTGCGGAGGTTGATAGACTGGCTGAGGATGAGCTGGAGCAGGGATAGTGACTGCTGCTATTGACCTCTGAGCATATTGGGGCCTACCCCTGTTGGTGTGAATGGCATTGGTCTCGCCAGTTCTTCTCGGGCCTGCAAAAGGCTTTCTTGTACTACTGGACGAGCTTGCACCGTTGTCTGAGATCTTTCCCATCTTTAACAGGCTTTCAATTCTCTCCCCAGCTATAACAACATCTGCGAAGCTGGTGGAAGAGAAAGCAGCTAACCTGTCAATATACGTTCCCTGAAGAGTGTTCATAAACATGTCTGCCATTTCTCTCTCAGACATTGGTGGTTGAACAGCAGCAGCCAGTTGCCTCCACCTTTGGGCATACTCTCGGAAACTCTCCCTCGAAGACTGTGACATTCCCATTAGGAGGGTCCTGTTGGGTGCCATATCTAGATTATACTGATACTGTCTGATGAAGGCTTCTTCCAGGTCCTTCCAGCATCTTATAGTTGCTCTTGTCAGATGGGAATACCATTCCCTCGATGCTCCAGTCAAGCTATCTTCGAAGTAGAACATCCAGAGTTTCTCATCCATTGTATAGGCTTTCAGCCTTCCCAGAAATGATTGCAAATGAGTCCGGGGGCATGAAGTCCCATTATACTTTTCAAAACATGGAGGCTTGAACTTGTGGGGAATCCTAACCCCGTCTACCAAACCCATGTCCATAACGTCGAAACCCAAAGAATTTTGAGATTCTAAGGACCTCAACTTCTCAGCTATCTCTTCCAATCGCCTATCATAAGTTTCCTCTCCGGCACCCATCACTGTATACTGGTCCTCCTGAGGATCTTCTTGAAGTACTCTGGCTGCTGTGGCTGTTCCTTGAATGTTGACTGGGATGTTGGCCTCTGGATGGAGATGGGGTCCAAAAACTGGGGGATTGACATGAGGTTGGACCCTCTCGTTGTTACTTGTGCCAGCAGTTCCCACATGGGGCTCCTCTTGATTCCTCCCTTCTACCAAAGTTCTGAGCCTCTCCTGGCTTTGAGCTAAATTGTTCATCACTTCCATGAATTGTGTTATCTGAGTTCTCATCTCCAACCTTTCGTTGGCCATCTGGTTTCTGACCTCCGTAAGGTCCTGCTGCATCTGATCTATCTGAATTCCCGGAAGGTTGTTTCTGGTTGGGTACCTGTGAGGCCTGTTGAGAGGAAATACCCGGCGGCGAGCAATAATTCCTGAACATCACAACAGAGGTTAGCAACAACAAAACAAAAACCTACAAAACAAACAAAATGGTTAGCATGCAATGCAGTTATGCTTATTTGTTCTCAAGGTATCCGGTTTGGCCTTCAGTTTTGACCCTTCCAGACCCTTGAAGATGATGCTGTTGAAGTTGCTTTTGATGTGAACCCAGATAGAAACTAACACAAATATATTACAAAGGTGAAATAATACAATTTGTTCATTTTACAACACAAACCCTCAAAGGGACCAAAATACATCACAAAAAGCAAAAGTACATGGAAAGGAACAACAACAAGCAAATGATCAAACTCCAAGGCCAAACTCATCCTCACGAACTTCCTTAAGAAGTGCTTCGGTCACAGGATCAGCCGGATGCTCCGTAAGACTTCTGATGAGAAGGTTTCTTGTTGCAACAGCTGCAGTCAACTTCTTATTCTGACTTTGGTCCTTTGACCTCTTCAATCCTGCTTTGATTTTCAGCTCTGATATTTCCTCCTGGGCTGCTGCCGAGGCTTTTTCCATCTGCTCCATCTTGTCCTGAACTCTCTTGTCTTCTAGAGTACGGGCCTCAGTGATCCGGACCCACCTGGCCTGACTCTCTTTCAAATACAAGTCTGTCCTTGCTCTCTGAAACTGGGCTTCCTTACAAGCATTCTTCAGAATCTGCTCACCAGCTTTGGACTTGTTGATGTATTCTCCAGACTTCTCAATCTTGGTCAAGTGTTCCACCCTCAACTTCTCCAATCTCTCAATCTCCCTCACACCTTCACTCCTCTCTCTGAGGGTCTTCTGCAAGGCTTGGGTTAACTTCTCATTTCTTTCCTTCAAGCTTTCAAACTCTTCCAAACTGATAGTGGCAGGGGGTGGTGCTGAAGATGACTCAGGCACGTCTTCTATGGTAAAGGGCATTCCAGAGAATTGGGCCCTAGCATGGGACCACTCATAATATTGGACTGATGCCACATTATTGCACTTCCCCAGAATGGTGATTCCCTTGGTTTGAACATGATCCCAGGCCCAGGCAGCCTGCCTAACAGTTGCCAGACTAATCTTGTTCTCACAGTAGAGGGTCTCAACTAAGTCTTGTTCCCTAGGAGTATGAACCAGTGCATAGCCTAATTGCCTTCTGAACAGCAGAGGGTTGTAATTGATACTTCCCTTAACTCCTATTAAGGGCACATTGGGAAAGTGTCCACAGCTGGTGATTATATCTCTGCCCTTGGTGCTCTGAGTACACCATCTGATATCTGCTGAAGTTAGGACAGTGAGTCTCTTAGCCCAGTTGCTTTGCTGATGAGGATTGAGAAATGCATCTGTCCTGGGTAGATGCCTGAGAAGCCAAGCATGAAATAATGGAGCACAAATCCTCACTAATCTTCCCCTCTGCTTCTCATTTCTCTGATGGACTGAGTAATAGAGATCACCCAGTAAAGTTGGCACTGGGTTCTTCAGGATGAACAAATGGATTGCATTTTTGCTAATGAATCGAGGCTCATCTGCAAACAATACAATTCCATATACACTTAAGGCCAACAGAGCACAAACAGCTTTCCACTCTCCTAGAGAGGCTTTCAGACTAGCTTGAGAAATCAGGAAGTCAAGATGAAAACCAGGGATCCCAGCTTTGGAGGTCATATGCTGCTCAATCAAAGCAGGTTCCAGGTGCAAAGCTCTTGCTATCTCTCCATTGCTGGGAAAGACCATTTCAGGGTTGAAAGGGATTTCTCTCTTGATAGGCAACCCAATCAAAGATGAGTATTCTTCCAAAAGAGGACCCAACTGAAAGTCTTGAAAGGTGAAACATCTCAATGGGGGATCATAAAACTGAATACAGGTGTGGATGAGGCTCCTCTGTGAAGGGTCCAGATCCATGACCATGTCCAGTATATCTCCATAACTCTCCCTGAACAAAGGTATGTGATCTGGGGTGATCAGGGTTTGGATCCTCCTGATGTCTGATAAGTCTGGTTGAAAGAAATGATAGGTGATGTTGCTTTTCTTTGGAGCCATGATGCTGAGGACTGAGTAGGATAAGTGCTGATGAAGATGCTGAGGAGTGGGCCACTGGCTGGCTAGTGCAAGTAACTGAAGTATGTGGCTGACAAACTGATGCAAGTGCTGGTGGAGACAGGCCAAAACTGCAGATGGGGTCAAAACCAAAACCAAAGATGAAGGTGGATACCCTGAAACACAAATAAGCAAATGTTAATATGATGCAATGAGTATGTATGCAAATGAAATGCAAGGGTTTGTGACTGAGCTGGATCTGATTAACTGCCTTGGTATAGATCCATGTGTGTTCAAGAGATCCAGGTGGAGGTCTAAAAATCCAGTAACCAGAGTGGGGGACTCAAATAAAGAGCCACATGTCCAGGGTTTTAGAATCACAAGAACTATCCAACATGGAGCATTCTTAACAAAGTCAAAGTAACAGGGTATTCTGAGGTCAAGGTACCTGCAAACCTGTAAACAACCCAACCCCCTCACAGGTGATGATCTAGAACAAGGATCCTCAGACTTGGATCAGTTATGAGAAGTGTAAACACTTCTAACCCGGAGGTACAATGTTTACAATAACCATAAAAGTTCCTCCTCTAATTCACCTCAGTTTCTGAAGGTCAGTACTAAAAGGTCATCCAGACTTAGCAGGCTTCCCAGATAGCCCTAGCATTGCAGGAAATCTGCAACACAGAGTTCTCAAGAAGAAACCCATATCTGAACCGTGTTTCATATTCCCGCACCAGACCGAAATGGAATGAGAAAGAATATGATTCACTCTAGCCTAGGTGTCACTCAGGTCCCAGGTATAGGACCTTAACTCTCAATGGAATACCCACCCACCAAAACAAGAAACCAAATCCAGCCAGCAACAATGACAGTATGATATATAAATGCAGTAAAGAAAGCAGTAAAGTAACTGTACATCCATCAAAATAAATACAAATAAATACAAACACAAACAAGCACATAACACCCCAGTAAACACAAATCAAACAAGCGCTAGGAGGAACCCACAAAAAGAACCAGAAGCCCTGGTTGCAGTATAAGCTTCCCCAGCAGAGTCGCCAAGCTGTCGCTCCCGAAGATTTGCATCCAGGTACAAGCGCGAACGGTCGGCGAGAGGAACAATGAGAACACACAGCCGTGAACTCACTGGAGATGAATAGAGTCGCCAGCTAGGCATTTTTATCCCGGAGGAAAGGTAATGCTGCATAGACCTAGGAAAAGATGGATAAGACGGTTGCGAACCAGAGAGACTGAGAAAGGGGGTTGGTTACAACCTGGGAAGGTATTAGCACCCAGATTGTCCGCCGTACTCGACGGGATCCACGCTTAAAAGATTTGTGTTTTAAAGGGGTAGTGTCAGTGCAATCTGTGTATAAAAGAGCTGGAAAAGAATGTACAGGTGTCAGTGTAGGAGAAGTGAAGTGTATAAATGTACAGTGTCAGTGTAAGGACAGGAGTAAGATGCTCATGATAATGAGGCTAAAGAATAGGGCTAGAAAGAGGGGGAATATACAGAGACTTTTGTTCGATAACTGTTAAGTTATGCCTACGTATCCTCTCGTGCAATGAGGAAGTCAGAACACCGTAGTTCGACCCAAAGAGACTGAAAGATGAATTGACTTGTGAACTGCTTACTTGCCCATGCTCAAGTGTATGACCTGTCTGGCTCAGGTGCAAACTGTCTTGCATTAGACGGAAGAAGCGAGTTCTCGTTTGTGAATGAGTGTGATGAGAAAAGAATCCCGAAGGAGACGATTATTGTTTGTTTTTGAGTTTTCAGTCTTTTATTTCTTTTTGGAGTTTGTCATAAGATAATGAGCTTAAGCCTAAACCAATGGGTTAGTAAACTCATCACATCTTCCCTCTGATCAGGGGTAATGAGAATACCTTAAGTGTGAAGTCAGATTCTCACACTTAATCACCTTCGATGTAGGATTAAGATCATTAACCTACTTGTGATTATTTAGATGTTTTTGTGATTTTGTTTAGTGTTGAGTAATGAGGTTAAGCCATAATCAAGGATTAAACAGACCCATTACACCATCCTAAAAGAAGGATAATAGATGAGAATGTTTAAGTTGAGGAAAACTCCTCAACTTAATCCATGATTAGGGATTAAACTCATGACAAAACAAGCCTTTGATTAAATGGATTTTAGTTAATGATATGATGAAGAAGTGTTTTTTATGATTTGTAAGACAACTTGAGAGGGACTTGTCCATTAACACTAGGGTTAGTCCTTCTTAACCACTTAAGGAAGAATTAGAACCCTGATGCAAGGCCCAAGTTACAAGTGTGATGTCTTGATGATTATTAGATGGATTAATTAAAAGATTTAAACACCTTAAGGGTTTAATACTTAGGATTAAAGTTATACACTCCATCCTAAGAGAAGGATGCAGGCATAAGCTTAATCACAAAGTCTTAAAGCCTTTAGGGTTTAGTCTCTGATTATGAGGTGAGAAGAGAAGACTCAAAGAGAGACACAAAGGTAAAACTAATGGGGGGACTAATCAAAACCCTAATTCATTGTCATGCTTGTATGATCCTAAGGTTTGTGAGGTTTTCAAGAACAATCTTCAAAGGCCACCAGGAAGCAGATGAACAGGATCAAGAGAAGCAAAGTGACTTGCTTCATTCAAGAAGTCAAGTCACTTGAAGAAAGAAAGTGGGAAGGAGAAGAATGAGCAAGCTCAAACTCAAACACACATAAAAATGCAGCAATGGATGCAAGAGAGATGAAAAGAAAAGTTATGAGAAGTGAAGGCAAATCCACTTCTCAAGTTTACTTACCACCTGCAATGTTAGAAAGAAATGCAATGCAATGCAAGGTGAGATGAAATGATATGATGCTAAGCAAAACCAGAAGCATGTTGATGATGATTATGATGTTATGAGGTGCTGCAAACATGAGGCAAGACAATGGGGATGTTCATACAAGATCATGAATGCAAATGATGCAAGCTAAGGAGCATGAACAAGCATGAAAAGTTATGAATTATACAAGACAAATGACATGGAAAATATGTAATGCAATGATCAAAGATGCTTTATACATGTCTTAAGATGTCAAATGAATCACAAGAATGCACCAAATGCAATGATAAGTCATGTTATGCAAGAGAATGCAAGAAGGATGCAAAAGAAAGCCCAAATTAGGGTTCATGGATCAAACATCAAACACAAACCAAAAACAGAAGCAAACCTCATGATAAAAAATGGAAAATGGCACCCAAAGAAACCCTAGGCCTATGATGAACCACTGCCCAAAGGGGAGCTCTCAACTCTCAACCAAACTCAAGATATGATTTTTCTAAGTTATTAGGGTTTTTTAGGGTTCTTAACAAAACAAATACCAAACAATTTGAAAATGCAAGAACAAATCATGGCCTTTTTACCCTATAAACTACATGCCAAATAGGAAACAATGCAAGAAGAATCAATGTCTCAACCTTCACCAATAGGCAGAAATGAATTTTTGAATCCATGATCAAAATAATGCATAAAAAATGATTTAATTCAATGAAAAATTCTTAAAATGCATCAAGATCAAAAAAGAAATTTGGTTTGAAGGTTGGACAATGTTTCTAAATGTCTTAGGACATTTCATGAATTTTTTTGTAATTTTTAAATACCTAAAAGTATTTTTAATAAATTAATTTCCATTAATCAATTAAAAATAAACTTTTAAATATTTAAAAATACATTTTAAATGCTAAAAATGAAAATAAAAATGTTTTTGTGTCATAAAAATTATTAAAACTTTAGGGAAAAAGTTTCATAATTTTTATGTATTTTTTGCTATTTTAAAATAATTATGCAAGTTAATGAAATAAAATGAAATAAAAATCAAATAAATATGAAAGTAATCAGGAAGGATGGCTGAGATTGAATCTGGAGATGGAGCCATTGACTGCGCGCGCAGATCAAAGGCTGAAATTCAAACGTGGCTAAACATAATTATGAATTAATTAATTGAGATTTAGGGTTTAATGATGAATCTCAGCCACACACACGCGCGCGAAGTCAACAAAGTCCACTGATCCAACGCACGAAATTTAAACTGCCTTAATTACAGGATTAAAACCCTAATCATTTTCAGGTGGCCGGAGAAGACCTCCGGTCGTCTTCTCCGGTGGGAAGTCCACCTGAAAATCTCCAAACTTCCTCAAAACGTATCAAAAATGAAATCTAAGCACACCAAAATGATTCCCATGATCCCCTGAATCAAAACCCTAAGCCATAACAAATTTATTCTTCCTGGAATTCATGAATCGAGCAAAACAAATTTTAGGGCAAACCAGTTTCAGAGACAAATTAAATGCTTATTTCATCACCATTTCAAAAACTAAAAACATCAAGATGATCAGGACAACACAAAGAACAAGTTTGTAACAAGAAAAATGATTTCTGGAAAAATAAATTTCAGGCTACCTGAGATTCGAAGCTTTCAGTTTAGGAACTTTCTGGCCACTTCTCCTTGTGCAAACCACTCCACTTGATCCCCCAAAGATGTTTGAATGCTTAAATGGAGTTTAAGTTGGCTTGATGATGAGTTTCGAAAGCTCCTGCTTCAGTTCAGTCAAAAATGGCAATGGAGATTCTGGCACTTTCAGGTCATGGTGAATGAAGGTTTGGGGTCCTGATGATGAATGGAGAAGGTTTGTGGTGTTTGTTTGTGTGTTTGTGAGCTAGGATGAGAGTTTCGAATGAAACTGCAAAATGGAGTGTGAAATGGTTATGGAGTGTTCTTGCTATTACAGGCTTTGGTTCTTGGTGCTGGATGATCTATGATGTGTGGTGAGATGATTGATGAAGATAGTTTGAGTGTTTGGTGGCTGTGGAGAGGAATTCGAAGGAACTTGCCAAAGGGGAGTGTTTTGTGTATGTGATGAATGTGTTGGTTTCAGCCTTGTTTAGGGTTATGTTTAGCTTGCAAACTGTCCACATAATTCTCTCTCATTGGTCAGTTGACAAGACATGCCCTTTATTGATTGGTAAGGCAACTTTTGCAAAAAGTCCACTTCTTGTAAGAGAGGGCATGGGCTAAACTCTAGCTAAGTACAATGGGCATGGGGCTGCGCAGCATGATGTGTGCATGAAGCTAGTTTGGTTCAGCAGCCAATGCATCAAGTTGGTGAGATGTGATCATGAGTTTTGCAACTTGTGGCTTTATGGTTCACATGTGATTCTTTTGCCTAACCAAACATAAAACCATGGCATTCTTAGTTCAAACCTGATTTTTAGGACTTAGAGAATGTTTGTGTAATGGTTTGAAATGAATTAGAGGTCACATGGTGCATTGGTTCAAGGTTTTGCAAAATTTCCAAATGAGACATGCCTTGAAAATTGATGATTTTAGCCAACTTTGCATTGCCATAACTTTTGATCCAAGAAGAGTTTGATCATGTTCTTGTACTTTTTGAAAAGGGAAAGATGAGATCTACAACTTTCATGACCAAAGTTTTTTCATTTGAAGCATTTTTGGATCATGAATCATGGCTTGAAAAATGACCTAAAATGATGCAATCTTGAAAAGTCAACTATGCCCAAAAAGTCAACATTTGCAAAAACCCTAAATTCTTGATTTCTATGAACTTCAATCTTCTTCCATGATCAAATAAAGACCATATACACTCAAAATGATGAAGATCACCCATTGGTTGGGTCATTGGGGGCCTCAGATGCCCTGATTTTGCACTGACTTGTCTGAAAAGTCAACTCTTGATCAGATGACTTCCCCATGGAATTTCCTCATGAAAATTGATATGCATACTCCCTATACCATATAGAGATCAATGGAAACAAGAATGACCAAAAAATTTGGGGTTATGGCCTCTGAAACCAAAACCCTAATTTTCAGCCAACTGTGCAGTCAAGCCTGGCTCTGCATCCACTCAAACCCTAGTTCTTGTTATTCCTCTGCATTTTTGACTTTGAGGAGATGAAATATGATATAAGAACACACATGGACCCCTTTGAGTTGATTAGTTGCCTTTGGAGTGGCTCAAGAGGCTTTGGGATTGCTCAGATCACAAACCCTAGGTGCAGATGCCTTAGAAACTATCCAGTGAATCAAAAATGAGATGTGAGGTGATATGTTTGTGTTTATGCATATGAGGATGATCACAAGCCATGATGTGAATGGGTGAGGGTAAATTTGGGGTGTTTACAGTTAGTAATAAATAATAATTAAAATAAATGGGGTTAGTGATAATCATGATTAATAATAATAATAAAAATAAACAAAAGTATTATAATAAACAAAAATTTTAAATGTTAATAAGAGAATATGAACAATTATTATAGAATTTTAAAGTATATGCATATTATAAAATTATATTAATTATGAACATATTATAATAAAATTAAATTAACAACTTTTTTAATTATTTCTAAGCATATATTAACAATTATTTAAGTGCAAAAATTAAAAATATAAACAATTTAGGTCATATTTACATATTATAAAAAATAGGATTAATTATGATTATATTTACAAAAATAAGAAATTAAAATCACAAAATAACATTAGGGTTTTTAATTGTTTAGAAAAAATAAATTAGGGTTTGTAGAAAAAAAATATATTTTTAGGGTTTATATATATAAATATTAGGGTTTGTGAAATTAAATTTTATATACAACAAAATTAAATATAAATTTAATTATTACAATATATACATATTTTTAATTTTTAATATATAATTATAAAAACTAAGTTTAATAAAAAAACAAATTAGAAAACATTTACATATTATTTTTTATAAAATTATCTAAACATACTAAACATGTTTATATTTAATTAATAACAATATAATTAACAAAACAATGAAATAATAAATAAAAAATTGAAACTTACCTGGGGCAGGTATTGAACCCACGCCCTAGGTATCACCACCCTTAGACCAACATGATCTCCACTGGGCTGCGCATGCATTGTGAACAATGGATGAGTACTGATCATTATGTATCAAACCTGAAAAATACAAAGAAAATGAACAAAAAAACGCTGAAGCAGGGATTCGAACCCCTGCCCTGGCCTTCACACGCGCGCAAGTTTACCACTACCCCATCAGCAACATTTGTAATTTAAACACAAACAAAAACTATATAATATAAAAACGAATTTGAATTCCAGGCTGCGCGCGAAAACTTCTTCTCCTACCTCCAGACCTGCGCAAGTTGCTGCGAATCTTCCCACGAAATTTCCTGCGAATTTTTATTCATAGGAAAACCTTCAAATGTCCTGGAAGATTGAAACCGAATTTGAGTTTGTGAGAGGTTTTTTGGTTTGTGAAACTTACTCTTGGGAGGCAGAAAATTTGTGGCTTGTGATTGTAATGTCTCAAGTACTTATAGAACAATGAATTTAGGTTAAAAAATCAGGTCATTGTGTGAGAGATTTGATTGAAAAAGATTCAAAATGATAAGCCTTTAAAAGTCAAATATTTTTGTATAAACACTTGCTATTTTAAGACAATCATCATAACTCCCATATCAATTTGATCCAAGACATATTTATGATTTTCTAGAAGCTCAATCATATTTTAATCTTTGATTTTTATATTTTATTTTAATTTAAAATGATTTTTAATGAATTAAATCAAAATAAATAAAAATGAAATAATAAAAAATATTATTTTTGATGACTTGGGTCGTGCATGAAGTCATAGTGTGGATTGGGTCATCATATGGCAAGCCCATTTGGAAGAAATTGGTTTTAGACCTCCATTTTCTTCATAAACCAACCAAAAATTTCCCAACTTTGCAAGGGCACACATCCTTCAATTTGAATGCTATGAGGGTGTTCTTGGACATTTTGGAAAGCTTGAAGAGTCCTCTAACCAACCCCACTGGTTTCATGTCCATATCATTTACCATTCTCAAGTTATGCCCTTTTGAAGTTGTTGACTTTTTGTTGACTTTCAAAAGGACCTATAATGTCTTAGCTCATACCTTCCAAATGAAGCATTTTTGGGCTTGGCTTGTGAGACACAAAGTTGTAGAGAATTCAATTTCCTTCAAAATGAGCTTTGGATGGAGACTTGGTGATGAAGCATGTGAAAGTTATGGCTTGGTCAAAGTTCAGTTGACTTTTACTGAGGAAACCCTAATTTAGAAACTCCTGATTCTTGATGATCTGAAATCTCCTTGATGAATCATGATCAACCCTTGATCAAATGATGAATTTTACTTCATATACTTGATGTTGGAAAAAAATCATGAAGTTTGACTTTGATTTGACCACAGTTGACCTCAGTTTGACTTTTTAACTGCTTTGACTGATTTTGACTTATCTGATTATCTGACTGAGCAAACTTCTGAGAAAAGTCTTGAAACTTGTCATGGGGGTTCTTACACACATATAAGATGTTATGAAGCTCACTTGAAATCTTGGAAGTTCATTTAGCCTGATTAAAGTCAAAACCCTAGTTTTGGATGCACTGCTTATGAGGTGCATTGTCTGAGGGAATTGTCAACTCTTATGACCAATTGTGAACTTTGTGAACCTTGTGAACCATCATAAAATGTCTTGTGAACCTTGTGAACCTCATGGGAGGTCTTGTGAACCTTGTGAACCTCATAAAGTGATTTGTAGACTTCATGAACCTCATGAAAGGTTTTGTAAGCATTGTGAATCTTGTGAACCTTGTGAACCTCATAAAGTGACTTGTAGACTTCATGAACCTCATGAAAGGTCTTGTGAATCTTGTGAACCTTGTGAACCTTCTTAGCACACAAAGTCTTGTATTGTGAGGGCAAATTTTGGGGTGCAACAGCTGCCCCTGTTCAATTTTCTGAAACCTGAGGGGTTAGATTGGTATGTTTGCCAGTCGTGACCTGGAAGGTTGTAGGGGATTGAACACAAAAGCCCAAAAATTTGCACTCACCAGTGCATAGAGTGATACAGATGGCTAGTTGAATATGCTTGAGTGGGTTTAAAGATGCCACTTGGAGAAAAGTTCTTCAGATACATTTCTTGGAGGATAAAGCAGTCCAAAATATGGAGGTATAATGATAGCTTTCAGGAGGATAAAGCAGTCCCGAAATAGTAATATGCTTTCAGGAGGATAAAGCAGTCCTGAGGTAGTAATATGCTTTCAGGAGGATAAAGCAGTCCTGAGTAAGTAGTAACCTTTGGGAAGATAAATAACAGCCCAAAATAATATGCTTTCAGGAGGATAAAGCAATCCTGAGGAGATGATATGCTTTCAGGAGGATAAAGCAGTCCTGAGATATAAGCTTTCAGGAGGATAAAACAACCCTGAGGAGATGATATGCTTTCAGGAGGATAAAGCAGTCATGAAGTACAAGAAGCTTTCAGGAGGATAAAGCAATCCTGAGGGATGATATACTTTCAGGAGGATGAAGCAGTCCTGAGGTAATAAGAAGCTTTCAGGAGGATAAAGCAATCCTGAGGGATGATATGATTTCAGGAGGATGAAGCAGTCCTGAGGTAATAAGAAGCTTTCAGGAGGATAAAGCAATCCTGAGGGATGATATGCTTTCAGGAGGATGAAGCAGTCCTGAGGTAATAATAAGCTTTCAGGAGGATAAAGCAATCCTGAGGGATAATAACTTTCAGGAGGATAAAGCAGTCCTGATAATCACAAATTTGTTTGCTGGGGAATTAACCTGAAAACAAGGTAGCATTCTGTATGATAATATTAGTTTATGCATTATGTATGCATGTATAACATGATGCACTTAAGTAATGTATTATGTATCTATGGATATGTATGTTATGGTATGATGTAAATGATGTATGTATGATATGATGCTGCTTGAGGCGTCTGGATATCTTCGTATAACAACTGCTGGCCAGGGAAAATAAATCCCGATTCGTTGTTGAAGAATATGAGGAACTCGTTCCCGTCTTGTTTGATAATATATTATACATAACCTCCCGTATGCTGGGGATAGCAAGGTATATATAACCTCCCGTCTGCTGGGGATAGTAGGGTATACATATCCTTCGTCTTCGTTTGATAGTAGGGTAGATATAACCTCCCGTCTTCGTTTGTCGTACTCATATTTGGAAAGTAAATTCCCGAATATCCGTATGAGGATAAAAGAGATGGATATAAATTCCAGGGGAGATGTGACCTTATGGAGATGGACTTGTCCTACTGAGGGTTTGTAACTGTCTTGTAAAGATGAACTGGCGAAGCTTCGTTGAAATCCTTCCCTCGTTCGTCCTTAGTAAATACTATTACTGCATTTTCATGCATTTCTGGTAAACATCAATCATATTAAGCATACATGCATTTCTGGTAAACATCAATCATATTAAGCATACATGCATTTCTGGTAAACATCAATCATATTCAAAAGCATAATACATTCAAACACAACCAATGGACGTTTCGCTTATGTAAATAGGGAAAAAGTAAATCTGGATTAAAAAATGGGATTTTATTTATATCAAAGAGTGACCCATACATGGGTAAGTTTGTACAAGGAGACATAAACCCTAGTAAGAGGATTTTGTCATAAAGTTTTTTTTTTACAAAACAAAGAAAATCAGCTATGTGGGAAATAATCCTATTGAGTTTCAATTCTACTATTGCCATTATCTTCAAGTATCTCATCTTCTGCTGTTGAGACGGAAACGATTGGATTGAGCTTTATCTGTTCGAGCTTGAGTAAGTACCACAACTGGTTGCAGTTTCATGGGTGATCCAAACGAGACATAGTCATACGCTTTAACCCCTAACTTTTGCCTGGATTGCCCTTTCAGGTTTTCAATCCACCGGGATACCCTTTTTTGCCCAAGCCGCCTTTTCAGGTTTTCGACTTGCCGGGTGTACATCTTTTTATATATATCCCTAATTTTTGCCCAAACCCTTTTGTTTTGTCGGGATGCCCTTATTTTCGCCTAGGCCTGTCAACCTAGCGGGTCCTTTTTTATGCGTAGTATTTTTTAACTATGTTTGTGTTTACAGGCTGCGGGAAGTCTTCACCATCCATAGTAGTAAGTATCATAGCACCTCCTGAAAATATTGTCTTGACTACAAATGGTCCTTCATATGTTGGAGTCCACTTGCCCCTAGGATCACCCTGTGGTAATATGATACGCTTGATTACCAAGTCACCAACCTGGTATACCTTTGGCTTAACCTTCTTGTTAAAAGCTTTGATCATTCGTTTCTGGTACATCTGGCCATGACAAACTGCTGCCAACCTCTTCTCATCAATCAAATTTATCTGGTCCAGTCGAGTCTGAATCCATTCATCTTCATCCAAGCCTGCATCCTTCATAATTCTTAAGGAGGGAATCTGAACTTCAATGGGCAGAACTGCTTCCATACCATAAACTAAGGAAAATGGGGTTGCCCCTGTTGTAGTACGTATTGTAGTACGATAACCATGAAGAGCAAATGGTAACATCTCATGCCAATCCTTGTAAGTAACAGTCATCTTCTGTACAATCTTCTTAATGTTCTTATTAGCGGCTTCAACTGCCCCATTCATCTTTGGACGATACGGAGAAGAGTTGTGATGCTTAATCTTGAACTGCGTACAGAGATCAGTAATCATAGTGTTGTTTAGATTAGAGCCATTGTCAGTAATAATCCTTTCAGGGATGTGTAATACCTCAAAATTTGCCCTCTCATTTCCTCAACATTTTGCATAGCATTTTGCATATATGGATTCATAAAATAACCAAAAAACATTGCATCATATATAGCATAGCCGAGGCGTGGGTATGTGATCAATGATCGGAGCAACCGAAAGTTATGAAGAGGCTACCGAAGGGCCACAAAGCTTCTCAACCTTGTGCAAAGGGTTCACAATATCCCACAAGTCTTCACTTGAAGCCACAAGTCATGGAAAGTTTTGGTTTGATTGAAGGAGGCAAGCAGTGCAATACTTCTTGAGGGAAAAGAGCCGAATTAGGGTTTCATTTCTACAGGGCTTCTACATAAATTTTTGAGTCGAAGTGGATTTCTTTGACTTATATATGATGTCAAGTGCCTAGGGTTCAAATCTCGTCCACAAATTCATTTTGGAAGGGGTTCGACTGGCCGGACGACGGAAAATCGAGGAATTGGAGAAAAGGCAATCGGGCTAGGTAAAAAGGGTCGACTCCGGACTTTTAAGATCGAGATCGTGAAATTAGGGTTACAATGATCCTATGGTTCAAGCTTGGTCAAGAAATGATGGAGGAATCATAAAAAACCAAAGAAAAATCATTTGAAAAGTAGTTGGTTTTGCATTTCCCTCCACCTTTCCTTCCACTTTCTTTCCACACTTCCTTTCATTCTTTCCATCTCATTTTTCCACTCCAATTCCACTCCATTTCCCTTGGAAACTTCCACCACCTTCCACCATCTTCTAGAGTGTTCCAAGGAATATTCCAAGGAATATTCCAAGGAATATTCCCTTTTCCAACCCTAACCCTAACTAACTTCCAAACCTAATTTTGGATCCCAAACCTAATTTTTGGGCCCCAAACCCAAACCTAGCTCCTAGCCTAATCTCTATATAACCATTAATCACTTCCTTGAGAGAGGTTCCCACAATTCCAAATTTTTCACTTCTTCCATAATCACTTTTTCTCTCTCACTTTTCCTCCATTTTCCCTCCTTTCACCAAAGCTTCTTTGAATAAGCTCTTCAAGTTTCACATTGAAACTTGAAGATCTTGAAGCTTAAGCCTCCAACCTCCATTAATTGTGGATCGTAGAAGAAGAAGCTAGTGATTTTGTTGAAGATTTCGGCTTATCGGAAGTGTGCAAAGATTCAAGCATCAAGAACGCATTTATTTTGCGGTTTCTCGGTTTTCGGTTTTCTCTTCGATTCAAGCTCCGATTATTGCAACAATTACCGAAGCACTCCTCCGCTTCGTAGGTTGGTGATCTTAATCACTTCTTCTTTAAGTTATTCTCTTCATCTCGCCACTTTTGGCATTCTTTAATTGCTTTTTTCGCTTTGCTTGAAATCGTTCCGTTTCAATTATGTTTACTTGTGATTTGTGATTTTTGTTGATTTAAAAGTTTAAGGTGTTAATAGATGTAGGTGCTAGCATGTGTAAATAAGCTCAAAATAAGTAGAAATCAGTGTTAGCATGTTCCTAGGAAGGTTAGGGATCCTAAGAAGTGAGTTTGTGGCCAAAAGCACTTATTTCAAAGTTTTTTTCACTTTCTGTTCAGTGTTAACCGGTTAACGCATGGGGTTAACCGGTTAACACGTGCGTTTTGCCACAAATTACTTCTGTTTTAGGTCCGTTAACCGGTTAACCCATATGGTTAACCGGTTAACGCTGTTGAATTTTGGATTCTTAGCTTATTTGAGAGCTCATTCCTAATTTCTAGTGCCTTTAATGTTCATACATGTTTAGGTAGTGATTTTAGGGAATTTTTTAGTCCATTTCCAGTAGCTAGTTCCCCCATTTCGAGTCGTTTCGACACGATTCCGTTCATGTTGCGTTTTAGGCATTTTTTTGTGTTCTTTGTGCATATCTTGGTTTCTTGCATGTTGTTACCATGTTTGTGCATTATTTGACACATAATAATCATGTTGCATTCTGTTTTATATGTTGGCATTGCATTAAATCATTTCGCATTTCATTATGTTGATGTATGTTGCATTTTGCATAATCATATATATGTGCATTTGGTGGCATTTGTTTGCATGTTTGATCATCATCCATATCAATTCACTTCTGAATTTTGCATTGAGTTTAGCATGTTTGTTGAGCTATCATGTTGTATGTTCATAATCAATAATCATCATGTTCATATGCCATGTTCATGTGCCGCATTTTGCATACTTGTTGCATAATCCACATGTGATGCATTCTTGAATAATCCTAAAAAATGTTCATGTTCTTCCATTTAGGTATGTTGATCCATGTTAAAATGCATGTTCATGTGGAAAGTAATGCATGTTTTATTGAGTTTGTGTATAAAAAATGAAAATAATCAATTCTGAATTTTGCATTTCATAGCTGTTTTTGTATATAGCTGCTGTAAAATTTGTTTGTTATATTAGTATGATGTATTTGACTTTTTACACCTACTTTTTCATGTTGCATGCTGGCTGTAAAAAGCTGAGTTGTGTTATGCATTGTTTTCATGGCTGTTTGTGTATTAGGGGCTGTAATAGGTGCTGTATTTTTGTCCTAGCTTTTTCTAGTTCCTTTAGGATTAAAATAGAGTCTAGTTTAGGTCTAAGGTGCCTTAGGATTTAATTAGGATTTAATTAATGTGTGTTTGCCTTATTCTTTTTAATAAAAATGTGCATTAACACTTGTTTTGTAGTGGGGAAGATTGAGGTAAGTTTACTCCACTTTATCCTTTATTTTTTTTATGCATTTCTTTTAGGCTTTTTAATTCATTTTTCCTTCCATATTTGTGATTGGTAGGATTCCCCACTGTTAGGACCAACTTATCTTCCTTAGGAAGTAAGTTGCATCCTTTTTCCTTTTTTTCTTTTCCTTTTTCCAGTAGGAATAGAAAACCTCACTAACCACTAGGATCACTTTGTAAATACATAATATATTAGGATTGAGTCTTAGTCCCTTAGATTTTTCCTTTTATCAACTTGAGTCATTCTCTTTCTCATCTCAAAAGAAAAGCAATAAAACACTTAATAAAAACCGAACAATCTTGTACGACACGAGACTTTGTTGCGGAGTGTTTATACGCGTCCTGTTTCGGGGCGAGGTGTAAATACTTCCCGCGATGGATAGGTCTTAGTACAAGACAGTTCACAAACAGATTCAAAAAACACTTCTTTTAAAAAGACAAAAACAAACAATAAGCGACTATCCTGCGGGAACTTCTTCTCTCATCTCATTCACTCACAACGCGAACTCGCGACGACTTGTCTCGCATGCAAGACGGTAAACGCACTCGTACCAGACGAGCCTGCAACACCTGAGCATAGACATACGCAGTTCCAGCTGTAAAAAACACAAACAAATAGTTCCCGCCTAGGTTAGGCGAACTACGTCGACTCTGATCCTCATTATCCCGATGAGGTACGTAGGCAGCGGGGTAGGGCCCGTTCGAGCACACTCTTTATTTTCCCTACATTTTCCCCATTCTTTGGTTTGGTTTTCTTATTTTGTTCTTTTCTCATTTCCATTCCATTCCAGTTAGCGGTTTTATTCAGCAGCATTCTTTATTTCTCACCCTTTGAAACAAAACAAGCAAGCGTGGATCCCGTCGGGTACGGCGGACGGATTGGGGTGCTAATACCTTCCCAGTTCGTAACCGACTCCCGAACTCTGATCTTTGGTTCGCAAGGCCTTGCCCTTTCCTTCTTCCTCAGGTTTGTGCAACATTACCTTTCCCATTCTTTCGGGATAAAAATGTCTGGCTGGCGACTCTAACCTTTCCGCGCCACTTTCGCGTTTGTACTAGGATGAAAATCCCGGGAGCGACAGCTGGCGACTCTGCTGGGGATGGACCTGATTCTTCCGGTTTCCCTTGTAGAGTCAATCCTAGCGCCTGTTTGGTTTTGTTTCTTTGGGTGTTTACTGTGTGCTTTAGTTTAGCTTTACTGCTTTTATTTACAGTTATTTACAGCTTTACTTTACAGCATTTATTTATTGCTTTCAGTATTTTATTTTCCATGCATCATATTATACTGGACTGTCTGGCTGTGCTGGTTTTCATTTTTTCTGTGGGTTGGGAGTTACTGTGAGATAAGCCAAACACCCGGCTTGAGTGCACCATAGGATTAGCGTGGACAGACATTGTACTCGCATGGTATCTCACCATGATGGGTGGCGATGTGTTCCACACCCAGATTGCGACCGTCTTGGAACTATTCTGTGTGGGGATTACCTCACTTCAGGGTACGACCTTGATAGTTATGTGCATCTGGTGACCGATCTTCGAGGACCTTAATGGGAACACCCCTCTCCAGTGATGACAGTGGCAGACCACATTTGTTGGCAAACCCACTCGCATCCGAGGGTCCATTGGGAACTCGCATAGGATGGCCTGGTTCTCTCATAGGAATCCAGTCAAGGCAAACTGTTCGTATGACGGTAGTATTGTACCCTTCGGGATGAATGTACTATTGTTTCTCGATTCAGTGCTTGAAGCTGAGGACTTGTGAGGGATGCTTGTTTTTCCGGACTCAACTGAGACCTCCCTGAGTAGTACATAATGCCAAACCGATTCCCTGATTTGGTCATGAGCCATTTCTCGGAAATGGTGAACGTATTATTGCTATTCGGCTTTGAGAGTCCGTGATGTTGACCCGAGTAGCACACCCGTGAGATTGGGAGGGGTTTACAGGTTTGCAGGAACCTTAATACCTTCAGCATACCCACTTTGTCAGTATATTTCAGTGTTCTATGGTTCTTTGATTCTGAGATCTGGGATTTCTATTCAGAGAAATTGTTACTGTGATTACCATTATGACCTTGATATTGTGACTCTCCACAGACACTTGGCTCGTTGTTCAGCTTCAACACCATCAGTGATTATGCTATTATGTGATCCAGTTTTACAGTTATTGGGTTCTCAGTTATGGGGTTCTATACAGAGATGGTGCTACTATTATGGTTCTATTCGGACACTTGACTCATTGCTCAACACCGACACCAACAAAGGATCATTGATCACACGTCTGTTGCATACATGACATCATAGCATTTCTGCATATATGTTCAGTTATTTCCGAGGATCACATATCTGAATCATGTTGTTGGATTTTTCTGTATCAAAACTTGAATTAAAGCAGATAGATTCCTCAGAAATAATTGAACATGGCATTTGCATACATCCTTGCATTCTTGACAGGTGTTCAGAGACAAATTCTTTTCCTGACTTGATTTCTCATCAGAATGGACAACTTGAATAACAATCATCCAGGTATATATTTGAAGCAACTCCGGGCGGAGGTAATCGAAGGAAGACCCAGCTGAGGCCATTCAGGACAGAGGTGTAAACCTTACTTCAGAATCAGAAGTTGTTGAAAGAGGAAGTCAACCAGATGAAGACTCAGATGAGCTTGGTTATGGAAATTCTGAACAAAGCTATTTTCATCCCTATTGAGGGGAACTACGCTGCTCTGATTCTCCATTGGTCAATGGAGATACGTAGGCAGGAGATCGTGCAAGATCTTTCCGAGCAACCTTATTTATTAACTTTATCAACCTTTTCCCTCCAGATGTCATTTGTCAGCATCTGACCGGAGCTTCCCAAGAGAATCCTAGGGGCAGAGAATACGGGTAAGGTCCAAAACAACTTGAGAAGAAGTTTGATCATATTCTGATGTCGTACGTGCAACAAGTTTCATCATTTACGCAAATTCGGAGTGGTTTAGCTAATTGCATCAGGATCATCTCCAACAAAACTTCCTTTGGAGTTTCGATGCCAAGCATGATTACCATTCTGGGGCACCTGGCCTTTTAATTGAAGATTGCAAGTCTTTCAGAGGCAAAGGTGAAGACAAGGTCCAGAATTTGATCGACTCAAAGGTCATCATGCCAGAAAGTCTGCTCACATATTGAAGTCTCCTCATCAAATGGGTCCCCCAATTGGCAAAGGCATTTTCAGAATCAATAAGTCCATACGGAGTCAAGTCTCCTCAATGACGGCAATGTTCAGCTTCTTTACTGCATTTTCATTTGTAGTTTATATTGTTTGTTTAAACATTTGTATGCATGCATGAAACTTATTTGTTTTTGAATGATAACCATAATAAAATGCACATGTTTCTCTTGAAGTAATCCATTCGTATTCACTCATGATTTTGTGTATGTGCATTGCAATACCAACTGTTGAGCTTAAACTCTATCAGGGAGGATGACGAAATGAAAATGCATGAATCTCTAATTGTGTGCTTTTAAGAAAGACCTTGTTGACGATGTACAGGCATTGTTTCAAATCCTAAACACCGGAGATATAAGGGAGATACACCCTCGCCAACCCATTTGAGCCTTGAAGTAGGAGTTTCTTTTCGCATGAAAAAACCCTTGCATTTAACCCAGGGGCAGGGTAGGCGTCAGTTAGTTTGACCGAGCGTTCAAATTTCAAAAGGAGTGCAAATCTGAGGATCCATTACCTTTCGTTGTACCAAATCAAGAGGTCCAATGACCAGAAACCACAATGGTTATCCCAATCAAGAGGTCCAAAGACCGGAGACCACAATGGTTATCCCTCAACAACCAAGAAGTGGGACAGTCACGACCCTTTCAAAGCAATCAAGACAAACAGTGTCACACGATTTGTTCAAAAAAAAGAAGAATTGAAAAAAAAAATGAATGAGAAAGCCCGCTAAGTCGAAACTTGAAAACAAGCGACTTAGGCAAAAATTAGGGCATCCCGCTGGACTTCACAATCAAGGATTCACAAGAATCAGTCCTGGCAAAAGTTAGGGATAAGAAAAATAATGCAAAAGCGAAAGACGAAAAGGATTACTCAAGAAAGATCCTTAAAACAAGAACAAAGTCGTGTGGCACAGACACCAAAGATAAGAGGGGTGACTGACTCCCAACAACAACCTGTTTGGTGCTTACACCGTTAGTGTAATTGGTTCCTCAACCATCACAAAACCCTTTTTGAGAGGTGAACGCTTGTGAAAGCTAGCTGAAAATAGGAATGGAGAACATCACGAAGATGGGTGGGAACAAATAAATTTCGAGCCTATATCTTTTGTTTCTATAACCGTGAACCAGGCCACGATACAACCCTCAAAAGTCCTAACTGAAACAGGGTTATTTTTGAGAGCGTACTACCACAAGATCGCGTTCCTGACTCCTATGAGTTGTGCTAAACGTTCTTTGTTGGTGTTGCATGTGCATGCTTTCATTCATCAAAAATCAATGTCGTATCTTAACCAGTGATTCCCTCACAAAGGTTGGCGACATCTCTTTACAGTAAAACTTCAAAATTAACATGTGTGTTGCATTAGAATTTTCATTCTCAAAAATAAACATTTTCTGCTTGCATACATTTTTTTTGGCATCATAAAAATTCACATATGAAACCAAAGTCCAGAAGCTTAATCTTACCAAGTTGAGAAGTCTAAAACTTCCGAAGGACAATCTGTCGAGGTGCACTTTTCAAGAAACTCCATTGAGTAGGGACTTTCCCAACAGTCGTGGTAAGAGCCAACTAATTTGGGGAAATCATGTCGAGCAATCTCTTCAAAATTCAGCCAAGCTGGGGCAATCACTTCGAGATTCAAATCTCTCAAAGAGCCATTAGTCTGATGCATGCATTCAAATTTTAGCCAAACTGGGGCAATTACTTCGAGATCCAATCTCTCAAAGAACAATTGATCTGGGAGTTTTCTTCAGAGCACAGTCATTCAGAGGTGATCACTTCAAGACTTGTACTGGAGCAGGCCACCACAAGAGCATGAGAAGTCACTTTTTCTCGAAGACGGTAAATCCAAAGCATCTATCCAAAGGTCAAAATACTGGAGCAGAATATCTCACAGTGATATGAAGTTCTTCATGAATCCTTGCGAGACAATTTCTTTCACAGGCCATGCAGTCTGGGGCAGTTATTTCGAGATCCGATGAATCTCTTAAAGAGTTTGAAGACACTGAGGCATGTCATACGCCATGTTTTCTGTAAAATCCTCTTGAGACATTTACTTCTAACGTACCTTAATCTGAGGCGAGTTGAAAATTGCAAAGAACCATTGATCACTCATGATTAGTTGACAACCTATCAACCCGGGGCTAGGGGCAAGGCCAGTGTCGGCACAGTACTGCAAGAGTTGTTTCATCAGCAGGCTTCATTGATCAAAATTTCTTAGCTAGTCTCATTAGACAATCCCTTCTCCAGCTGTGTAGCAAAGCGAAAGTTACTTCTTGATCAGAAGGGTATCATCGTCTCTCATCCCCAGCATGAGACACCTCACGTCTCTCATTCCCAACATGAGAGGATTTATCTCTTATCCCCAGCAAGTGGCAACTTGAGCTCTTATCTTCAGCGGGTAGCTTTATCATTGACATAATCTGTCATCCCCAGTAGATTTGGAAGCTAAAATCTTCCAGCAAGGCAACAGAGAGTGGGTGCAATCCCCAAGCAGAAAGTTCCCTGCAGACAGGGGCAACTCTCAGTAGTATAAGGAGTGGTTTGCCTTCCCAGCAGTTGCTTCCTCAGCAGTGTCATGCCTTTGGTTTCCAGGAGGTTCTCATCTCCCCACCAGAGTTCAAGAAGGGTCCGCCTCTAGCAGGGTTTTGGCGCTCCAATCTCAAAGTCCAATTTATTTTTGGCAGTGGCGGCTATTCAGAGTCTATGAATTATTAACAGCTTTCCCCGCAGAGTTGTTTCCTCCTCACCAGGATGAATCAGATCAATGCAGTGATCATTATTCCTCCCCAGTCAAGCTATTTGGGATGCCTGCAGCCTCCTTTCCGGGAGATCCTTTGCATTTGCATATGCATAATCATCATTACATTTGCATCCTCCAAAGCGTAGCATTTCCATCATCATGGAGCATTACGCCATAAATCCAAACATATGCATATCAGCATGGGCCAGTTTTGAGGTATATACAACATCTTCTCAACCTGAAGTACTCCGCACAGAGGGTACCAATATCATTTTCCAGACATCTTTGTCTTTTCAAGTCAATGTTTGTCACTTATTCCGCGTCTTGTTTGGTACAACAGTCGCGTCGCAGGTTCTCGTTTTGTACAACGGTCCTGTTTGCTTGGGCTCTCGTTTATGAACAACGATCCCGTTCCATCTTGTCCTATTTTCTTTGTGTTTCTGGTTACCGCCTGCATCCGGTATACCTTTACGTCTCCATTCGAGGATGGTTTCGTGTTAGATCCGAGGATCTTTTGATTTGTCATTCGAGGATGGCATTTCTATTCTTCAAGTCCTTCCGAGGTTGGTCTTGTTGTTGTGACTATTATTCGAGGATAGTAGTTCACTTTTCGAGCTTATTGATCGAGGTCAGTTTGTCTCTTTTGCAAAGTCTGTCTGAGGTCAGCTTTGTGTTTGGTTATCAGTCGAGGCTGGTATACCTTTGCGTCTCCATTCGAGGATGGTTTCGTGTTAGATCCGAGGATCTTTTGATTTGTCATTCGAGGATGGCATTTCTTTTCTTCAAGTCCTTCCGAGGTTGGTCTTGTTGTTGTGGCTATTATTCGAGGATAGTAGTTCACATTTTGAGCTTATTGATCGAGGTCAGTTTGTCTCTTTTGCAAAGTCTGTCTGAGGTCAGCTTTGTGTCTGGTTACCACCTGCGGTCGGTATACCTTTGCGTCTCCATTCGAGGATGGTTTCGTGTTAGATCCGAGGATCTTTTGATTTGTCATTCGAGGATGGCATTTCTATTCTTCAAGTCCTTCCGAGGTTGGTCTTGTTGTTGTGACTATTATTCGAGGATAGTAGTTCACATTTTGAGCTTATTGATCGAGGTCAGTTTGTCTCTTTTGCAAAGTCTGTCTGAGGTCAGCTTTGCGTTTGGTTATCAGTCGAGGCTGGTATACCTTCGCGTCTCCATTCGAGGATGGTTTCGTGTCAGATCCGAGGATCTTTTGATTTGTCATTCGAGGATGGCATTTCTTTTATTCAAGTCCTTCCGAGGTTGGTCTTGTTGTTGTGGCTATTATTCGAGGATAGTAGTTCACTTTTTGAGCTTATTGATCGAGGTCAGTTTGTCTCTTTTGCAAAGTCTGTCTGAGGTCAGCTTTGCGTTTGGTTATCAGTCGAGGCTGGTATACCTTCGCGTCTCCATTCGAGGATGGTTTCGTGTTAGATCTGAGGATCTTTTGGATTGTCATTCGAGGATGGCATTCTTTTCTTCAAGTCCTTCTGCGGTTGGTCTTGTTTTTGTTTTGTGTGGCTATTATTCGAGGATAGTAGTTCACTTTTTTTTTTGAGCTTATTGATCAAGGTCAGTTTGTCTCTCTTGCAAAGTCTGTCCGAGGTCAGTCTTTGTTGTTGATGGTTATCGCCTGTGGCCGGTATACCATTGTGTTTCTATTCAAGGAGGGTTTTAGTACTGGATCCGAGGATCCCGTGTGAGTGGTCATTCGAGGATGGCATTCTTCCCAGCATATTTCCACCTGGTTCTATTTTCGCTACTTATTCGGAGGTCAAAATCAGAAAATACATAAATAAATAAATGGGCAGATGACATTTCCATCATTCTCAGCGTGCAAATTTTCAGGTTTTATTCGAGTATTCAATCACTCCATACCTTGAACGTCTAAAAGTTGTTGCAATCATCCGTTCAGGTCTGCAGTTGATTGAATAGGGGCAGCTGTAATACCTCAAAATTTGCCCTCTCATTTCCTCAACATTTTGCATAGCATTTTGCATATATGGATTCATAAAATAACCAAAAAACATTGCATCATATATAGCATAGCCGAGGCGTGGGTATGTGATCAATGATCGGAGCAACCGAAAGTTATGAAGAGGCTACCGAAGGGCCACAAAGCTTCTCAACCTTGTGCAAAGGGTTCACAATATCCCACAAGTCTTCACTTGAAGCCACAAGTCATGGAAAGTTTTGGTTTGATTGAAGGAGGCAAGCAGTGCAATACTTCTTGAGGGAAAAGAGCCGAATTAGGGTTTCATTTCTACAGGGCTTCTACATAAATTTTTGAGTCGAAGTGGATTTCTTTGACTTATATATGATGTCAAGTGCCTAGGGTTCAAATCTCGTCCACAAATTCATTTTGGAAGGGGTTCGACTGGCCGGACGACGGAAAATCGAGGAATTGGAGAAAAGGCAATCGGGCTAGGTAAAAAGGGTCGACTCCGGACTTTTAAGATCGAGATCGTGAAATTAGGGTTACAATGATCCTATGGTTCAAGCTTGGTCAAGAAATGATGGAGGAATCATAAAAAAACCAAAGAAAAATCATTTGAAAAGTAGTTGGTTTTGCATTTCCCTCCACCTTTCCTTCCACTTTCTTTCCACACTTCCTTTCATTCTTTCCATCTCATTTTTCCACTCCAATTCCACTCCATTTCCCTTGGAAACTTCCACCACCTTCCACCATCTTCTAGAGTGTTCCAAGGAATATTCCAAGGAATATTCCAAGGAATATTCCCTTTTCCAACCCTAACCCTAACTAACTTCCAAACCTAATTTTGGATCCCAAACCTAATTTTTGGGCCCCAAACCCAAACCTAGCTCCTAGCCTAATCTCTATATAACCATTAATCACTTCCTTGAGAGAGGTTCCCACAATTCCAAATTTTTCACTTCTTCCATAATCACTTTTTCTCTCTCACTTTTCCTCCATTTTCCCTCCTTTCACCAAAGCTTCTTTGAATAAGCTCTTCAAGTTTCACATTGAAACTTGAAGATCTTGAAGCTTAAGCCTCCAACCTCCATTAATTGTGGATCGTAGAAGAAGAAGCTAGTGATTTTGTTGAAGATTTCGGCTTATCGGAAGTGTGCAAAGATTCAAGCATCAAGAACGCATTTATTTTGCGGTTTCTCGGTTTTCGGTTTTCTCTTCGATTCAAGCTCCGATTATTGCAACAATTACCGAAGCACTCCTCCGCTTCGTAGGTTGGTGATCTTAATCACTTCTTCTTTAAGTTATTCTCTTCATCTCGCCACTTTTGGCATTCTTTAATTGCTTTTTTCGCTTTGCTTGAAATCGTTCCGTTTCAATTATGTTTACTTGTGATTTGTGATTTTTGTTGATTTAAAAGTTTAAGGTGTTAATAGATGTAGGTGCTAGCATGTGTAAATAAGCTCAAAATAAGTAGAAATCAGTGTTAGCATGTTCCTAGGAAGGTTAGGGATCCTAAGAAGTGAGTTTGTGGCCAAAAGCACTTATTTCAAAGTTTTTTTCACTTTCTGTTCAGTGTTAACCGGTTAACGCATGGGGTTAACCGGTTAACACGTGCGTTTTGCCACAAATTACTTCTGTTTTAGGTCCGTTAACCGGTTAACCCATATGGTTAACCGGTTAACGCTGTTGAATTTTGGATTCTTAGCTTATTTGAGAGCTCATTCCTAATTTCTAGTGCCTTTAATGTTCATACATGTTTAGGTAGTGATTTTAGGGAATTTTTTAGTCCATTTCCAGTAGCTAGTTCCCCCATTTCGAGTCGTTTCGACACGATTCCGTTCATGTTGCGTTTTAGGCATTTTTTTGTGTTCTTTGTGCATATCTTGGTTTCTTGCATGTTGTTACCATGTTTGTGCATTATTTGACACATAATAATCATGTTGCATTCTGTTTTATATGTTGGCATTGCATTAAATCATTTCGCATTTCATTATGTTGATGTATGTTGCATTTTGCATAATCATATATATGTGCATTTGGTGGCATTTGTTTGCATGTTTGATCATCATCCATATCAATTCACTTCTGAATTTTGCATTGAGTTTAGCATGTTTGTTGAGCTATCATGTTGTATGTTCATAATCAATAATCATCATGTTCATATGCCATGTTCATGTGCCGCATTTTGCATACTTGTTGCATAATCCACATGTGATGCATTCTTGAATAATCCTAAAAAATGTTCATGTTCTTCCATTTAGGTATGTTGATCCATGTTAAAATGCATGTTCATGTGGAAAGTAATGCATGTTTTATTGAGTTTGTGTATAAAAAATGAAAATAATCAATTCTGAATTTTGCATTTCATAGCTGTTTTTGTATATAGCTGCTGTAAAATTTGTTTGTTATATTAGTATGATGTATTTGACTTTTTACACCTACTTTTTCATGTTGCATGCTGGCTGTAAAAAGCTGAGTTGTGTTATGCATTGTTTTCATGGCTGTTTGTGTATTAGGGGCTGTAATAGGTGCTGTATTTTTGTCCTAGCTTTTTCTAGTTCCTTTAGGATTAAAATAGAGTCTAGTTTAGGTCTAAGGTGCCTTAGGATTTAATTAGGATTTAATTAATGTGTGTTTGCCTTATTCTTTTTAATAAAAATGTGCATTAACACTTGTTTTGTAGTGGGGAAGATTGAGGTAAGTTTACTCCACTTTATCCTTTATTTTTTTTATGCATTTCTTTTAGGCTTTTTAATTCATTTTTCCTTCCATATTTGTGATTGGTAGGATTCCCCACTGTTAGGACCAACTTATCTTCCTTAGGAAGTAAGTTGCATCCTTTTTCCTTTTTTTCTTTTCCTTTTTCCAGTAGGAATAGAAAACCTCACTAACCACTAGGATCACTTTGTAAATACATAATATATTAGGATTGAGTCTTAGTCCCTTAGATTTTTCCTTTTATCAACTTGAGTCATTCTCTTTCTCATCTCAAAAGAAAAGCAATAAAACACTTAATAAAAACCGAACAATCTTGTACGACACGAGACTTTGTTGCGGAGTGTTTATACGCGTCCTGTTTCGGGGCGAGGTGTAAATACTTCCCGCGATGGATAGGTCTTAGTACAAGACAGTTCACAAACAGATTCAAAAAACACTTCTTTTAAAAAGACAAAAACAAACAATAAGCGACTATCCTGCGGGAACTTCTTCTCTCATCTCATTCACTCACAACGCGAACTCGCGACGACTTGTCTCGCATGCAAGACGGTAAACGCACTCGTACCAGACGAGCCTGCAACACCTGAGCATAGACATACGCAGTTCCAGCTGTAAAAAACACAAACAAATAGTTCCCGCCTAGGTTAGGCGAACTACGTCGACTCTGATCCTCATTATCCCGATGAGGTACGTAGGCAGCGGGGTAGGGCCCGTTCGAGCACACTCTTTATTTTCCCTACATTTTCCCCATTCTTTGGTTTGGTTTTCTTATTTTGTTCTTTTCTCATTTCCATTCCATTCCAGTTAGCGGTTTTATTCAGCAGCATTCTTTATTTCTCACCCTTTGAAACAAAACAAGCAAGCGTGGATCCCGTCGGGTACGGCGGACGGATTGGGGTGCTAATACCTTCCCAGTTCGTAACCGACTCCCGAACTCTGATCTTTGGTTCGCAAGGCCTTGCCCTTTCCTTCTTCCTCAGGTTTGTGCAACATTACCTTTCCCATTCTTTCGGGATAAAAATGTCTGGCTGGCGACTCTAACCTTTCCGCGCCACTTTCGCGTTTGTACTAGGATGAAAATCCCGGGAGCGACAGGATGCCATACCTACATATGAGATTATTCTTAATGAATCGAGCCACAACATTCTTGGTAACAGATGCAAATGAAGCTGCCTCCACCCACTTCGTGAAGTAATCAATAGCAACCAGGATGAAACGATGCCCATTAGAAGCAGTAGGTTTAATCTCACCAATCATATCAATGCCCCACATGGCAAAGGGCCAAGGAGCAGTCAACACATTCAATGGTGATGGAGGTATATGTACTTTATCAGCATAGATTTGACATTTGTGACAAGTTCTGGAGTGTTGATAGCAATCAGCTTCCATGGTAGACCAATAGTAACCTGCTCTCAATATCTTCTTTGCCATAGTATGTCCACTAGAATGAGTGCCAAAGATCCCATCATGCATATCTTCCATAATCTCAATTGCTTCTTTCTTATCCACACAACGAAGCATAGTTGAATCATGATTGCGCTTGTACAAAATCCCATTACTCAAAAAGAACTTAGCAGAAAACCTTCTCAGAAATTTCCTATCTTTGACAGATGTCCCTTCAGGGAACTCCTGAGCTTCAAGATATCTTTTTATTTCATAGAACCAAGGCTTCTCTTCTGCCCCTTCTGTGTCAATTTCATTGCAGTATGCAGGTTTCTCAAATCTATCAATAATAATCTTGGGAGCTTCATCATCCCAACTGATCTCAAACATGGATGCCATGGTGGCCAATGCATCTGCCAACTGATTCTCTCTTCGTGGGACATGTCCAAAGGTAATCTCTTTGAAATGTGGGATCAAAGACAACACATGCTCTCTGTAAGGAATGAGATTATCATGTCTGGTGTCCCAATCTCCTTTAATTTGACTAACTACCAGGGCTGAATCTCCATACACATCCAGGAACTGAATCTTCATATCAATAGCAACTTTGATACCCAGGATACATGCCTCATACTCAGCCATGTTATTGGTACAATAGAAACAAAGTCTGGCAGTAATCGGGGTATGACAACCTTCAGGGGAACTAATCACAACACCAACACCATTACCAAGTGCATTAGAGGCACCATCAAAAACCATAGTCCATCGGGATCCTTGTTCAGGTCCGTCATATTGTCTAGGTTCTTTGGTAATAATCATAATGTCTTCATCAGGGAACTCAAAACTCATTGACTGGTAATCATCCACTGCTTGATGAGCCAAATGATCAGCTACAACACTTCCTTTAATGGCTTTCTGAGTAGTATACTGTATGTCATATTCTGTCAATATCATTTGCCATCTTGCAATTCTTCCGGAGAGAGCAGGTTTCTCAAATATGTACTTGATTGGATCCATCTTCGAAATCAATAAGGTAGTATGAGTCAACATATACTGTCTGAGTCGGCGAGTAGCCCATGCCAAAGCGCAGCAAGTTTTCTCGAGCAGTGAGTATCTTGTTTCACAGTCGGTAAACTTTTTGCTAAGGTAGTATATTGCCTGCTCTTTTCGACCAGACTCGTCATGTTTCCCCAATACACACCCCATTGAGTTGTCTAACACTGTTAAATACATAATTAAGGGTCTTCCATCAACTGGTGGCATCAAAATTGGAGGTTCTAGCAGGTATCTCTTGATTTCATCAAAGGCAGTCTGGCATTCATCATTCCATTCCATCACCTGATCTTTCTTCAACAACTTGAAGATTGGCTCACAGATGGCAGTCAATTGGGAAATAAATCTTGCAATGTAATTCAATCGTCCCAAGAAACCTCTAACTTCCTTCTCAGTACGGGGAGCTGGCATCTCTCGTATAGCTTTCACTTTTGCAGGATCCACTTCAATACCTTTTCCACTGACAATGAAACCCAGGAGTTTACCAGATCTAACTCCAAAAGTACACTTGTTTGGGTTTAATCTCAACTTGTATTTCTTCAACATTTCAAACAATTTATGCAAATGATCAAGATGTTGCTCTTCATTCTGAGACCTGGCTATCATATCATCCACATATACCTCTATCTCATGATGAATCATATCATGAAACAAAGCCACCATAGCACGCTGATATGTTGCCCCTGCATTCTTCAAACCAAATGGCATCACCTTATAACAAAAAGTGCCCCACTGTGTAACAAATGTTGTCTTCTCCATATCTTCAGGAGCCATCTTGATTTGATTGTAACCAGAGAAACCATCCATAAAAGAGAATACCTTATGCTGAGCAGTGTTGTCTACCAGAACATCAATATGAGGAAGCGGAAAGTCATCTTTGGGGCTAGCCTTGTTCAAATCTCTGTAGTCCACACACATACGTACCTTACCATCTTTCTTAGGAACTGGTACCACATTTGCAACCCACTGAGGATAAGAAGTCACAGCTAAGAACCCTGCATCAAACTGTTTCATTACCTCTGCTTTGATCTTTTCTGACATCTCAGGATGCATACGACGAACCTTTTGCTTCTTTGGACGACAATCTTCTTTTACTGGTAAACGGTGAACCACAATGTCTGTATCCAACCCTGGCATATCTTCATAAGACCAAGCAAAGATCTCCACATAGTCACGTAGCATCTGAATCAATCTGCTCTTGACACTATCTTCTAAATCAGCCCCTATCTTGACTTCTTTCCTGTTTTCTTCAGTTCCCAGATTCACAACTTCGACTGGCTCTTCATGTGGCTGTATGGCTTTCTCTTCTTGTTGTAATAACCTAGCAAGCTCTACAGGTACTTCACAATCGTCCTCATTTCCGTCTTCGGTTTGATAGATCGGATTCTCGAAATTATAATTGACAATAGTAGAACTGTTATCAACAGGATCCAGAGTGGATGAGGATCTGCATTTTAGTGATGTGGGTGTGTGTAAGAACACATAGTTGATAAAGCAAAAAGTAAAAGAAAAGAGAGACAAGGAACACAATATTTACGAAAACGAAACGTCCACTGATTTTTATTGAATGAAGTATGCAAATTAAATGACAGCCCGTAACAAGCACACCATTGTGCCCCGGGTAAGGCACAAGGCTTAAGAGTTCAATTATTCAAGAAATTACAAACTTAAAAAGCAACAACACAGTAATAGTATTTACTCCTGACTAAAGGAGATAGGAATAACATCTTCAGCTTTCCAATTATTGAGTCCAGCACCCACAGTAGGAAAGATCCAAGCGTCCAGATTGTAGTCTTCATCATAGTCACCCACAGCATTGATCTGGTCTTTCATAACCCCTTGCTTGGTGATACGAACAACACGAGCACGACGAACAGCCTTGTGGGACTCTGCAGTGAAACCCAAACCAAATTTGTCAGACTTGTATGGGATATCCGGAAGCTGACCCCAAATAGTACAACCACCTTCATCCACTATAGCTCTAGCATCTTTGAGGGAGGCCATTGTTGGAGGTACTCTGGTGACCACAGGAACCTTCTTGACAATCGGAGGAGCTACATAATCATTAACAATCCAAGGAACCACTTCAAATGTCTGACACAGAGTTTCAACGTATTCACCTTCCACTTCCAGGTACTTGAAGGTATTCACATGGCTGACCAAATATTCTTCTTCTCCATAGATAGTAACAAATTTTCCTTGTACCGGATATCTTAGCTTCTGGTGTAATGTAGAGGTTACAGCACCTGCCCCATGGATCCAGGGACGACCAAGCAAACAAGAGTATGAAGGACGAATATCCATCACATAAAATGTAGCATTGAAAATCTGAGAACCAACTTTGATTGGGAGATCAATTTCTCCATGTACCACTCTTCTCGAACCATCAAAAGCCTTCACCACTATGTTACTGGGCTTCAGCACAGCATCTTCGGGACTCAGCTTATTCAGGACTTCTTTGGGCAACACATTCAGAGAGGAACCATTATCTATCAATACATGTGACAGGGTAGTGCCCCTGCATTCAATTGATATATGCAGAGCCCTGTTATGATCCCTCTTGGCAGGGGTCAAATCAGCATCAGAAAACCCTAATCCATTGTTATAGGTCAGGTGGGCAACACAATTCTCAAACTGGTCAACAGAAATCGCATTGGGTACATGAGCAGTCTTCAGAAACTTGATCAAAGCTTTGGCATGAGCTTCAGAACACAACAACAAAGATAGCATAGAAATCTTCGAGGGGGTATGCCCCAAGTGATCAACAATGTCATAATCACTCTTGCGAATGATTTCAGTACTTCTTCCATCTGCTTAGAGAGATCATCAGCAGCTGGTACATCAGTAGGTATAGGCTCAATAACAAGACCCTTGCCCCGAGCATCAGTGGTGGAGGTAGCAGCAGGAGTAACTGCATTCTTGGAAGTCACTGGAGGAAAGAAGACTCTTCCACTTCGTGTGATCTTACTAGACCCCGCAATATTATCAACATCAACAGGCACATCAGCTAAGGGTTCTTTCTTAACACCATGGATATAAACATCAGACCCATAGAGCCAAGGCACAGCTTTATCAGACGTATACGGAATAGGACCAGGAGTGGTAATGACCAGAGGAGCCACTCTGGCTTCAGCAACAACTTTCACAGGACCTTCAGCAGTAATCTTGATGGGACCTTTATGAGTGATTTTAATAGGACCTTTAGAAGTGATCCTTACCGGCACCTTGTCAACCATATCAACCTCTTCAGTCTTCTTACCTTTAGTAATATGATCCACCATACTCTCCACAGAAGGTGGTGTCCTCTCAAACACTATGGTGTAATTATTCATGAGGCGTTGAATTCCGTCCTTCAACCTCCAACAACTATCTGGATTATACTCACAATAGACACAATCTTCACGACAACCCGGAAAGAAACCAGCTTGTACTAACTTCTTCCTGATGACAGACAATGGTGTGGTCAACTCTGCAACTGAATAGATATGCAAATCTTCATCAATGGCATTGACAGTCTTCTCGTGATTTGGCATTGGAGCAGTAATCACATTTGGAGTACCCGGAGGGTCAACCTCAATTTCTCCGGCCTCAATCATATCTTGAATTTTGTTCTTCAAGACCCAACAGTTATTAGTATCATGTCCCTGACAGTTTGAATGATATGCACATCGTGCGTTTGGATTGTACCTGGGAGAGGTAACATTAGGATTCTGAGGAGCCTCTTTCAGAGTAATAAGTTCAGCCTTCAACAAGTGTTGCAATGCCTGAGCCATTGACATGTTGATCTTAGTGAACTGCCTTCTAGCCCTCTGTTGGTTGCCCTGTGGCTGCTCTGGTGTTGCAGGAGTTGGATTTGAAATATGAACTGCACTCACAGACTGATGCCTTCTATTACGATCAGGCTGACCATAAACAGCATTGGATTCTTTCTTCCCAGTGGGAGGCTTCTTTGCAGCACCTGATGAAGAAGCACCCACTTGGATCTTGCCATTATTTATACCATTTTCCACGCGCTCTCCTGTAATTATCAACTCAGTGAAGCCAGATGATGAGCTTCCAATGAGATGACTGTAAAATGGACCATTCAGTGTACACATGAACATATCAACCAGCTCCCTGTCAGTTAAAGGGGGTTGTACTCTTCCAGCTAAGTCTCTCCACTTCTGAGCGTACTCTTTGAAACTTTCTTTGACACCCATAGACATGCTCTGAAGCTGCATGCGAGTGGGAGCTAAGTCAGCATTGTATTGATACTGCTTATAGAAAGCTTCGGCAAGATCATTCCAATCCCTGATGTTGACACTCTCCAATTGATAATACCATTCCAATTGAGCTCCAGATAAGCTTTCTTGGAAGAAATGGATCCACAACTTCTTATCAGCAGTGTGGGGTTGAATTCTTCTGACATAAGACCTCAGATGCAGCTTGGGACAAGAGACCCCATCATAAACAACAAAGGTAGGAACCTTGAAACCAATGGGTATGACTACCCCAGATATCAGACTCAGATCTTCAAAATCCAGCCCGGAAGACTTCTGCAACTCCATAGCATCCATTCTATCCACCAGCATTTTGAATTTGTCTTCATTAGGCTCATGGTAATAATTAGCCTCAGAATCAGAGTCCCCCATAGTGTTGTGGAGACTGCCTCCCTCTTTCTCAGACTCTTCAGACTCATAATCTTCAACTGGTTCTTTGGTCTTGACAGGACCTCTGAACCTTCTTTCCATGTTGATCAGGCCACCTGACCTTCTAGTCTTCTTAGTCTTCTTGGCCAGCAGTGTCTTCAATTCATCTTGCCCCTTGGATAGGTTCAGGATCAGCTCTTGGAACTGTGCATTTTGTGTCTGGAGATCCTTAACTGTTTGTTCAAGAGCCATTGCTGAAATAAACAGCGAGAAGATGAGAAACCTGTGCACAAATAAACCTGTGATGCAATGATATGATATGTAAATGTATATGCAATGTTTTCAAGGACCGCAGGATTTAAATTTTCTTAAACAAACAAGAAGGTAAGCTTTTATTAGTAATAAATTTGTTTTGCCTCTTGGGCTTATAGAAAATGAAATGAAATAAATACAAGGGATGGGGTTTTAAGTCTCCCATGGACGTTTCCTCTTTGTGTTGAGGTATGAATTGAGATTTCGTTCCTCATGAAGTTGCTTTGTTAGTTCCAGGATTCTTTCTTGGCTTGCTTTGTAATGAGCCTCGAAAGTATCCCTTTGCTCCTTCAACTGGATCCAGGATCTCTGTAAGTCTTCCATGTCAGTAGGCATGTCTGGGTGAAGGATGGTATAAGCAATGTCTCCTTCAGCAACAAGTTCCATGGTAACTGGCAGGATAGCAGGATATGGCATCATGAGAGTCTGAGCACGAGATCGCACCCATCTGAGATAAGCCTCCATAGGAATAGTGTACTTAGGCTCCAGAGTCTTGCTGTCAACCTTGTTTACTTTTCCCCATGCTCGTATGAATCTCTGACGGTAACCTTGAAGATCGTTGTCGTAGTCAAACACAATGCCCTGAATCAACATGTCGTGTGGGCCATCACTCCGAGCGTAACCAAACTGTCGTAAAGCTAGAGAGGGGTTGTAGGTGATGCCTCCTCTTATTCCTAGAAGTGGCACATTAGGAAACTCCCCACAACGGTCAATAATAGTAACATTCTCCATAGATCTGGAGCACCAATGAATGTCTGAGTGAGAAAGTGACATGATCCTCTTGGACCACCTGAACCCTTGCTCATTCTTCATCACTAAGCGAGGAAGGTGAGAAATAAACCACCTAGATAGCAAAGGTATGCAGCACATCAGAGTTCCTCTTGCTTTCGTAGTACGAGTATGAAGAGAATGTAGGATGTCTCCAAGTAAAGTAGGTACTGGATTGTGACTCAGGAATATGTTGATGGCATAAACGTCTATGAACTGATCTGGATTGGGGAACAACACTAAGCCATAAATCAGCAAGGCTAAGATATCCTCAAAAGCATCATAGCTCATAGCCTTCAAGAACATTTGAGCCTTCTCTATCAACACCTTAGCAAGAATACCCTTAACTCCGCTTCTCGTTTCTAGAACAATGTCAGACTTCTTCAGATGTAGAGCTGTAGCAATAACCTCAGGTTTAGGCTCTTTTTCCAAGCCTGTGAAGGGTTTCTGATCAAGTACAGGTATACCCAGAAGTTTAGAGAACTCCTCCATGGTTGGAACCAGCTGGTAGTCGGGGAATGTGAAGCAATGGTGTTTAGGATCAAAGAATTGAAACAGGACACTCATCATGTCTTCATTGAACCCTGATGTGACTAGATCCAATAGGTGACCATGTCTCTTGATGAACTGGGAATGATCAGACACTTGAGAAACCAACTCTTTAAGCTTAGCAGGTATGCCCACAAAGTTGATCCTGATGGTGTTTCTACGAGCAGAAGCCATGACTTGCAACAAAGAACAAAGATAAATCCTTTGGTCCTTGAAATGGTTAGTGAAAATGATATGCTTATGATGCATGATGATGTCATGATGTTATGCTCAATCACAAACATGTGGCACACACAAACAAGTCACACAATAGCCCTAGGTTTGAAGGCTTGCATGAGGTTTAAAGGTAAGTACCCTCCCCTGAAGTTAGTTGGTTCATCCTGTCCTACAAAAGTAACCATGTTCTAAGGGATCTCAATATCACTGATCCTTCACAAGGGTGGTTGTTCAGTAGGCAACTTACTTGCCAACCAAAACCCTCCAAGTTTAGAATCTCAATGAGCGTAGTATCGAGTATCAACCAACTTCAGTCTACACCAAAGCCGGTTATCTCACTACTTTTCTAAAGGCCAAGATGGGATAACTAGGGTTCTAAAAGTTAGTTAGTGCATTGACAACATATGGCAACCTCATATTATCCTCAACTTGACTTAAGGAACATAAGCACCAACCAAGAAGTCACACTAACTATGGCCACCAGATCAACCATATCGGTATACGCCGTACAGTTTCCTTGGTCTATTGCCATTTACCTAAGGTACACTAGATCCGGGTTAGGATTTTTCACACATAAGAGCACCCCAACAGATAAAGTAAAGCAAACAAAGCAAACAAGTTTAAAGTGATCTAATTCCTAAGGGTACCCCTCTTTAATTTAGATCCCCAGCAGAGTCGCCAGTTCTGTAACACGGTGGGAGAACTGACTTTAGTTAAATGTTGCGGATAGCAAGAGTCGCCACCGACTTTTATTTTATCCAAAGGAAAGGCATAAAAGAACAGGAAAGACCTTTTAAAAGATTTTTGGGTCCGGGGGGTAGGTTATGTAAAGGGAAGGTATTAGCACCCTTTACATCCATGGTTATCCATGGGCTCTTAGTTACTTAGCTCACTTTAAAATGTTTTTGAGAAGTGTAGTGTGTGATTAGAAATTTTCATAAGAGTTTGATAATGATCCATGTGCGGATGCGTAAAAAACTTGTGTTTGAAAATTGTTTGAAATTGTGAAGTGTTTGAAAAGTTTTGAAGAGTGAGCAAGTAACTATGAGGAACCTACCCTAAGTTTAAGTCTTTCTGTTCTTGAATCCTTTAAATGGTAAGACTATCCCTATTATTAAGGAATAGGTAGTCATTACCTTGGATGTGTGAGACAAGTAAGGGTCATCTGTTTAATGTAGGCAACTGTGGGGTGTATTAAGCAATTTTGGAGGGACTATCATCTTTATTCGAAAGGGACAAGATCATTACGAAGGCAACATTCGAAAGGGACTTGATCTTTTATTTGTTAAGGGACTAGATGATTTTATTTTGAGGGACTTTTGCTTTATACACCCTACTTGACCTTTTTGAATAGACAACAATGAGAGGTATCCCTAAGGAAGTGAGACGGCGATCCAGGATCGACTTACGTGTGTGCGTGTACAAATTCAAGTATTTATCTTACAAATTAGTGATCTAAATTCAATTTTAAATACAAACATGTTTACACTCCCTATTTTACTAACCATGGCATTTTAAATAAATAATAAAAGTTCTACAACTATTACATAGTGGGTACAATTACATTATAATAATTAAAATAATTAAAATAAATAAGCAAAATAAATAAATAATTAAATGGGTTAGTAATAAATAATAATTAAAATAAATGGGGTTAGTGATAATCATGATTAATAATAATAATAAAAATAAACAAAAGTATTATAATACACAAAATTTTTAAATGTTAATAAGAGAATATGAACAATTATTATAGAATTTTAAAGTATATGCATATTATAAAATTATATTAATTATGAACATATTATAATAAAATAAAATTAACAACTTTTTTTAATTATTTCTAAGCATATATTAACAATTATTTAAGTGCAAAAATTAAAAATATAAACAATTTAGGTCATATTTACATATTATAAAAAAATAGGATTAATTATGATTATATTTACAAAAATAAGAAATTAAAATCACAAAATAACATTAGGGTTTTTAATTGTTTAGAAAAAATAAATTAGGGTTTGTAGAAAAAAAATATATTTTTAGGGTTTATATATATAAATATTAGGGTTTGTGAAATTAAATTTTATATACAACAAAATTAAATATAAATTTAATTATTACAATATATACATATTTTTAATTTTTAATATATAATTATAAAAACTAAGTTTAATAAAAAAACAAATTAGAAAACATTTACATATTATTTTTTATAAAATTATCTAAACATACTAAACATGTTTATATTTAATTAATAACAATATAATTAACAAAACAATGAAATAATAAATAAAAAATTGAAACTTACCTGGGGCAGGGATTGAACCCACGCCCTAGGTATCACCACCCTTAGACCAACATGATCTCCACTGGGCTGAGCATGCATTGTGAACAATGGATGAGTACTGATCATTATGTATCAAACCTGAAAAATACAAAGAAAATGAACAAAAAAACGCTGAAGCAGGGATTCGAACCCCTGCCCTGGCCTTCACACGCGCGCAAGTTTACCACTACACCATCAGCAACATTTGTAATTTAAACACAAACAAAAACTATATAATATAAAAACGAATTTGAATTCCAGGCTGCGCGCGAAAACTTCTTCTCCTACCTCCAGACCTGCGCAAGTTGCTGCGAATCTTCCCACGAAATTTCCTGCGAATTTTTATTCATAGGAAAACCTTCAAATGTCCTGGAAGATTGAAACCGAATTTGAGTTTGTGAGAGGTTTTTTGGTTTGTGAAACTTACTCTTGGGAGGCAGAAAATTTGTGGCTTGTGATTGTAATGTCTCAAGTACTTATAGAACAATGAATTTAGGTTAAAAAATCAGGTCATTGTGTGAGAGATTTGATTGAAAAAGATTCAAAATGATAAGCCTTTAAAAGTCAAATATTTTTGTATAAACACTTGCTATTTTAAGACAATCATCATAACTCCCATATCAATTTGATCCAAGACATATTTATGATTTTCTAGAAGCTCAATCATATTTTAATCTTTGATTTTTATATTTTATTTTAATTTAAAATGATTTTTAATGAATTAAATCAAAATAAATAAAAATGAAATAATAAAAAATATGATTTTTGATGACTTGGGTCGTGCATGAAGTCATAGTGTGGATTGGGTCATCATATGGCAAGCCCATTTGGAAGAAATTGGTTTTAGACCTCCATTTTCTTCATAAACCAACCAAAAATTTCCCAACTTTGCAAGGGCACACATCCTTCAATTTGAATTCTATGAGGGTGTTCTTGGACATTTTGGAAAGCTTGAAGAGTCCTATAACCAACCCCACTGGTTTCATGTCCATATCATTTACCATTCTCAAGTTATGCCCTTTTGAAGTTGTTGACTTTTTGTTGACTTTCAAAAGGACCTATAATGTCTTAGCTCATACCTTCCAAATGAAGCATTTTTGGGCTTGGCTTGTGAGACACAAAGTTGTAGAGAATTCAATTTCCTTCAAAATGAGCTTTGGATGGAGACTTGGTGATGAAGCATGTGAAAGTTATGGCTTGGTCAAAGTTCAGTTGACTTTTACTGAGGAAACCCTAATTTAGAAACTCCTGATTCTTGATGATCTGAAATCTCCTTGATGAATCATGATCAACCCTTGATCAAATGATTAATTTTACTTCATATACTTGATGTTGGCAAAAAATCATGAAGTTTGACTTTGATTTGACCACAGTTGACCTCAGTTTGACTTTTTAACTGCTTTGACTGATTTTGACTTATCTGATTATCTGACTGAGCAAACTTCTGAGAAAAGTCTTGAAACTTGTCATGGGGGTTCTTACACACATATAAGATGTTATGAAGCTCACTTGAAATCTTGGAAGTTCATTTAGCCTGATTAAAGTCAAAACCCTAGTTTTGGATGCACTGCTTAGGAGGTGCATTGTCTGAGGGAATTGTCAACTCTTATGACCAATTGTGAACTTTGTGAACCTTGTGAACCATCATAAAATGTCTTGTGAACCTTGTGAACCTCATGGGAGGTCTTGTGAACCTTGTGAACCTCATAAAGTGACTTGTAGACTTCATGAACCTCATGAAAGGTTTTGTAAGCATTGTGAATCTTGTGAACCTTGTGAACCTCATAAAGTGACTTGTAGACTTCATGAACCTCATGAAAGGTCTTGTGAATCTTGTGAACCTTGTGAACCTTCTTAGCACACAAAGTCTTGTATTGTGAGGGCAAATTTTGGGGTGCAACAGAGGGATATCCTTAAGAAAGTGAAATGGCGATCAAAGATCGACTTACGTGTGTGTGTGTACAAATTTAAATATTTATCTTATAATTAGTTATCTAAATTAATTTTAAAGTACAAACATGTTTTCAAATAAACAATTAAAATACTACAACTATTACATGGCTTGTACAATTACATTATAATAAAACAATTTAAATAATAATAATAAATAACAAAAAGATTAGCAATAAAAATAATTATAAGAGAAAAAAGGTTAGCACAATAATATACAATATAGAAATCAATTAAATATTTTTAGATTTAAATAAATAATTTTTTCCAAAGAATTTTGAGATGAGAATAAAATAATAATAACAATTATATACTAATTTATTTACAAAAATAAACATGATTTAGAAATATTTATTAAGTATAATTAAACAAAAATAATTAAAATGAAAAATTAAAGTTTTAAAAGAAAATTAGGGTTTTGAGTAATTAGAAAATAAATTAGGGTTTTAAAAAAAATATTAGGGTTAGAAATTTAATTTACATTACTAATTCAATTATTTACAAAATAAATTATATAGAATAATAATATGGACATACAAATAAATTATAAAATAAAATATTGATTTTAAACATATACAATTTTATTCTATGAAAACAATATTATATTATTATTATTATTAATTCACTATATAATATTTAATTAAAATTAAAGAACAAGAAAAGAAAAAGAAATAGAAAAACAATTAGGTTAAAAAAATGGGGAGGCCTGGATTTGAACCCAGGACCTCCCCCTTACCATGTCTAAAACCCAACCACTGGGCTAGCGCGTGCTAGCAGACACAAGATGAACAAAAGTTATTAAATACTCAAACTATTAAATGTGATAAATAAAACAAAACGCAAAACCTGGGATTCGAACCCTGGTACTGAAGCCAATTACGTACGCGTCCAACCAACTGAGCCAGCTTGCTTTTCTGAAATATATATAGCAACAATAAAATAAATATAATCTTAGAATTTGAAACTAGAATTTGGCGCGCAGCTTCCTCTTCCTCATTCAAATTTCCTGCGAATTTTCATACGCCCGTTCCTGCGAATTTACCTGTGTATTCATGAACCAGAAACCTATGTTTTCGAAACATCAATCAAACCACAATATTAATACAAATTCGAAGCCCAGATCAATTACATGAAGCTTATACATCATGGCCATGTTCTTAGAGCTCATTTAGATGCCCTAAGTACTAAGTTCCCGAATTCGAATTTCAAAACCCTAACCATGGCATCTAATGATTTAGACCATGAACCTTCAATTAACTTATCCAGAAAGCTTCTATGCTTCACAACAAACACAAATCAGCAAGCAAAATTACTTAATAACGCATGAGAGTATGAAATCGAAAAATGTAAAAAAACTTGAACAAGAGTGATTCGGTTAGAGCAATTCACGGTGTTAGAGATGCAGATGATGATTGCTACATGTTCAGTGATGTCCAAGGATCCTCTCCATGTCCTTAAAATACCTTTTATTGCCCTGCAAGGATGAATCCGAATTTGTGTTTTTGGATGAAATTTGTGAAGTTTGAAGATGACTTTGGAGGCTACAAATTCGTTATATCTTGGCTGCTAAATGTTGTATATATATGATACAATTGAATTAGGTCAAAAATTGCACAAAATTTGGATATTTGGACTTTGAAAGATTGAAAAATATTTGATTTTAAAACTTGAAATATCTTGATCTAAGCTTGCTATTTTAGGATGATCTTCATAATTCTTGTATCAATCAAGTCTAACTATATTTAAAGACTTTCTAGAAACCAAATCAATTTAAATCTCCATTATTTTATATTTTATTTGAATTTAAAATGATTTTTAACATAAAAAATCATAATAAATAAAAATAAAATAAATAAAATTATGAATAAATCAATTTAATTTCGTGCATGATGTCATGGAACCAATTGGATCACAAAAAAGCAAGCCCATTTGAAGAATTATGGTTTTAAGACCCCATTTACTTCATAAACCTCTCAAAAATTTCCCAACTTTGCAAGGGCACAAATCCTTCAATTTTAATGCTATGAAGGTGTTCTTGGACATTTTGGAAAGCTTAAAGAGTCCTATAACCAACCTCTTTGGTCTCATGTCCATATCTTTTACCATTCTCAAGTTATGCTCTTTTGAAGTTGTTGACTTTTTGTTGACTTTTAAAAGGACCTATAATGTCTTAGCTCATACCTTCCAAATGAAGCATTTTTGGGCTTGGCTTGTGAGACACAAAGTTGTAGATAATTCAATTTCCTTCAAAATGAGATTTGGATGGAAAATTTTTGATGAAGCATGTGAAAGTTATGGCTGGTCAAAGTTCAGTTGACTTTTCCTATGAAAACCCTAATTTAGAAACTCCTGATTCTTGATGATCTGAAATCTCCTTGATGAATCATGATCAACCCTTGATCAAATGATGAACTTTACTTAATATACTTGATGTTGGCAAAAAATCATGAAGTTTGACTTTGGTTTGACCACAGTTGACCTCAGTTTGTCTTTTTAACTGCTTTGACTGATTTTAACCTATCTGATCATCTGACTGAGCAAATCCTTTGGAAAAGTATTGAAACTTGACATGGGGATTCTTGAACACATATAAGATGCTATGAAGCTAACTTGAAGTCTTGGAAGTCTATTTAGCCTGATAAAAGTCAAAACCCTAGTTTAGGATGCATTGCTTAGGAGGATGCATTGTCTGAGGGAATTGTCAAACTTTCTGACTAATTGTGAACTTTGTGAACCTTGTGAACCTCATGAGATGTCTTGTGAACCTTGTGAGCCTCTTGTGAACCTTGTGAGCCTCTTAGTACACAATGTCTTGTCTTGTGGAGGGCAAATTTTGGGGTGCAACAGCTGCCCCTGTTCAATTTTCTGAAACCTGAGGGGTTAGATTGGTATATGTGCCATTCGTAACCTGGAAAGTTGAAGGGGATTGAACACAAAAGCCCAAAAATTTGCACTCACCGGTGCGTAAAATAACACTGATGATTAGTTGTATATGTTTGAGTGGTCTTGAAGATGCCACTTGGAAGAATTGGAGATGGGCTTAGAGATGCCATCTAAAGTACTAGAGATGGGCTTAGAGATGCCATATAAAGTATCAGGATGTGATGAGGTATTTATGTTGATACTTGATATCAGTACTAGGTCTTCGTATAGGCCGTCTCTGAATCGTTTATGCAACATAGTTTGAATTGTTGAATGGACCAGTAGAAATAAATCTTCGTGACGATTATCTCTTCTGGAAGTATCTTGGATTAGGGAATGGATCTTTGTACAGACCATTTGCCTATTCTCCAAGGTCAAAAGAACGTCAGGATTAGTTCTCTTGCAAAATATCTTGAACCAGGGAATGGATCTTTGTACAGACCGTTTGCCTGATATTCAAGGGCCAAAAGAACGTCAGGATTAATTCTTCTGAAAAATATCTTGAACCAGGGAATGGATCTTTGTACAGATCGTTTGCCTGCTATTCAAGGGCCAAAAGAACGTCAGGATTAGTTCTTCTGAAAAATATCTTGAACCAGGGAATGGATCTTTGTATAGATCGTTTGCCTGCTATTCAAGGGCCAAAAGAACGTCAGGATTAGTTCTTCTGAAAAATATCTTGAACCAGGGAATGGATCTTTCTACAGATCGTTTGCCTGCTATTCAATGGCCAAAAGAACGTCAGGATTAGTTCTTCTAAAAAATATCTTGAACCAGGGAATGGATCTTTGTATAGACCGTTTGCCTGCTATTCAAGACCAGATAGATGAAATCTTCTGGAAATATCCTGGATTAGGGAATGGATCTTCTTACAGACCGTTTGCCTACTCTCCGAGGACATCTTGAGTAATGTATGGATCATTTCTGACCTGTTGTGAATAGTTGATACTGTTTTATCTGCATATAACTATCCTGCAAGGAGAATGTTAGTTTATGCACTATGTATGCATGCATAGTATGATGTACCTAAGTAAATGCATTATGTATTTATGGATATATTATGGTATGATGTAAATGATGTATGTATGAATCATGCAGCCTGAAGCATATGGATATCTTCGTATAACAACTGCTGGCTTAGGGAAAATAAATCCCGATTCGTTGCTGAAGAATATGAGGAACTTGTTCCCGTCTTGTTTGATAGTATAGTATTCATAACCTCCCGTCTTCGTTCGTCGTACTTCCATTGAAGGAATAAGTTCTCGAGTATCCCGAATGAGGATAAAAGAGATGGACATAAATTCAAGGGGAGATGTAACTCGAAGTTTTGCTATACTGGGGATTTGTAGTTATCTTGTGGGGATGAACCAGCGAAGCTTCGTTGAATTCCTTCCCTCGTTCGTCCTTAGTAAATACTATTACTGCATTTTCATGCATTTCTGGTAAACATCAATCATATTCAAGCATTTTATCCATTTCTGGTAAACATCAATCATATTCAAAAGCATACATACATTCAAACACAACCAATGGACGTTTCGCTTATGTAAATAGGGTAAAAGTAAATCTGGATTCAAAGATGGAATTTTATTTATATCACAAAATGACCTATACATAGGCAAGTTTGTACAAGGAGACAGAAATCCTAGTAAGAGGAATTTGTCATAAAATATTTTACAAAACAAAGAAAACAGTTATGTGGGAAATAATCCAATTGAGTTTCAATTCTACTATTGTCATTATCTTCAAGTATCTCATCTTCTGCTGTTGAGATGGAAACGATTGGATTGAGCTTTATCTGTTCGAGCTTGAATTAAGTAGCACAACTGGTTGGAGTTTACATGGGTGATCTAAACGAGACATAGTCATACGCTTTAATCCCTAACTTTTTCCTGGATTGCCCTTTCAGGTTTTCAATCCACCGGGATACCCTTTTTTTCCCAAGCCGCCTTTTCAGGTTTTTGACTTGCCGGGTGTACATTTTTTTTAGATATATATCCCTAATTTTTGCCCGAACCCTTTTGGTTCGCCGGGATGCCCTTATTTTTGCCTAGGCCAGTCAACCTAGCGGGTCTCTTTTTATGCGTAGTATTTTTTAACTATGTCTGCATTTACAGGCTGTGGGAAGTCTTCACCATCCATAGTAGTAAGTATCATGGCACCTCCTGAGAATACTGTTTTGACCACAAATGGCCATTCATATGTAGGAGTCCACTTGCCCCTAGGATCACCCTGTGGTAGTATGATACGTTTGATTACCAAGTCACCAGCCTGATATACTTTTGGCTTAACCTTCTTATTAAAAGCTTTGATCATCCGTTTCTGGTACATCTGACCATGACAGACAACTGCTAACATCTTCTCATCAATCAAATTTATCTGGTCAAGTCGAGTCTGAATCCACTCATCTTCATCCAAGCCTGCATCCTTCATGATTCTTAAGGAAGGGATCTGAACTTCAATGGGCAAAACTGCTTCCATACCATAGACTAGGGAGAATGGGGTTGCCCCTGTTGAAGTACATATTGTAGTACGATAACCATGAAGAGCAAATGGTAACATCTCATGCCAATCCTTATAAGTGACAGTCATCTTCTGTAGAATCTTCTTGATGTTCTTGTTAGCAGCTTCCACTGCCCCATTCATCTTTGGACGATACGGAGAAGAGTTGTGATGCTTAATCTTGAACTGCGTGCAGAGATCAGTAATCATAGTGTTGTTCAGATTAGAGCCATTATCTGTGATAATCCTTTTAGGGATGCCATACCTACATATGAGATTATTCTTAATGAATCGGGCCACCACATTCTTAGTAACAGATGCAAATGAAGCTGCCTCCACCCACTTAGTAAAGTAATCAATAGCAACCAGGATGAAACGATGCCCATTAGAAGCAGTAGGCTTGATCTCACCAATCATATCAATGCCCCACATAGCAAAAGGCCAAGGAGCAGTCAACACATTCAATGGTGATGGAGGTATATGTACTTTATCAGCATAAATTTTACACTTGTGACATGTTCTGGAATGTTGATAGCAGTCAGCTTCCATAGTAGACCAATAGTAACCTGCTCTCAATATCTTCTTTGCCATAGTATGACCACTAGAATGAGTGCCAAAGATCCCATCATGCATGTCTTCCATAATCTCAGTTGCTTCCTTCTTATCCACACAACGAAGCAAAGTTGAATCGTGATTGCGCTTGTACAAAATTCCATTACTCAAGAAGAACTTAGCAGAAAACCTCCTCAGAAAATTCTTATCTTTGACAGATGCCCCTTCAGGGAACTCCTGAGTTTCAAGATATCTTTTCACTTCATATAACCAAGGCTTCCCCTCTGCTTCTTCAGTTTCTATCTCATTGCAGTATGCAGGCTTCTCAAATCTATCAATAGTGATCTTGGGAGCTTCATCATCCCAGCTAATCTCAAACATAGATGCCATGGTGGCTAATGCATCTGCCAACTGATTCTCTCTTCGTGGAATATGTCCAAAGGTAATCTCCTCAAAATATGGGATCAAAGACAACACATGCTCTCTGTAAGGAATGAGATTATCATGCTTGGTATCCCAATCTCCTTTGATTTGACTCACTACCAGAGCTGAATCTCCATATACGTCCAGGAACCGAATCTTCATATCAATGGCAGCTTTGATACCCAGGATACATGCCTCATACTCAGCCATGTTATTGGTACAATAGAAACAAAGTCTTGCAGTAATCGGGGTATGACAACCTTCAAGGGAACTGATCACAACACCAACACCATTACCAAGTGCATTAGAAGCTCCATCAAAAACCATAGTCCATCGGGATCCTTGTTCAGGTCCGACATATTGTCTAGGTTCTTTGGTAATAATCATAATGTCTTCATCAGGGAACTCAAAACTCATTGACTGATAATCATCCACTGCTTGATGAGCCAAATGATCAGCTACAACACTTCCTTTAATGGCCTTCTGAGTAGTATATTATATGTCATATTCTGTTAAGATCATTTGCCATCTTGCTATTCGTCCGGAGAGAGCAGGTTTCTCGAATATGTACTTGATTGGATCCATCTTTGAAATCAATAAGGTAGTATGAGTCAACATATATTGTCTTAGTCGGCGAGCAGCCCATGCCAAAGCGCAACAAGTTTTCTCAAGCAGTAAGTATCTTGTTTCACAGTCGGTAAACTTTTTGCTAAGGTAGTATATTGCCTGCTCTTTTCGACCAAACTCGTCATGTTTCCCCAACACACACCCCATTGAGTTGTCTAACACTGTTAAGTACATAATCAAAGGTCTTCCATTAACTGGTGGCATCAAAATTGGAGGTTCTAGAAGATATTTCTTGATTTCATCAAAGGCAGTCTGGCACTCATCATTCCACTCCATTACTTGATCTTTCTTCAACAACTTGAAGATTGGCTCACAGGTAGCAGTTAATTGGGAAATAAATCTTGCAATGTAATTCAATCGTCCTAAGAAACCTCTAACTTCCTTCTCGGTACGGGGAGCTGGCATCTCTTGTATAGCTTTTACTTTCGCAGGATCCACTTCAATACCTTTTCCACTGACAATGAAACCCAGGAGTTTACCAGATCTAACTCCAAAAGTACACTTGTTTGGGTTCAATCTTAACTTGTATTTCTTCAACCTTTCAAACAACTTATGTAGATGATCAAGGTGTTGCTCTTCATTCTGAGACCTGGCTATCATATCATCCACATACACCTCTATCTCATGATGAATCATATCATGAAACAAAGCCACCATAGCACGCTGATATGTTGCCCCGGCATTCTTCAAACCAAATGGCATCACTTTATAACAAAAGGTGCCCCATTGTGTAACAAATGTTGTCTTCTCCATATCTTCAGGTTCCATCTTGATTTGATTGTAACTAGAGAAACCATCCATGAAAGAGAATACTTTATGCTGAGCAGTGTTGTCTACCAGAACATCAATATGAGGAAGTGGAAAGTCATCTTTGGGGCTGGCCTTGTTCAAATCCCTGTAGTCTACACACATACGTACCTTACCATCTTTCTTAGGCACCGGTACCACATTTTCAACCCACTAAGGATAAGAAGTCACATCTAAGAACCCTGCATTAAACTGTTTCATCACCTCTGCTTTAATCTTCTCTGACATTTCAGGACGCATGCGATGAACCTTTTGCTTCTTTGTACGACAATCTTCTTTTACCGGTAAACGGTGAACCACAATGTTTGTATCCAGCCCAGGCATATCTTCATAGGACCAAGCAAAGATCTCCACATAATCATGTAACATCTGAATTAATCTGCTCTTGACACCATCCTCTAATTCAACCCCTATCTTGACCTCTTTCCTGTTTTCTTCAGTTCCCAAATTCACAACTTCGATTGGCTCTTCATGTGGCTGTATAGCTTTATCTTCTTGTTGTAATAACCTAGCAGGCTCTACAGGTACTTCACAATCGTCCTCCTTTCCATCTTCAGCTTGATAGATCGGATTCTCGAAATTATAATTGGCAATAGTAGAACTGTTATCAACAGGATCCAGAGTGGATGAGGATCTGCATTTTAGTGATGTGGGTGTGTGTAAGAACACATAGCTGATAAAAGAATAATAAAATAAAAGAAAGACAAGGAATACAATATTTACGAAAACGAAACGTCCACTGATTTTTATTGAATGAAGTATGCAAATGAAATGACATCCCGAAACAAGCATACCATTGTGCCCCGAGTGAGGCACAAGGCTTAAGAGTTTAATTGTTCAAAAATTACAAACTTAAAAGTAACAACACAGTAATAGTATTTACTCCTGACTAAAGGAGATAGGAATAACATCTTCAACTTTCCAGTTATTGAGCCCATCACCCACAGTAGGAAAACTCCAAGCATCCAAGTTGTAGTCTTCATCATAGTCACCCACAACATTGATCTGATCTTTCATAACCCCTTGATTGGTGATACGAACAACACGAGCACGACGAACAGCCTTTTGGGACTCTACATTGAAACCCAAACCAAACTTGTCATACTTGTAAGGAATGTCAGGAAGTTGACCCGAAATAGTACAACCACCTTCTTCAACCACAACTCTAGCATCTTTGAGGGAGGCCATTGTAGGAGGCACTCTGGTGACCACAGGAACTCTTTTGACAACAAGAGGAGCTTCAGCATTAGGAACAACCCAAGGAACTACTTCAAACGTCTGGCATGGAGTTTCAACATATTCACCTTCCTCTTCTAGATACTTAAATGTATTCACATGGCTAATTATATATTCTTCTTCTCCGTAAACAGTGACAACCTTTCCCTTTATTGGATATCTCATCTTCTGATGTAAGGTGGAGGTTACAGCACCTGCCCCATAGATCCAGGGGCGCCCAAGCAAACAAGAATACGAAGGAAGAATATCCATTACATAAAAGGTAGCATTGAAGACCTGAGAGCCTACTTTGATTGGGAGATCTATTTCTCCATGCACCACTCTTCTCGAACCATCAAAGGCTTTCACCACTATATTACTTGGTCTCAACACAGCATCTTCAGGACTAAGCTTGTTTAGAACCTCTTTGGGCAGCACATTCAGTGAAGAACCATTGTCTATCAACATATGAGACAGGGTAGTGCCCCTACACTCAATAGAGATATGTAAAGCCCTGTTATGATCCCTCTTGGCAGGAGTCAAATCAGCATCGGAGAAACCTAACCCATTATCATAGGTCAAGTGTGCAACACAGTTTTCAAACTGATCCACAGAAATCTCGTTTGGTACATGAGCAGTCTTCAAGAATTTAATCAAGGCCTTAGCATGAGCCTCAGAACACAACAATAAAGACAACATGGAAATCTTGGAGGGAGTATGCCCCAATTGATCAACAATATCATAATCACTCTTGCGAATGATCTTCAGTACTTCTTCCATCTGCTTAGAAAGATCATCAGCAGTTGGTGTCTCAGTTGGCATAGGTTCAATAACAGGACCTTTGCCCCGGGCATCAGTATTTGTTGCAGCAGTGGAGGTAGTCGGAGGAGAGAAAATTCTTCCACTTCTTATGATCTTACTAGATCCAGCAATATTATCAACATCAAGGCTTTCATCAACAACAGGTGTATCAGCTAAGGGTTCCTGTTTAACACCATGGATATAAACATCGGAACCATAATGCCAAGGTATAGCTTTATCAAAAGTATACGGAATAGGACCTGGAGTGGTAATAATCATAGGAGCCACTCTAGCTTCAGCAACAGTCCTCACAGGGCCTTCAGCAGTAATCTTAATTTGACCCTTATGAGTAATCTTGACAGGGCCCTTGGAAGTAATTCTTACTGGCACTTTATCAACCATATCCACCTCTTCAACCTTCGCACCTTGAGTTATATGTTCAACCATACTCTCCACAGAAGGTGTCCTCTCAAACAATATGGTGTAATTGTCCATGAGGCGTTGAATACCATCCTTCAACTTCCAGCAACTATCCGGTTTATAAGCACAATAAAAACAATCTTCATTACAACCTGGAAAGAACCCAGCTTGTACTAACTTCTTCTTAATAACAGATAATGGGGTAGTCACATCTGCAACTGAGGAAATATGTAAAACTTCATCAATGGCATTAACAGTCTTTTCATGATTTGGCATGGGAGCAGTAATTACATTTGGAGTACCAGGAGGGTGAAACTCAATCTCTCCAGCATCAATCATATCCTGAATCTTGTTCTTCAATATCCAGCAATTATTGGTATCATGTCCCTGACAATTAGAATGATATGCACATCGTGCATTAGGATTGTATCTGGGAGAAGTAACATTAGGATTCTGAGGAGGGTCCTTCAAAGTAATGAGTTCACCCTTCAACAAGTGTTGCAAGGCTTGGGCCAGTGACATGTTGATCTTGGTGAATTGTCTTCTAGGCCTCTGTTGATTGCCCTGTGGTGGCTCTGGTGCTGCAGGAGTAGGATTGGAGATGTGAACTGCACTCACAGATTGGTGACTCCTATTACGACCAGGTTGGCCATAAACAACATTTGACTCTTTCTTCCCACTAGGGGGCTTCTTTGCAGTACTTGATGAAGAAGCACCCACCTGTATTTTGCCACTTCTTATGCCACTTTCTACACGCTCTCCCGTCATTATCAACTCAGTGAAGGCAAATGATGAGCTTCCAATGAGATGACTATAGAAAGGACCATTCAACGTACACATGAACATATCCACTAACTCCCTGTCAGTCAGAGGAGGCTGTACACTACCAGCCAAGTCTCTCCACTTCTGGGCATACTCCTTGAAATTCTCTTTAGCACCCATTGACATGTTTTGTAGTTGCATGCAAGTTGGGGCTAAATAAGCATTGTATTGGTATTGCCTATAGAAGGCCTCAGCAAGATCATTCCAATCACGGATGTTAACACTCTCCAATTGATAGTACCATTCTAATTGAGGTCCAGACAAGCTTTCTTGGAAAAAATGGATCCATAACTTCTTATTAGCAGTATGGGGTTGGATCCTCCGGACATAGGACCTCAGATGCAGCTTGGGGCATGAAACACCATCATATACTACAAAAGCAGGGACCTTGAAACCAATGGGTATAACCACTCCAGATATCAAACTTAGATCTTCAAAATCCATCCTAGAAGACTTTTGCAATTCCATAGCATCCATTCTATCCACCAGCATCTTGAACTTATCTTCATTAGGATCATGATAGTAATTTGCTTCAAAATCAGAATCCCCCATTGTATTATGGAGACTGCCTCCCTCTTTCTCAGACTCCTCAGACTCATAATCTTCAACCTGTTCCTTGGTCTTGACAGGACCTATGAACCTTCTTCCCATATTGATAAGGCCTCCTGACCTTCTAGTCTTCTTAGTCTTCTTGGCCAGCAGTGTCTTCAATTCATCCTGCCCCTTGGACAAGTTCAGGATCAGCTCTTGGAATTGTGCATTCTGTGCCTGGAGATCTTTGACTGTTTGTTCAAGAGCCATTGCTGCTGAAATAACAATAAGAAGATAAGATACCTGTACATAAGAAACCTGTGATGCAATGATATGGTGTATAAATGTGTATGCAATGTTTTCAAGGACCGCAGGATTTAAATTTGTTTAAACAACCAAAAAGTAAACTTTTATTAGTAATAAATTTGTTTGCCACTTGGGCTTACAATAAGAATGAAATGAATACAAATATGGGGTTTTAAGTCTCCCATGGACGTTTCCTCTTTGTGTTGAGGTATGAGTTGAGATTCCGCTCCTCATGAAGTTGCGTTGTTAGTTCTAGGATTATTTCTTGACTTGCTTTGTAATGAGTCTCAAAAGTATCCCTTTACTCCTTCAACTGGATCCAGGACCTCTATAAGTCTTCCATGTTAGTGGGCATGTCTGGGTGAAGGATGGTATAAGAAGTATCTCCTTCAGCAACAGGCTCCATAGTAACTGGCAGGATGGCAGGATATGGCATCATAAGAGTCTGAGCACGAGATCGCACCCATCTGAGATAAACTTCCATAGGAATAATGTACTTAGGCTCTAGAGTCTTGCTGTCAACCTTGTTCACTTTCCCCCATGCTCGTATAAACCTTTGACGATAACCTTGAAGATCGTTGTCGTAGTCGAACACAATACCCTGAATCAACATGTCATGAGGACCATCACTCCGAGCATAACCAAACTGATGTAAAGCTAAGGAAGGGTTGTAGGTAATGCCCCCTCTTATGCCAAGGAGTGGCACATTAGGAAACTCCCCACAACGGTCAATGATAGTAACATTCTCCATAGATCTAGAGCACCAATGAATATCTGAATGAGAGAGTGATGTGATTCTTTTGGACCATCTGAACCCTTGTTCATTCTTCATCACTGATCGAGGAAGGTGAGAAATAAACCACCTAGATAGCAAAGGTATGCAGCACATCAGAGTTCCTCGTGCCTTTGTAGTACGGGTATGAAGATAATGTAGGATGTCTCCAAGTAATGTAGGCACTGGGTTATGAGTCAGGAATATGTTGATGGCGTGAACGTCTATGAACTGATCTGGATTGGGGAACAACACTAAGCCATAAATCAACAAGGCTAAAATCTCCTCAAAAGCATCATAGCTCATAGCCTTCAAGAACACTTGAGCCTTCTCTATCAACACCTTAGCAAGAATACCCTTAACTCCATTCCTTGTTTCTAGGACAATGTCTGATTTCTTCAGATGTAGAGCTGCAGCAATGACTTCAGGTTTAGGCTCTTTTTCTAAGTCTGTGAAGGGTTTATGATCAAGTATAAGTATACCTAGAAGCTTGGAGAACTCTTCCATTGTAGGAACCAACTGATAGTCAGGGAATGTGAAGCAATGATGTTTAGGATCAAAGAGCTGAAACAAGACACTCATCATGTCTTCATTGAACCCTGAAGTGACTAAATCCAGTAGGTGACCATGTCTCTTGATGAACTGGGAGTTTTCAGAAACTTGAGAAACTAATTCCTTAAGCTTAGGAGGTATTCCTACAAAGTTGATCCTGATAGTATTCCTACGAGCAGAAGCCATGACCTGCAACAAAGAACAAAGATAAATCCTTTGGTCCTTGAAATGGTTAGTGAAAATGCTATGCTTATGATGCATGATGATGCTATGATGTTATGTTCAATCACAAACATGTGGCACACACAAACAAGTCACACAATAACCCTAGGTTTGAAGGCTTGCATGAGGTTTAAAGGTAAGTACCCTCCCCTGAAGTTAGATGGTTCATCCTGTCCTACAAAAGTAACCAGGTTCTAAGGGATCTCAATATCATTGATCCTTCACCAGGGTGGTTGTTCAGTAGGCAACTTACTTGCCAAACAAAACCCTCCAAGTTTAGAATCTCAATGAGTGTAGCATCGAGTATCAACCAACTTCAGTCTTCACCAAAGCCGGTTATCTCACTACTTTTCTAAAGGCCAAGATGGGATAACTAGGGTTCTAAAAGTTAGTTAGTGCATTGACAACATATGGCAGCCTCATATTATCCTCAACTTGACTTAAGGAACATAAGCACCAACCAAGAAGTCACACTAACTATGGCCACCAGATCAACCATATCGGTATACGCCGTACAGTTTCCTTGGTCTATTGCCATTTACCTAAGGTACACTAGATCCGGGTTAGGATCTTTCACACATAAGAGCACCCAACAAATAAGTATAAAGCAAACAAGGCAAACAATTTTAAAGTGATCTAATTCCTAAGGGTACCCCTCTTTTATTAAATCCCCAGCAGAGTCGCCAGTTCTGTAACACGGCGGGAGAACTGACTTTAGTTATGTTGCGGATAGCAAGAGTCGCCACCGACTTTTATTTTATCCAAAGGAAAGGGCATACAAGAACAGGAAAGACCTTAAAATATTTTTGGGTTCGGGGGGTAGGTTATATAAAGGGAAGGTGTTAGCACCCTTTATATCCATGGTTATCCATGGTCTCTTAGTTACTTAGCTCACTTTAAAATGTTTTGAGAAGTGTAGTGTGTGATTAAAAATTTTCTTAAGTACTTTATAATGATCCTTGTACGGATATATATAAAGACTTTGTTTTGAAAATTGTTTGAAAATGTGAAGTGTTTGTGAAATGTTTTTGAATGAGTGAGCAAGTACTTAAGAGGAACCTACCCTAATTTGAATCTTTTCTGTTCTTAAATGTTCTTTCAATGGTAAGACTATCCCTATTATTAAGGAATAGGTAGTCATTACCTTGGATGTTGTATGGGACATATGAAGGGTCATCTGTGATTAGGCAATTGTAAGGTGTCTTAGCAATTCGAAGGGACTTATCATCTTTTATTCGAAAGGGACAAGATCATTCACGAAGGCAACATCGAAGGGACTTGATCTTATAATCGTAAAGGGACAAGATGATATTAATGGAGAAGGGACTTTGCTTTTAGACACCTTACTTGACCATTTTATTTAGGCAACATGAGGGATATCCTTAAGAAAGTGAGATGGCGATCAAAGATCGACTTACGTGTGTGCGTGTACAAATTTAAATATTTATCTTATAATTAGTGATCTAAATTAATTTTAAAGTACAAACATGTTTTCACTCCCTATTTTACTAACCATAGCAATATATTTATAAATAAATAAACAATTAAAATACTATAACTATTACATGGCTTGTACAATTACATTATAATAAAACAATTTAAATAATAATAATAAATAAAAAAAAGATTAGCAATAAAAATAATTATAAGAGAAAAAAGGTTAGCACAATAATATACAATATAGAAATCAATTAAATATTTTTAGATTTAAATAAATAAATTTTTCCAAAGAATTTTGAGATGAGAATAAAATAATAATAACAATTATATACTAATTTATTTACAAAAATAAACATGATTTAGAAATATTTATTAAGTATAATTAAACAAAAATAATTAAAATGAAAAATTAAAGTTTTAAAAGAAAATTAGGGTTTTGAGTAATTAGAAAATAAATTAGGGTTTTAAAAAAAATATTAGGGTTAGAAATTTAATTTACATTACTAATTCAATTATTTACAAAATAAATTATATAGAATAATAATATGGACATACAAATAAATTATAAAATAAAATATTGATTTTAAACATATACAATTTTATTCTATGAAAACAATATTATATTATTATTATTAATTCACTATATAATATTTAATTAAAATTAAAGAACAAGAAAAGAAAAAGAAATAGAAAAACAATTAGGTTAAAAAAAATGGGGAGGCCTGGATTTGAACCCAGGACCTCCCCCTTACCATGTCTAAAACCCAGCCACTGGGCTAGCGCGTGCTAGCAGACACAAGATGAACAAAAGTTATTAAATACACAAACTATTAAATGTGATAAATAAAACAAAACGCAAAACCTGGGATTCGAACCCTGGTACTGAAGCCAATTACGTACGCGTCCAACCAACTGAGCCAGCTTGCTTTTCTGAAATATATATAACAACAATAAAATAAATATAATGTTAGAATTTGAAACTGGAATTTGGCGCGCAGCTTCCTCTTCCTCATTCAAATTTCCTGCGAATTTTCATACGCCCGTTCCTGCGAATTTACCTGTGTATTCATGAACCAGAAACCTATGTTTTCGAAACATCAATCAAACCACAATATTAATACAAATTCGAAGCCCAAATCAATTACATGAAGCTTATACATCATGTCCATGTTCTTAGAACTCATTTAGATGCCCTAAGTACTAAGTTCCCGAATTCGAATTTCAAAACCCTAACCATGGCATCTAATGATTTAGACCATGAACCTTCAATTAACTTATCCAGAAAGCTTTTATGCTTCACAACAAACACAAATCAGCAAGCAAAATTAGTTAATAACGCATGAGAGTATGAAATCGAAAAATGTAAAAAAACTTGAACAAGAGTGATTCGGTTAGAGCAATTCATGGTGTTAGAGATGCAGATGATGATTGCTACATGTTCAGTGATGTCCAAGGATCCTCTCCATGTCCTTAAAATACCTTTTATTGCCCTGCAAGGATGAATCCGAATTTGTGTTTTTGGATGAAATTTGTGAAGTTTGAAGATTACTTTGGAGGTTGCAAATTCGTTATCTCTTGGCTGCTAAATGTTGTATATATATGATACAATTGAATTAGGTCAAAAATTGCACAAAACTTTGGATATTTGGACTTTGAAAGATTGAAAAATATTTGATTTTAAAACTTGAAATATCTTGATCTAAGCTTGCTATTTTAGGATGATCTTCATAATTCTTGTATCAATCAAGTCTAACTATATTTTAAGACTTTCTAGAAACCAAATCAATTTAAATCTCCATTATTTTATATTTTATTTGAATTTAAAATGATTTTTAACATAAAAAATCATAATAAATAAAAATAAAATAAATAAAATTATGAATAAATCAATTTAATTTCGTGCATGATGTCATGGAACCAATTGGATCACAAAAAAGCAAGCCCATTTGAAGAATTATGGTTTTAAGACCCCATTTACTTCATAAACCTCTCAAAAATTTCCCAACTTTGCAAGGGCACAAATCCTTCAATTTTAATGCTATGAAGGTGTTCTTGGACATTTTGGAAAGCTTAAAGAGTCCTATAACCAACCTCTTTGGTCTCATGTCCATATCTTTTACCATTCTCAAGTTATGCTCTTTTGAAGTTGTTGACTTTTTGTTGACTTTTAAAAGGACCTATAATGTCTTAGCTCATACCTTCCAAATGAAGCATTTTTGGGCTTGGCTTGTGAGACACAAAGTTGTAGATAATTCAATTTCCTTCAAAATGAGCTTTGGATGGAAAAATTTTGATGAAGAATGTGAAAGTTATGGCTGGTCAAAGTTCAGTTGACTTTTCCTGTGAAAACCCTAATTTAGAAACTCCTGATTCTTGATGATCTGAAATCTCCTTGATGAATCATGATCAACCCTTGATCAAATGATGAATTTTACTTAATATACTTGATGTTGGCAAAAAATCATGAAGTTTGACTTTGGTTTGACCACAGTTGACCTCAGTTTGTCTTTTTAACTGCTTTGACTGATTTTAACCTATCTGATCATCTGACTGAGCAAATCCTTTGGAAAAGTCTTAAAACTTGACATGGGGATTCTTGAACACATATAAGATGCTATGAAGCTCACTTGAAGTCTTGGAAGTCCATTTAGCCTGATAAAAGTCAAAACCCTAGTTTAGGATGCATTGCTTAGGAGGATGCATTGTCTGAGGGAATTGTCAAACTTTCTGACTAATTGTGAACTTTGTGAACCTTGTGAACCTCATGAGATGTCTTGTGAACCTTGTGAGCCTCTTGTGAACCTTGTGAGCCTCTTAGTACACAATGTCTTGTCTTGTGGAGGGCAAATTTTGGGGTGCAACACAGGGTCATACTTTCCCTTGAAGGTAGGCAGATTCTCTCTCTGAAAAGTCGCCAAAGTACGAGACTCGTCATTTCTGCCATCGTTCGGTAAGTTCTGAACAGCCTGAGCCATTTCATGAATAGCAGCAACTATCGCAACATCGTTCCTTCCAGCCATCTCAACTTAACACTACAACACAACAATAGTTAGAACCACTTAACAATACTCGATTGTTAAACAAACTACGACTCGATAACTTGATCAGACAGATCGACCTGCTCTGATACCACTAATGTAACACCTCATTTCTACCTGACTTTATAGTTAAATCAAAGTTTAAAAATATTCTCCCCAAACATGGGATATCACATTTTTCAACTTTAAAACCAATCAACATAAACTTCATTAATTAATATAAATACTTCAAAAAAAAAACTACGCAACGGATTCATCAAATTACAACTTTAAAGCAACATTGTTCGTTTTCAACAATAAACTACTTCAACATGATTTTCAAAATAAACAACTTAAACAAGTTCATCAAATAAGTATAATTTGAAATTACGGTATGACAAACTCAAATGTCGAATATGATGTTGAGACATCTTATCTGTTACATATAAACATGGCAAGACATAAACAACAGTAATTTAAGTTCTGATATATCAACTTCAAACAATCTTCAGGATGTTAAGACATCTGATATGACATTCTGCACACATACTGCATAAAATAAACTGAAAAGCTGTAAAGAACACATTCAAATTGTTAACCCAATTCGATGCTAACTCATCTACTCTAGGGGCTACCAAGCCAGGAAGGAAATCCACTATGTAGTATCAATTCAAAGACTTCTCAGCAAACACCTACAGTTATAGTCTTCTCACTTAATCACTATCCGTGCAACTTCTACTTAGGAACTCCTAAATATGAGAAACCCATCCTCACTTCCAATCACCTCAATGATGTCTCATAGTTCCAAATCTCAGTTGCTGATATTGACAGCTTTTTTACCTACACAACAATTCAAACTAGAAGTCACACTTCAATGATAATACCTTAACCTTGCTTAGCAACTTCAGTTAAGTACAATCCACCTCTTACTTAGCAGCTTCGAGGTTTACCAATAAAACAACCACAACATTGTTCCTTGTTGCGCACGGCTGCCACAAGAACACAAACCTAATAATATGTATTCTACATCTTTGGTTGGTTACTAAACATAGGTTACAAGGTTTTTTTTATAACCTAGTCTCAACTAGATTTTGGGCCTAAAAACGCAGCATAGTCGCTGCTACATTAATGCAGAAAAATATGCTACAAATACAAAAAGATCTTCAAATTAAAAACTCCTAAAATATCACTAAATATAGAAACTCTATATTTTTCAATATTTAAAACTTGTCTTCAATGCAAATTTGATTTTTCAAGATATTTTAAAAATAACGCCACTTGGATTGCTTCAAATCTTCTTAAAAAATTTGTTTATGTTGAAACCAAAATAGAAACTTCAATCCATCTTCAGCAGTTCATGATGTTGAATAAACTGTCTTGACATCTTCTTCGACATGTTGATCTAGATGTTTAAACACTTCAACTCAACATGTTTGGGCACACAAAAGGACTCATTGTTTAATGTATTCTTTCTTTTGCAAAGATCTTGTACATACACACTGCTGCTATATTTGTTTTACATAATTCATGCCAATCCTAAAAGTACAGAACTTAAAATCTCCCCCTTGGGAAAATTTTGGCTAAAACGAATATTACAAAAAATACATAAAAAATAACAAAAGCAGCAAGACAAAAAAAACAACAGTAAACTCTCCATTATGTCAGGACATGTTGTTAGACATCTTCAGCAGCATTCACAACTGAACAAAAACAACAGTCACCTATTCTTCCAGTGGATGAGTTGCTACCTCTTCTTCTAGTGGAAACAACAACAGTAAAATAAGGAGTAGAAAGTCCTAAACTCTTGACCGAACTAATCCGTTTCTACTTCCTTTCTTCTCAGATTCCCAGAAACATTCTTCACAGGCTGTTGAACATACTCCATCTAGAAGACTAATGGTGGCATAAGAGAACAATCTTCCAGTCCCTAATGTAAATCAGAACACAAGTCACAGTTGTGTTCTTCAACTCATGACACAAGTCACAAAGACTAGCATTCAACATCCATCTTGACATCCTGATATCCATCACACTAGCTCAAAACACACCATTTGTACACACTTTTCTCCCCCTTTTTAGCCAAAACTTGGCAAATATAACCCTCACAGTACCACACCTACGTATTATTCATCCACACACAAAAGAACCCCATTAGAAGAAAAGATGAAAAATACACACATGCTGATGGAGGAGAAATACGCTTCTATAATAGGGAGCAAGGACATAGATAGTAACGAACTATCCTTGAATAAAGAAGCGTTCTTGGTCCAAGATCTTGATGATAGGAGAAAAAACTTCTGCACTATTAAATGAGGATCGCAAAAAAAAAAAACAGATCTTGACCAGCTGACTTGCTCTCTCAAAACAATCGGCCCAATAACAAACACGCATGAATAAACTAGTGTTTCACAACTTTCTGCCAGCACCGTCCATTGTTATTCCTAGAAAGGAAACAATACCAACATGTTTTGAAATATGTTCTAACATCCAACCATATATTGTTTGCTAGCAGTGCAACAATATGGTTCACAACTCCTGAAGAATCCAACATAAACTGTAGATGGTAGCTTTATACCATATAATCTTTTGGACACTTAGGACACTCATCATCTGGATTACAAGGACATACACACCACAACTAAGTAATAAATGTTATTAAAAGAAATCCCATACTTAGTAGCACATGTCACAACATTATGTGTAACATCACAAAACCTGGTTAAGGTACTACTCTCCCTTAACTTCACAACGCTAGTTGTACAACATTGTAACACATTCCCCCTTGTCGCTCCCCGGACTTACGTCCCGGTGCAAACGCGAACGGTCGGCTAAAGAGAAAGAATGAGTGAATTGAATAAAGTCGCCAACTAGGCATTTTTATCCCGAAGGAAAGGTAATGCTGCATAAACCTGGAAAGAGATGGATAAGACGGTTGCGAACCAGAGAAACTGAGAAAGGGGGTTGGTTATGACCTGGGAAGGTATTAGCACCCAGATCGTCCGTCGTACTTGACGGGATCCACGCTTACAAGATTGTATTTAAAATGGGTAGGTGTATGTGTTATTTGTGTGCAAAAGCTAGGGGAAGAAAGTACAGATGTCAGTGCAAAAAGGTGAATTGCTAAGGAACTGAGGCTTAGAAAAGAATGCTGAAAGAGGGGGATGACAAAGAGACTTTTGTTCGATAACTGTTAAGTTATGCCTACGTATCCTCTCATGCAATGAGGAAGTCAGAACACCGTAGTTCGACTCAAAGAGACTGGGATGATGATTTGACTGTGAACTGCTTGCTTGTCTAAGCTCAAGTGTATGACTCGTCTGGCTCGAGTGTTAATTGTCTTGCATTAGACGAAAGAAGAAAGTTCTCGTTTATGAATGAGTGTGATGAGAAAAGAATCCCGAAGGATACGATTATTGTTTGTTTTTGATGTTTTCAGTTTTTTATTGTTTTTTGGTGTTTTGCATAGGATAATGAGCTTAAGCCTAAATCAAGGGTTGCAAACTCATTATATCCTCCCTGATTAGGGATGATGAGCCTTAAGTAATATCCAGCTAATCCCAAGAAACTTCTAAGCTTAGTAGCTGACTTTGGAGTTTCCCATTGCAACACAACATCTATCTTAGAAGGACCCACAACAATACCACTACCTAAAATCACATGGCCAAGAAAACTGACTTCCTTCAACCAAAATTCACACTTGGACAACTTCGCATACAACTTTTTATCCTTCAAAACTTCTAATATTGTCCTCAAATGGTCTGCATGCTCTTTTTCTGACTTGGAATAAATCAGAATATCATCAATAAACACAACCACAAAATGATCCAGATAAGTATGAAAAATACGATTCATGTACTCCACGAATACTCCCGACGCATTAGTCACACCGGAAGGCATCATCGGATACCCGTGATGTCCATACCGTGTTCTGAATGTCGTCTTCTGAATATCCTCATCTTTCCCCTTAATGATGATAGCCTGATCTCAAATCGATCTTGCTAAACACACGAGCACATACCGGCTGATTCATCAAATCATTTATTCTTGGTAACAAATACTTATTCTCAAACAAACTCTAAACCTATACAAGATCACACCCCAAAGGAGAAGGTCAGAAGCTAATCCTAGTGAAAGTTATGAAATTCCTAAGTTAACTAGGGTTTTTGGGTGCTTCTAAAGAGAAAATGCAAATCAAATTGAAAATGCAAGATAAAATCATGAGATAAATAACCTAGAAACTATATGCAATATGTGAAACAATGCAAGAAGAACCAAGTTCAAACTCATCAAGGTTAGGCATACATGAATTTTTCAAGTTAGGATTAGAAAATATGATTTATAAGAACCCTAACTTAAAGAAAATTGTGAAAATGTGATCAAACCTAAAAATAAATTTGTATGGTGAGTTTGAAAATGTTTCTAAATGTATTGGAATGCTTCATGAATTTTTTGGTGATTTTTAGAAACCTAAATGCATTTTTAATTAATTAAAATTCATTAATTAATTAAAAATAATATTTAAATATTTTAAAAATACTTTTTTAATGCAAAAAATAAAATAATTTTTTTTAAGGTTAAGAAAAATATTTGAAACAGAAATGCAAGAAATGATATTTTTTTGATGATTTTTACTATTTTAAATAAAATGGACAAAAGAAATGAAAATAAAATGAAATTAAAATGAATAAAATGCAAAGTATGATGATCCAGTGGCTGAGATTCAAACTGGGGAGAGAAATGTTGACTGCGCGCGTAATCCTAGGGTCCAGATCAAATCTGGCTAATTGATTTTAATTAAATTAATTAATTATGGATTAACATTAATGATGCAATCTGGGCCACTCAAATATGCGTTAACCCTAAGATCCAAAGGCCCAGATTCAAACTGGCTAATCAAACCCTAATTAAACCCTAAACATTTTCAGGTGACCGAAGCAAGCTCCGGTCATCTTCTCCGGCGAACACCTCACCCCAACTTCTTCCCTAGGCTACTCCAGACCCCCAAATTCTCTAGAAACAATCCCCAAACCATTCTAAACAAGATTCAGGGCATGAAAATCATTTATCATGCATCAAAGTGGTGAATCGAAGAAAAACATTTTTAGGTCAAAAATTTCAGAGCAAGCATACATCCTGGTTTCTCAACCATTTTCAAAACAAATCATATCAGCATCATCAAGGAGACATATAGAATCATTTAAGAACTTAAAAGAAAGGTTCTGGAAAATTTGTTCTTGATGGTTACCTGAGATGAAGCTTTTTCAATCTGAGCTTTTTGGACCTCTCCTTGATGCTAATCCACCCCAATGAACCCCCTGAAGCTTCTGAAAGGCTTAGAACAAGTTTGTATGGCTTGGTTTTACTGTTTCAGTTCTGATAACTCATAAATCGTGTTTCTGATTGTGAGGTTTTTAGGCCATGGCAAGGGGTGGGAAATGATCCTTAGGTTATGTGGAGTTGAATGGTGAAAGAAATTTTGAGTTTGAATGGCTGGTTTGAGAGAATCGAAGAAGGGAAGTTTTTTGTGATTTTCTTGAAATCTGAGTAGTAGAATGTTTCAGGCTTGTGTGTTATGTGAAATGAGGTCCATAAGATTAGTAAGGCCAATGAGAGTGATCAGAAAGTGGGTGGTGGTATAGTGTGATTGGTATGGGCCAAGTTGCAAAAATGTCAACATTGTGTACTTGAGGTATGGGCATGGTGCAGAGCTGGATTTAGGGGTGTCTTGGCCTCAGCTTGATTCATGGATGGCCCTAGGATGAAGTTTATGCAGCTGGCACAAGTGGATGAAGAGTTTCAAGAGGTTTTGCAAATTTCCAACTTTGAGAATTTTGTGAAAATGGCTTAATGAAACTTGCAATCCAAGGCACAATTCTGGTCCAAATGCATTGCACTATGATTGTATGATCTCTAGAAGTCAATAAGAGGTCAGGAAATGGCTTAGAACTTGAATTTGCAAAATTCCCTCTTTGGCATGAACTTGAAAATTATAGGATTTTTGCCAACTTTGAAAGGCCATATCTTGAGTTCTAGGATGAATCAAGACATGTTCTTGTACTTTTTGAAAATGGGAAGACATAATCTACAACTTTCATGTCCAAGAATTTTTCATTTGAAGCATATTTGGTCATGAAAGAATAGGTTGAATTTCTTTCCCAAAATGGAAAGTTTCCATTACAAGTCATTTCCAAAAATAGCAAGTTTGCATTTGGCTCAAAATTCTTCAATCTTGTGAACTTCCAACCACTTCTAATATCAAATAAAGACCATAGAGACTTAAAATGATGATGATGACCCTTTATTGTCCTTGATAGAGGCCTCAGATGCCCTGATTTTGACTTTACTTGCTCAAGAAGTTACCCAATGATCAGATGACTTCCACAGTGAATTTCTTCATCAAACTTGGTACACGTGATCCTTATAACATATTAAGACCATTAGAAACAAGAATGACCAAAAAATTTGGGATCAAGGCCTCTGAAACCAAAACCCTAATTTTAGGTCATCTGTGCAGGAAATCTTCAGTCTGCCTCTATGCCTTTGCCATTCTTTTTGATCATTTGACTTTTATGAACTTTGGGGAGCATATTATGATCATGGAACACACATGGACCATATTGGTAAGCTTCAAGACCTTTGGGATGGCTCAGATCACTTCTTGGATTGCTCAGATCACACACCTTAGATGCAGATGAAATGAAACTATGCAGATGAAACAAATATGCAATATGAGATGGTATGCTTTATGCTTATGCAAAAATGAAAGATCACAAGCCATGGTGTGAGAAAACGTAAGGTCAAATTTGGGGTGTTTACAGCTGCCCCTATTCAAGCATGAGTTAGCTGTGCAGGGTGTAAGCGTTTGACTTAACAGACAAACAAGATAACTTGTGGTTGAATACATAAGACAGTCTGAAATTTGTACTCGCTAGGGAGAAGAAGAAAAGGGATATAAATTGTAACAGTCAGTATAGTATGATTATCAAATGATAGCGATGAAGGACGGCCATCGAGTAGAGGACAACTGCTGGGGATGAAAAATGTTAAGTAAGGCAATGACGGGGACGACCATCATGCTGGGAAATATAGAGACCGCGACGGGGACGGCCATCGGGTAAAGAAATAAAACTCTCTGGGGATTAAAGAAATGAGGAAAGCACCGACGGGGACGGCCATCAGGTTAAAGGGTAAATAAACCGCGACGGGGGACGACCATCGGGTAAAAGAATAAATGAAATAATGATGAGGGACGGTCATCAAGAGGTGAAGAACGATCACTTAGCAGGGGACTACTGCTGAAAATACCACGACATAGGACGAATGCCGGATAAAAAAGATCAATGATGGGGATGACCATCGGATAAGCATGATGAAGGAAGATCATCAAGAGGTGAAGGACAATCACCTAGCAGGGGACGGCTGCTCTTGGGGATTATCACGACATAGGACGAATGTCGGATAACAAAGATCAACGATGGGGACGGCCATCGGATAAATGACGAGGGACGGTCATCAAAAGATGAAGGACAATCACATAGCAGGGGACGACTGCTAAAAAGATATCGCGACATAGGACGAATGCCGGATAGAAAGTTCCAACAATGGGGATTCCACTGGGGAAAGGATGAGGGACGGTCATCCAAAGGTGAAGGACAATCACCTGGCAGGGGACGACTACCAAAAATATCGTGACATAGGACGAATGTCGGATAAGAGGATCAACGATGGGGACGGCCATCAGATAAATGATGAGGTACGGTCATTATAAGTTGAAGGACGATCACCTGGCCGGGGATGGCTGCCGAAAGATATCACGACATAGGACGAATGTCGGATAGAAAAGTTGTTTTGTTGGTGACTTACTGGGGAATGGTAAACACGGACGAGTGCTTACGCTTTTGAAATAAAAGGTATAAGTGTCTGACGGTGTGTATAGACTAAAGATGCGGACGAGCATCCTTAGGACCACGATACGGACGAGTATCGATAGAAACAAACGCCGACACGTGTTTAAGGATAATGATACAAACGAGTATCAACCGGTTAAGCAAGGAACACGAACGAGTGTTGATCTTCCGGGGAGGTGATATATGCAAGATACGGACGAGTATCAGAGGATTGTGTAAAGTATGTACAAGTGTTTGACCTGCTGAAGAAATATGTGTAAGACACGGACGAGTGTCAAAAAGATTGAGCAAGGGACACGGAAGAGTGTTTGACTTGTTGGGGAAGTATGACACGGACGAGTGCCAAAAAGAATATGTATAAGTTATGAATAAGTGTCTGTATTGAAAGTGCAAAAGGTATTCTGGCTTTGGTTGTGGGGGGTAAGTTTTGTATATTGCTGGTGGAGTGATTCTGATGTTATTTGCAGGTGATAGTCTTGAACCTGGCTTATGATCATGCAAATTTTTGAATTTTGCCGTAATGCTCCGTATTAGACGGAATGCTACGCTCTACATGGGGAAAATGATGTGAATGGTATGGTTATGCAAAATGAGAGAAAAGATCCGAGATCCGGATCCTGCAGGGGAGAAAGATCTATGGGCGATCTGTCTGGAGGGAGAACTCAGCTGGGGAAAAAGATCATTGGCTTATCTGTCAGAGGGGAGAACTCCGTTGGGGATGAGGAAGTTTCAGCAACTCCGCTGGGGATGTATTTTATGTATTTCTCTACTAGGGAGAGAATGGAAACTCTGTGGGGAATCAATTTCATCGACTCTGCTGAGGATGAGAGAATCCTGGCAACTCTGATGGGGAATAGAAAGTTTTCTAACCACTTTGTTGGGGAAAAAACGTCAGGCGTTGCTCGGGAGACCCCTGCTTGGGGAGGGAGATAACTTATGGGAAGTAATCTGCTGGGGATTGATGAATTCCTCAAGGGATCCTCTGGGGGGGTAATAACTTCGTGGGGGAATACTTCCGTCAAGTAATTCTACTAATGATGTGATTGCTGACTTGGCTGGGGATACTATGCTTGATATGCCCCATGATGTGAAAGAGTGTCTGCCCTGAGTACCTGCAACCTGTTAAGACAAAGGAAACACACAAGTGTCCCGTGGTATCCTCAACTGGATTCCGTCATAGGAGTTAGATTTGTCTGGGAGCAACATATTTCCTGCAAGCATTTATTTAAAAATGGATCATATGTTTTTTTATGCGAATGTTGTATTATGAATTTTGGACATTTTGCAAACGAAACAAAAATGTACAAAACAAAGTGTGACTGAATACTCTGATTTTATTGATTTGTGTGCCCTGAATAGGCAAGTACAGTCAAAGAAGCGAATCCCTTGAAAGGAGGAGATTGCTGTAAATTGAAAAAATAAAAGTGTTGGCAATGTTGAAGATGACGCTCCAGTGAGCTTCCTTTGCTATGACCTGTATGACCTTGACGTTCTTCTTATCTTGCTTTCTAAAGAAGGTTGATTCCGACCGATGCTTTATCCTTTCGAAGCTTGCCATGTTGTGAGTGATACAGACGAATTCACAATGCAGTTGTTCACTTTTTCCCTGATTTTGCGTGGATCGCCCTTTCGGTTTTTCAATCCACCGGGATACCCATTTTTGCATTAGCTGTCCGATGTGGCTTTTCAACTCAGCGGGTGTACACATTTTTTAAAATAATTTTCCCTTATTTTTTCCCGAGTCTTATATTCTGTTTTTGACTTGCCGGGATGCCCTATTTTTGCCTGGACTTACATTCTATTTTTATGTCCAGCGGGTCATTTCATGCGAAGTAATTTTTAATTGCATTTGAATTCACAGGAGATAAGAAATCCTCGCCATCCATAGTAGTAAGCATCAGTGCTCCTCCAGAGAAAACTTTCTTTACTATGAATGAGCCTTCGTAGTTTGCCGTCCATTTGCCCATGTGGTCTGTATGAGGAGGAAGAAGTCTTTTCAGAACAAGCTCTCCCACTTGGTATTCCCGAGGTCTGACTTTCTGATCGAAGGCTTTCTTCATTCGTTTCTGATACAACTGCCCATGACAGATAGCTGTTAATCTTTTATCTTCAATCAGATTCAGTTGATTGTATCGAGACCGGACCCATGCTGCTTCATCCAGTTTCACATCCATCATTACCCGTAAGGAGGGTAGTTCAACTTCAACAGGTAGAAAAGCTTCCATACCATACACAAGCTGATAAGGTGTTGCCCCGGTAGATGTTATGATAGAGGTTCGGTACCCATGCAAGGAAAATGGTAACATTTCGTGCCATTCTTTGTAGGTGACTACCATCTTCTGCACAATCTTCTTGATATTCTTTTTAGCGGCCTCAACAACGTCATTCATCTTTAACCTGTAAGGAGAAGAGTTGTGATGTTTAATTTTGAAGTTCCGGCATAACTCAACCATCATCTTATTGTTCAAATTGGAACCATTGTCAGTAATGATTCGCTCGGGAACTCCATATCGACAGATGATATCCCTTTTCAGAAATCGAGCCACCACTTGCCTGGCGACATTGGCATACGAAGCGGCTTCCACCCATTTGGTGAAGTAATCAATGGCTACCAGGATGAATCTGTGACCATTTGAAGCATTCGGTTCAATATTTCCAATCATATTGATGCCCCACATGGCGAAGGGCCAAGGTGAAGACATTACATTCAAAGGATTCTGAGGCACATGCACTTTATCTGCGTAGATCTGGCATTTGTGGTATTTTCTGGCATAGGCACAACAGTTTGCATCCATTGTGATCCAGTAGTAACCTGATCTTAATAACTTCTTTGCCATTGCATGCCCTCCGGCATAGGTACCGAAAGAACCTTCATGTACTTCGTGCATCAGTAGGTCTGCTTCCTTCTTATCAACACATCTGAGCAGGACCATGTCAAAGTTTCGTTTGTACAAAGAACCATCAGTATTGAGGAAGAAACTACCGGCTAGCCTTATTAATGTCTTCTTATAATTTGACGATTCCCCAGGTGGGTATGTCTGAGTTTCCAAGAAGCATTTGATGTCATGGTACCAAGGCTTATTATCAGTGACAGTGTCCAGAGAGAATATATATGTCGGTCGGTCCAATCTGGACACCAAAATCCGAGGTACATAATTAGCAGTCTGTACTTTGATCATGGATGAAATGGTAGCCAAAGCATCTGCAAACTGATTCTCATCTCGAGAGATGTATTCAAGCTTAACTGTTGTGAAGAAGGTGAACAATATCCTCGTATAGTCACGGTATGGAATCAGATGTTCCTGATGAGTGTACCACTTGCCGTTGGTCTGATTGATTACCAAAGCTGAAACTCCGAATACATTCAAGGTTTTGATCCTGAGGTCAATGGCTTCCTCAAGACCCATGATACAAGCTTCGTATTCTACCTCGTTGTTAGTGGAGGCAAAGGTGAGCCTTGCTAAGAAAGAAATATGGACTCATTTAGGCGTGATAAGTATTGCACCAACTCCACGGCCGGTCTAATTAACTGCCCCGTCAAACATCACAGTTCATGCTTCTTCTGGGTCGGGCCCTTCAGTGTGAATAGGCTCTTCAAAATCTTTTGCTTTCAAGAACATGATGTCTTCATCAGGGAATTCGAATCTCATAGGTTGGTAATCATCAATGGGTTGCTCATCAAGATAGTCAGACAATACATTGCCCTTGATGGCTTTTTGAGAGGTGTACTGAATGTCATATTCTGTCAGAATCATTTGCCATCTTGCAACCCTTCCGGTAAGTGCTGGCTTCTCAAATATGTACTTGACTGGATCCATCTTTGAGATCAATAAGGTAGTATGACTCAACATATATTGTCTTAGTCGGCGAGCAGCCCACGCTAAAGCACAACAAGTTTTCTCAAGCAGTGAATAACGCTATTCACAGTCGGTAAACTTTTTGCTTAGTTAGTATATTGCATACTCTTTTCGACCAGACTCATCATGTTGGCCCAACACACACCTCATTGACTCTTCTAATACTTTCAGGTACATGATTAGAGGTCTTCCTTTAACTGGAGGCATGATAATTGGAGGTTCTTGCAAATACTCTTTGATCTTGTCAAAAGCTTTCTGACAATCATCGTTCCACCTGACTGTTTGTTCTTTTCTTAACAGTTTGAACAAGGGTTCGCAGGTTGCAGTGAGATGAGATATGAAACTTGAGATGTAGTTCAATCTACCTAAGAACCCTCGAACTTCTTTCTCAGTCTTAGGTGCATGCATCTCCTGAATGGCTTTCACTTTGTTGGGATCAACCTCAATTCCTTTTTCGCTTACAATAAAACCCATCAGCTTACCAGAACGCACCCCAAATGTGCAAAAGTTGTGGTTCAACTTCAACTGATACTTCCTCAGGCGCTTGAAAAATTTCAGCAGATTCACCAGATGATCTTCCTCTGTAAGGGACTTGGCAATCATATCATCCACATAACACTCGATTTCTTTGTGGATCACATCGTGGAATAATGTTACCATAGCCCGTTGATAAGTTGCACCGGCGTTCTTCAGACCAAACTGCATCACCTTATAGTAAAATGTGCCCCAAGATGTGATGAAGGTTGTCTTTTCCATGTCTTCAAGTGATATCTTAATCTGGTTGTATCCAGAAAATCCGTCCATCAAAGAAAATATCGAGAACTGAGATGTGTTATCCACCAATACGTCAATGTGAGGTAATGGGAAATCATCCTTCGGGCTGGCTCTATTTAGGTCCCGGTAATCAACACACATACGCACCTTTCCATCCTTCTTAGGTACGGGTACAATGTTAGCAACCCACGGCGGGTAACTAGTCACAGCAAGAAAACCGGCGTCCCACTGCTTTTGTACTTCCTCTTTAATCTTCATGGCCATGTCTGGGCGAGTACAACGTAACTTCTGTTTGACAGGCGGACAATCTTCTTTCAGTAGCAATTTGTGCATGACAATATCCATATCTAGACCTGGCATATCTTGATAGGACCAAGCAAAGATGTCAACATATTCCCGAAGCATACTGATGAGTTGTTCTTTCACTGGAGCTTGCAGACTAGCTCCGATTTTCACCTCTTTCACATCTTCCTCAGTACCAAGATTGATGGTCTCAACCTCCTCCTGATGAGGAGAAATCACTTTTTCCTCTTGTCTCAACAACCTAGCCAACTCTACAGGCAACTCATAGTCTTCATCAACCCCTTCATCTGCTTGATTAATCGGATTGTCGAAGTCATACAAAGTCATATCAGTGTTGTTGTCGGTGCAATATGGAGGATTATCTCTGCAAGGGTTGGGATTTGTTCATTTTAGTGATTGATTTTAATCTTGTTTAGAAAAAGTGAATGAAGTTATTATTTTGAAAACATTGCCATTTATTGCTTTGTGCGAAAATAACAAAAATGAAAGACAATGAGCGACAAAAAGATCGTTTGCAAAAGATGTCCATTTGTTCATTAATCATTCATTTGCACAAAATATAAATATGGCCCTATTACAAAATGAGTCCTGACACCTTGGGCAAGATGCAGGACTTGATGCATGCTTAAACAAGAAATAATAATTACTCTGCAGAAGTAATCCTTATAATTTCCTGGGAAGACCAGTTAAGGACTTGCTGGCCTGGGACCTTTGGACGAATCCAACTCTCCAGGTTGAAGTCACTTTCAGCCTCGTCTCCACATTGTTGATTGCATCCGGGGTTAGCATCCCCCCACTGATAAACTTGGGAGCTTCAGCAGCCTCCTCTTGGACCTGTCGGGATGGTTTGTAACCCAACCCGAACTTGTATTCCTTGACCTGAACTTGCAGCAATTTTCCCCAGCCCGAGGCATTCGCATCTTCAAAAATCTTCCGAGCTTGCTTATAAGAGGAAATGGAAGTACCAGATGTAAACACCCCAAATTTTCCCTCACCCATTCACACCATGGCTTGTGATCATTTCATATGCATAAACACAATCATATCATCTCATATCCCATTTTTGATTCACTGCATAGTTTCTAGGTCATCTGCATCTAGGGTTTGTGATCCGAGCAATCCAAGAGCTTCTTGAGCCACTCCAAGGGTCACCAATCACTTCAAAGGGGTCCATGTGTGTTCAAGCATCATATTATATCCTCTCAAAGTCAAGAATGCCAAAGAATCACAAGAACTGGGATTGGTGTGGAAGCAGAGCCAGGCTTGACTGCACAGTTGACCTAAAATTAGGGTTTTGGTTTCAGAGGCCATAACCCCAATTTTTTTGGTCATTCTTGTTTCTATTGGTCTCTATATGGTATAGGGAGTATGCATATCAATTTTCATGAAGAAATTCCATGGGGAAGTCATCTGATCAAGGGTTGACTTTTCAGACAAGTCAGTGCAAAATCAGGGCATCTGAGGCCCCCAATGACCCAACCAAGGGGTGATCTTCATCATTTTGAGTGTATATGATCTTTATTTGATCATGGAAGAAGGTTGAAGTTCACAAAAATCAAGAATTACAAGTTTTTGCAAAGTTGACTTTTTAGGGCATGGTTGACTTTTCAAGAATATGTCATTTTATGCCATTTTTCAAGCCTTGCTTTTTGATCCAAAAATGCTTCAAATAAAAAAACTTTGGTCATGAAAGTTGTAGAATACATTTTTCCCTTTTCAAAAAGTACAAGAACATGACCTAATTCATTTTGGATCAAAAGTTATGGTGTGACAAAGTTGGCAAAAATCACTAATTTTCAAGTTATGCACTAAAAGGAAAATTTGCAAAATCATGAACCAAGGCAAATTGTAACTTCTAATTGTCATCAAACCATTACACAAGCATCATGCAACTCCTAAAAATCAGATTTGAACCAAGTTTCTCATGGTTCATGGCTTGTGTAGCAAGAAAATCACATGTGAACTAGAAATGACCAACTTGCAAAATTCATGATCACACTTCCTACCACTTGCTACATTGGATGCTGAACCTTGCTAGCCCTTCCCCTCACCTTTGCTGCGCCAGCCCCATGCTTGTACTAGCCTAGAACCAAGCCCATGCCTCTCTTACAACAAAGTTGACATTTTGCAAAAGTGAACTTACCAATCAATAAAGTCCAGGTCACATCATTTGACCTATAAGATTATTTTATACTATCCATTTGCAAGCTAAACATATCAAGAGGCCAAGCTGAAACACACCATAGCATCACATACACAAAAACACCCCATTTTGCATTTCTCTTCGAATCTGCCTCCACAACACACAAACATTCAAACAAGTTTTACTAATCATCTCACCATGCTTCATAGAGCCTAAACCAAGCAAAACCTGAGCTTGAAACCAGCAAGAACTCCACTTCTCCATTTTCACCCTCACTTGCAAAACCTTTCGAAACTGATCACACAGCTCACAAACATAAAAACAAACCTCATAGGTCAACTCAACTCATCTCCCTGGTCACAAAGAAGCCATCATCACAGCCTGAAACCTTCAGAATCCCAAACACGATTCCTGCCCTTCATTGAACAGAACTTATTCAAACTTCAGAACCAGCCATCATAAGCTCTTTCTAGGCACTGAAAGCTTCTTAGGAGGTCAAGTGGAGTAGATTGCAAGCAGGAAACTAGCCAGAAGGTGCCAGAGATCAAAGCTCCAGTTCAGGTGAGCTTCATGAACATTTTTTCCAGGAGCTCGTTTTTAAGTTCTTAAATGGTTCTCTATGTTCCACTGGTCATGATGATATGTTTGGTTTCGAAAATCATTGAGTTTTGAGCATGTATGGTGTTCCTGAAATTTTTTGACCTAAACCCCTTTTGCTTCGATTCAGCTTTGTTGTGTAAAATAAATGAGTTTTGGCTGTTGATTCTTGCTCTATGATGTTTGGGGATGCATTCTGGGCAAGAAAACTAGGTTTTAATGAGCTAGGGTGAGGTTTAGCATTTTTCAGGGAAGGTGCTGGCCGGAGAAGACGACCGAAAGTCTTCTCCGGCAGCCTGAAAGTCATTAATTCATAATTAGGGTTAGGGCTTCCAGTTTGAATTTCAGGCGTTGGATGTGTTGACTGAGTCTTTTCCCGCGCGCATCCAATGGCTCAGATCATGTCATTAGTTTAATTAGGTTTAATTTAATTAATTAATTGAGTTTAAGTCAGTTTGAATGTGGGCCACAAGATATGGCGCGCAGTCAATGTTCCCTTTGCCCAGAATGGATCCTGGCCCTCCATTGCGCATACTTCCTCTTTATTTCATTTTTAATTCATTTGTTTTGTTTTGTTTTGTTCAATTTATTTAAAATAGTAAAAATTGTCTAAAAATTATGAAACTTTTTCTCAAGAGTTTTATTAATTTTTAAGACACAAAAATATTTTTATTTTTATTTTTAGCATTTAAAAAGTATTTTTTAAATATTTAAAAGTTTATTTTTAATTGATTAATGAGAATTAATTTATTAAAAATACTTTTAGGTATTTAAAAATCACCAAAAAATTCATGAAATGTTCTAAGACATTTAGAAACATTGTCCAACCTTCAAACCAAATTTCTTTTTTGATCTTGATGCATTTTGAGAATTTTTCATTGAATTAAAATCATTTTTATGCATTAATTTGATCCAAAGTTTAAAAAATCATTTCTGCCTATCCATGAAGAGTTGGACATTGATTCTTTTTGCATTGCATTGTGTTTAGCATGTAGTTTGAGAGATTAAATGGCCATGATTTGATCTTTCATTTTCAATTTGTTTGGCATTTCTTTTGTTTAGGAACCCTAAAAACCCTAGAATCTTAAGAAAACCATAACTTGAGATTGGTTAAGAGTTGAGACCTCTCCTTTGGGCATTGGTTTAGTATAGGATTAGGGATCCTTTGTGTTGCATTTTCAATTTTTTATAATGTTGTTTGCTTCTGATTTTGGTTTTTGTTTGTTGCATTGATCATAAACCCTAATTTGGGCTTCCATTTGCATACATCTTGCATTCTCTTGCATAACATGACTTGCCATGACATTTCAAGCATCCATTTGATTCATTTGACCTCATAAGACATATAGAAAGCATGTTTGATCATTGCATCATGTATTTGCCATGTTGTATGCCATGTGCACTTCATAACTTTTCATGTATGATCATGGTTCCTAGCTTGCTTCATTTGTATTCATAAGCTTGTATGATCATTTCCATGTGCTGCCTCATGTTTGTAGCATCTCATAGCATCATTAGCATCATGTATGTGCTTCTGGTTTTGGTTTGCATCATGTTCATCTCATCCCATCTTGCATTGCATTGCATTCCTTTTCTAACCTTTCAGGTGGTAAGTGACTTTGAGAAGTGAATTTGCCTTCACTTATCATAACTTTTCTTTTCATCTCTCTTGCATCCATTGCTGCATTTTTGTTTGTGTATGAGATTGAGCTTGCTCATTCTTGTTCTTCCCCCTTTCTTTCTTCAAGTGACTTGACTTCTTGAATGAAGCAAGTTGCTTTGCTTCTCTTGATCCTTTCATCTGCTTCCTGGTGGTTCCATTAAAGCTTGTTCTTGAAAACCTCACAAACCTTAGGAACAACCAAGCATGACAATGATTAGGGTTTTGATTAGTCTCCCCTCTTAGTTTTACCTTTGTGTCTCTTTTGAGTCTTCTCTTCTCATCTCATAATCAGGGACTAAACCCTAAAGGCTTTAAGGCTTTGTGATTAAGCTTATGCCTGCATCCTTCTCTTAGGATGGAGTGTATAACTTCAATCCTAAGTGTTAGACCCTTAATGTGTTTAACTCCCTTAATCAATTCACCTAATAATCATCAAGACATCACACTTGTAACTTGGGCCTTGCATTAGGGTTCTAATTCTTCCTTAATTGGTTAAGAAGGACTAACCCTAGTGTTAATGGACAAGTCCTCCTCAAGTTGTCTTACAAATCATAAAATCCACTTCATCATCATACCATTAAATAAAATCCACTTAATCAAAGGCTTGTTTTGTCATGAGTTTAATCCCTAATCATGGATTAAGTTGAGGAGCTTTCCTCAGCTTAAACATTCTCATCTATTATCCTTCTATTAGGATGGTGTAATGAGTCTGTTTAATCCCTGATTATGGATTAACCTCATTACTCAACACTAAACAAAAACACCAAAAACATCTAAATAATCACAAGTAGGTTAATGATCTTAATCCTGTATCAAAGGTGATTAAGTGTGAGAATCAGACTTCATACTTAAGGTATTCTCATTACCCCTAATCAGAGGGAAGATGTGATGAGTTTACTAAACCCATTGGTTTAGGCTTAAGCTCATTAACTTATGACAAATCCAAAAAAAAAACAATAAAAGACTGAAAACAAAAACAAACAATAATCGTCTCCTCCGGGATTCTTTTCTCATCTCATTCACTCACAAACGAGAACTTGCTTCTTCCGTCTAATGCAAGACAGTTTGCACCTGAGCCAGACAGGTCATACACTTGAGCATAGACAAGTAAGCAGTTCACAAGTCAATTCATCCTTTCAGTCTCTTTGGGTCGAACTACGGTGTTCTGACTTCCTCATTGCACGAGAGGATACGTAGGCATAACTTAACAGTTATCGAACAAAAGTCTCTGTATATTCCCCCTCCTCCAGCTTTATTCTTTTAGCCTCATGATCTTGAGCATTTCACTCCTGTTCCTACACTGACACTGTATATTATACATTTCACATTTCTCTTACACCGACACCTGTACATCCTTTTCCAGCTATTATATACACAAATTGCACTGACACTACCCCTTTAAAACACAAATCTTTCAAGCGTGGATCCCGTCGAGTACGACGGACAATCTGGGTGCTAATACCTTCCCAGGTTGTAACCAACCCCCTTTCTCAGTCTCTCTGGTTCGCAACCGTCTTATCCATCTCTTTCTAGGCCTATGCAGCATTGCCTTTCCTCCGGGATAAAAATGCCTAGCTGGCGACTCTATTCATCTCCAGTGAGTTCACGGCTGTGTGTTCTCAGTGTCCCTTTCGCCGACCGTTCTCGCTTGTACCGGGATGCAAATCTTTGGGAGCGACAACTTGGCGACTCTGCTGGGGAACCTTATACTGTAACCAGGGCTTCTGGTTCTTTTTGTGGGTTCCTCCTAGCGCTTGTTTGATTTGTGTTTACTGGGGTGTTATGTGCTTATTTGTGTTTATATATGTTTTATTTTTGCTTTATGTACAGTTGTTTATCTGCTTTCTTTACTGCTTTACATATATCATACTGTCATGCTGTCTGGCTGGATCTGTTGTTTGCTTTGGTGGGTGGGTGTTCCATTGAGAGTTAAGGTCATATACCTGGGACCTGAGTGACACCTAGGCTAGAGTGAATCATATTCTTTCCCATTCCATCTCGGTCTGGTGCGGGAATATGAAACACGGTTCAGATATGGGTTTCTTCTTGAGAACTCTGTATTGCAGATTTCCTGCAGTGCTAGGGCTATCTGGGAAGCCTGCTAAGTCTGGATGACCTTTAGTATTGACCTTCAGAACTGGGGTGAATTAGAGGAGGAACTTTTATGGTTATTGTAAACACTGTACCTCCGGGTTAGAAGTGTTTACACTTCTCATAACGGATCCAAGTCTGAGGATCTTTGTTTTAGAGCACCACCTGTGAGGGGGTTGGGCTGTTTACAGGTTTGCAGGTACCTTGACCTCAGAATACCCTGTTACTTTGACTTGATTAAGAATACTCCATGTTGGAACAGTTCTTGTGATTCCAAAACCCTGGACATGTGGCTCTTTATTTGAGTCCCCCACCTTGGTTACCGGATTTATAGACCTCCATCTGGAATTCTTGGACATACTTGGACCTATATCAGGGCATTTGATCAGATCCAGCTCAGTCACAAACCCTTGCATATCATTTGCATACATAAACATTGCATCATATTGACATTTGCTTATTTGTGTTTCAGGGTATCCATCTTCATTTGGTTTTGGTTTTGACCCCATCTTCAGTATTGACTTATTTTCATCAGTATCTGCTTCAGTTACCAGCTATCTACTCCAGTCACCTGCACCAGCCAATCAGTGGCCCATTCTTCAGTGTTATCATCAGCACCTGTCTCCACTCATCTTCAGCATCATGGCTCCTAAAAAGAGCAACATCACCTACCACTTCTTCCAGCCAGAGTTATCTGACATCAGGAGGATTCAGACCCTGATCACTCCAGACCATATACCATTGTTCAGGGAACACTATGGAGATATACTTGATGTGGTTATGGATCTGGACCCTTCACAGAGGAGCCTGATTCACACTTGCCTTCAATTTTATGATCCCCCACTGAGGTGTTTCACTTTTCAGGACTTTCAGTTGGGCCCTTTATTGGAAGAATACTCATCATTGGTTGGTATACCTATCAGGGGTGGAGTCCCTTTCAACCCTGAGATGGTCTTTCCTGGTAATGAAGAAGTAGCAAAGGCTTTACATCTGGAACCTGTTCTGGTTGAGCAGCATATGACTTCTAAAGCTGGAATCCCTGGTTTTCATCTGGATTTCTTGATCTCTCAAGCTACCCTGAAAGCTTCTGTAGGAGAGTGGAAAGCTGTCTGTGCTTTATTGGCTTTGAGCATATATGGAATTGTATTGTTTGCAGATGAGCCTCGATTCATTAGCGAGAATGCAATCCATCTTTTCATCTTGAAGAACCCAGTGCCCACTTTATTGGGGGATCTCTACTACTCAGTGCATCAGAGGAATGAAAAGCAGAGGGGAAGATTAGTGAGGTGTTGTGCTCCATTGCTCCATACTTGGCTTCTCAGGCATCTACCCAGGACAGATGCATTTTTGAATCCTCATCAGCAGAAAAACTGGGCTAAGAGACTCACTGCTCTAACTTCAGCCGATATCAGATGGTGCACCCAAAGCACCAAAGGCAGGGATATCATCATCAGCTGTGGGCATTTTCCCAATGTGCCCCTAATAGGAGTTAAGGGTAGTATCAATTACAACCCTCTGCTGTTCAAAAGACAACTGGGATATGCACTGGTCCACACTCCTAAGACACAAGACTTGGTTGAAACTCTTTATTGTGAGAACAAGCCTAATCTGGCTGTTGCTAGGCAGGCGGCCTGGGCCTGGGATAATGTTCAAATTAAGGGAATAACCATTTTGGGGAAGTGCAGCAATGTGGCATCAGCACAATATTATGAATGGTCCCGTGCCAGGGCTCAATTCTCTGGGATGCCCTTTACTATAGAAGATATGCCTGAAACATCTTCAGCACCACCCCCTGCCACTATCAGTTTGGAGGAGTTTGAGGGCTTGAAGGAAAGAAATGAGAAGTTAACTCAGGCTTTGCAGAAGACTCTCCGGGAGAGGAATGATGGCAGGATGGAGATTGAGAGGCTAGAGAAGTTGAGAGTGGAGCATCTGGTTAAGATTGAGAAGTCTGGGGATTATATCAAAAAGTCTAAAGCTGGAGAACAAATTCTGAAGAATGCTTGCAAGGAAGCCCAGTTCCAGAGAGCAAGGACAGACTTGTATCTGAAGGAGAGTCAGGCTAGGTGGGTCAGGATCACCGAAGCTCGTACTCTAGAGGACAAGAGAGTCCAAGACAAGATAGAGCAACTAGAAGCTAGTGCAAAAGAGCAGCAAGAAGCCCTGGCAGCAGCCCAGAGGGAGATATCAGAGCTGAAGATCAGAGCTGGAGTGAAGAGGTCAAAAGACCAAAATCAGCACAAGAAGTTAACAACAGCTGTTACAACCCGGAATCTCCTCATCAGGAATCTCACGGAGCGTCCAGCTGATCCTGTGACCAAAGCACTTCTCAAGGAAGTTCGTGAGGATGAGTTTGGTCTTGGTGTTTGACCATTTGTTTGTTGTTGCTTTCATTCCATGTACTTTTATTTTCTTGTAATGTATTTTGACCCCTTAGAGGGCTTGTGTTGTAAAAAGAACAAGTTGTATTATTTTACTTCCTGTAATATATATATGTATTAGTTTGTTCCATCCGAGTTTACGTCGAAAGCAACATCAACAGCATCTTCAAGGGTCTGGAAGGGTCAAAACTGATTGCCAAGCCGGATACCTTGAAAACAAATAAGCATACTGCATTGCATGCTAACCCTTTCGTTTGTTTTGCAGGTTTTTGATTTATTGCCACTAACTCTGTTGTGATGTTCAGGAACTATTGCTCGGTGCCGGGTATTTCCCCTCAACCGTCCGCACCGTTATCCGACCCGTAACAACCTTCTGGGCATTCAAATGGATCAGGTACAGCAGGACCTTGCAGAGGTTAGAAATCAAATGGCAAACGAAAGATTGGAAATGAGAACACAGATGACTCAATTTATGGAAGTGATGAACAACATGGCTCAGAGCCAAGAAAGATTGAGGGCCATGGTGGAAAGGCAAAATCAAGAAGATCCACATATAGGGACTGTCGGCACCAGCAACAATGAAAGGGTCCAACCTCACGTTAACCCCCCCTGTATTTGGCCCTCATCTTCATCCAAAGGTCAATATTCCTGCAAATGTTCAAGGGACTGCCACTGCAGCCAGGGTACTGCAAGAAGACCCCCAAGAGGATCAATTCACAGTAATGGGTGCTGGGGAAGAAGCTTATGATAGAAGGCTGGATGAGATAGCTGAGAAATTGAGGTCCTTAGAGTCTCAAAACTCTTTGGGTTTCGACGTCATGGACATGGGCTTGGTAGACGGGGTCAGGATCCCCCATAAGTTTAAGCCACCTTGTTTTGAAAAATACAACGGGACTTCATGCCCCCGGACTCATTTGCAATCATTTCTGGGAAGGCTGAAGGCCTATACTATGGATGAGAAGCTCTGGATGTTCTATTTCGAGGATAGCTTAACTGGAGCGTCAAGAGAATGGTACTCTCACTTGACAAGGGCAACCATTAGATGCTGGAAGGACCTGGCAGAGGCCTTCATCATACAGTATTAGTATAACCTGGACATGGCACCCAACAGGACCCTCCTAATGGGAATGTCACAGTCGTCAAGGGAAAGTTTCCGAGAATATGCCCAGAGATGGAGGCAATTGGCTGCTGCTGTTCAACCACCTATGTCTGAAAGGGAAATGGCAGATATGTTCATGAACACCCTTCAGGGGACTTACATTGACAGGCTGGCTGCTTTCTCTTCCACTAGCTTTGCAGATGTTGTCATAGCCGGGGAGAGAATTGAAAGCCTATTGAAGATGGGTAAGATCTCAGACAACGGTGCAAGCTCGTCCAGTAGTGCAAGAAAGCCTTTTGCAGGCCCAAGAAGAACTGGCGAGACCAATGCCATCCACGCCAACAGGGGCAGGCCCCAATATGTTCACAGATCAGTGGCAGCAGTCACCATTCCCGCTCCAGCTCATCCTCAACCAGTTTATCAACCTCCGCAACAAAACTATCAGCAACAACCTCAGTACCATCAACAGAATCAGTATCCTCCGAGAAATTACAACAACAGCAACACCAACAACAATAATCAGCCAAGGCCATTCCAACAGAGGCCTTCTCAAGCCAACAGGGTAATCGATCCGATCCCTATGCCATATGCTACATTGCTGCCGTAACTCCTGAAACTCAACCTAGTTGAGCTAAGGACGTTGGCACCTCCAGATCCCAACAGTCTACCCAGGAATTATGATTCCAACGCCAGATGTGCCTTCCATTCAAATGCACCTGGCCACAGTACAGAAAAGTGCAGAGCCTTGCACATGAAGGTACAAGACCTGGTAGACTCAAAAGCTCTGAATTTCGCACCACCACCTAATGTCAATAAGAACCCCATGCCAAACCACGGTGGTCCCAGGATTAACGCTATTGAAGAAGACAAGCCGTCTTATTTAATAACCAGTGTGGGTCAGATCAGGACACCGTTGGTAGAAATCAAGGCTCAGCTCCTCGAATGTCAAATGTTCCCGGGGTGTGAGTTGGGGTGTGCTTACTGCAATATTTTAGTAAATGGGTGCGATAACCTGAGGAATGGCATAGACGGTCTCATTCAGAGTGGCCAACTTCAGATCACCACATCATTTCCAACAAGTCCAGCAATCTCAACAGCAACAATTCCAGAACCTCCTACAACTGCAGCAACCATTGTTCCTGACAATTCTTCGGCTTCATCAACAAGTACTTCATCTATCATCTCAACTGATCAGTTATCAACAAATTTTTCTTCTACAACTCCAGCACCACTCCATTTTGAAACTCCTACAACAACAACATCCCTCCTTCCACCAATGTCTCCTACAACACCAGCAACAAATCATGAAGATGTCTCAACTGTCACAATATTTTATGATCCTGAGAACAACTCCGCCTACAACTCAGAAGGTGCTGCTCCCATCAGAGCACCAATCACAATTTATTATGATCCGCAGACTATCACAATTCCTTCCGCAACTGCAGTCAGTCCAGTCACTATCACGGTGCCTGGACCAGTACCTTATGAAAGCAGTAATGCTATCCCCTGGCATTACGGCTCTGACCTGTATTGTGAAGGACAAAGAATCACTTTTGAATCATCAACCCCTGCACCACAAATTGACAATGTGGGAGGAGGAGGAGGCTTCACTCGAAGCGGACGTCTTTTCGCTCCACAAATTCAGAGACCCACTGCCGAGGCAGAAGCTGCTGCCAAGGCAAAAGGAAAAAGCTTGGTGCAGGAAGAGCAGACTGTTAAAGAAGCTTTGAGAACACCCTTCGATCAAGAGGTTGATGAGTTCATGCGAATCATCAAGAAGAGTGATTATAAAATAGTGGATCAGCTTCATCAGACGCCTTCCAAGATCTCAATCCTATCATTGCTTATGTGCTCCGAAGCCCATCGGAATGCACTACTCAAAGTCTTGCACGCAGCTTACGTGCCTGAAGAGATCACTGTCAATCAGCTGGAAGCTGTAGTTGGAAATGTCAATGCTAGTCACGGACTAGGGTTCACCAATACTGATTTGACTACGGAAGGCCGCAACCATAACAAAGCCTTGCACATAACCATGGAATGTAAAGGTGTTGTCCTTTCCCATGTGCTGGTAGACACGGGGTCATCCCTCAATGTCTTACCTAAGAAGGCCTTGGTGAAGCTAGAGTATGATGGATTGGCGTTGAGACCCAGCAACCTGGTGGTGAGAGCCTTTGATGGTTCAAAGAGATCGGTTCTGGGAGAAATTGAATTGCCCATAACGATTGGCCCGCAGACCTTCAAAACGACCTTCTACGTGATGGATATACAGCCTGCCTACAGCTGTCTATTGGGTAGGCCATGGATTCACGCCGCTGGCGCCGTGACCTCTACCCTTCACCAGAAGTTAAAATATGAGTGGGAGGGTCAAATCGTTACAATCTGTGGAGAGGAGGATATTTTTGTCAGCCACCTGGCTACCTATAAATACATTGAGATGGATGGGGAGATCCATGAAACGATGAGCCAAGGTTTCGAAGCCTTGAATGTCAATGAAACATCTGCTGTGCCTGGTACTTCAATATCATCATATCAACAAGCCCGGAAGGTTGTTGAGGAAGGAATTGCCCAAGGCTGGGGCAAACTACTATCGGTGGAAAAGAAAGAGGATAGATTTGGGTTGGGTTACAAACCAACTCAACAAGATCAAGCAGAGGCTGCAAAAGAGCCCAACTTTGTGAGTGGGGGGATGCTCACCCCTGATGATGTCAACTGTCTGGAAGACGAGCTGGAAGAAGAACGCAACCTGGAAAGCTGGATTCGTCCAAAGATCCCGGGGAGCAGTATCTCAAACTGGTCTTCCCAGGAAATTATAAGAGTTACTCATGCAGAGTAATTATTATTTCCTGTATTTTATAGCATGCATCAAAGTCTTGCATCTTGCCCAAGATGACAAGACTCATTTTGTAATCGGTCCATCTGTACTTTTTGTGCAACAAGATTAATCAATGAAATATCAGACATCTTTTTGCAAATGAGTCTTTTTTCTGTTCACTGTTTTTCCATTTTTCTTTTTGTACAAAAAAATAAATGGCAGTGTTTTCAAAATGACAACTTTTTTCACTTTTCTAAAACAAGATTAAAATCGAATCACTAAAATGAACAAACTGAACCCTTGCAGAGTGTACCTTCCAGATAGCACCGACAACAACACGGCTACGACTTCGTATGACTTTGACAATCCGATCAATCAAGCTGATGAAGGGGTTGAAGAAGAATATGAGATTCCTGAAGAGCTAGCCAGGTTGTTAAGACAAGAGGAAAGGGTTATTACTCCTCACCAGGAGGAGGTTGAAGTGGTCAATCTTGGTACAGATGAAGACGTGAAAGAAGTTAAAATCGGGGCCTGCCTACAAGACTCAGTAAAGAGACAACTGATTAACCTGCTTCAAGAGTATGTGGACGTGTTTGCTTGGTCTTATCAAGATATGCCAGGGTTGGACACCGACATTGTTGTGCACAAGCTGCCTTTGAGAGAAGAATGCCCACCGGTTAAACAGAAACTGCGCCGTACTCGCCCAGACATGGCAATGAAAATCAAAGAAGAGGTACAAAAGCAATGGGACGCCGGGTTCCTTGCTGTAACCAGCTATCCACCGTGGGTTGCTAATATTGTGCCTGTGCCTAAGAAAGACGGCAAAGTAAGGATGTGTGTTGATTACCGGGATCTGAACAGGGCTAGCCCGAAAGATGATTTCCCTTTACCTCACATTGATGTATTGGTGGATAATACGGCTCAGTTCTCGGTATTCTCCTTCATGGATGGATTTTCAGGATACAACCAGATCAAAATGTCACCTGAAGACATGGAGAAGACAACATTCATCACACCTTGGGGCACGTTCTGTTACAAGGTGATGCCATTCGGACTGAAGAATGCTGGTGCAACTTATCAACGGGCTATGGTAACATTATTCCACGATATGATCCATAAAGAAATCGAATGCTATGTGGATGACATGATTGCCAAGTCCCTCACTGAAGAAGATCACCTGGTGAATCTGTTGAAGTTATTCAAGCGTCTGAGGAAATACCAACTGAAGTTGAACCCCAACAAATGCACATTCGGGGTGCGATCTGGTAAGCTGCTGGGATTTATTGTAAGTGAGAAAGGGATTGAAGTTGACCCTGATAAAGTCAAAGCCATCCAAGAGATGCCTGCACCGAAAACAGAGAAAGAAGTTCGAGGTTTCTTAGGTCAATTGAACTACATTTCACGGTTCATATCTCACCTTACAGCAACTTGCGAACCCTTGTTCAAATTGTTAAGAAAAGAACAGACGGTCAGGTGGAACAAAGACTGCCAAAGGGCTTTTGACAAGATCAAGGAGTACTTACAAGAGCCTCCAATCCTTATGCCACCAGTCGAAGGAAGACCTCTGATAATGTACTTGACAGTATTAGAAGAGTCGATGGGGTGTGTGTTGGGCCAGCATGACGAGTCTGGTCGAAAAGAGTATGCAATATACTACCTAAGCAAAAATTTTACCGACTGTGAACAACGTTATTCACTGCTCGAGAAAACTTGTTGTGCTTTAGCGTGGGCTGCTCGCCGACTGAGACAGTATATGTTGACCCATACTACCTTGTTGATCTCAAAAATGGACCCAGTCAAGTACATTTTCGAGAAGCCAGCTCTTACCGGACGGGTTGCAAGATGGCAGATGATTCTCACAGAATACGATATCCAGTACACATCTCAGAAAGCCATCAAGGGCAGTGTACTGTCTGAATATCTTGCTGAGCAACCCATTGATGATTACCAGCCTATGAGGTTTGACTTCCCTGATGAAGACATCATGTTCATAAAAGCAAAAGATCATGAAGAGCCTGTCCACACTGAAGGGCCTGACCCAGAAGAAGAATGGACTATGATGTTCGATGGGGCTGTCAACATGAATGGTCGTGGTGTTGGTGCAGTACTCGTTACACCCAAAGGAGTTCACATGCCTTTCTCGGCAAAACTCACTTTCAATTGCACTAACAACGAAGCTGAATACGAAGCTTGTATCATGGGTCTTGAGGAAGCCATTAACCTCAGGATCAAGACATTGACCGTGTTCGGAGATTCAGCTTTGGTAATCAATCAAACCAACGGGAAATGGTACACCCACCAGGACCATCTGATACCTTACAGGGATTATACAAGGAGGTTATTGACTTTCTTTACAACAGTCAAGCTTGAGTATATCCCCCGGGACGAGAATCAGTTTGCAGATGCTCTTGCTACCATTTCGTCCATGATCAAAGTTCAGGCCGCCAACTTTGTACCTCAGATTTCAGTGTCCAGACTTGACAGACCAGCATATGTGTTCGCAGCAGATGTTGTTAAAGATGATAAGCCTTGGTTCCATGACATTAAATGCTTCTTGGAGGATCAAACATACCCACCCGGGGCATCATCCAATGATAAGAAGACTTTGAGAAGGCTTGCTGGTAGTTTCTTTCTGAACACTGATGGATCTTTATACAAAAGGAACTTTGATATGGTACTCCTCAGATGCGTTGATAAGACAGAAGCAGATTTGTTAATGCATGAAGTGCACGAAGGATCCTTTGGTACCCATGCAGGAGGGCATGCCATGGCTAGGAAGTTGCTAAGATCAGGCTATTACTGGATCACAATGGATGCAGACTGCCTATGCCAGAAAATGCCATAAATGCCAGATTTATGCAGATAAGGTGCATGTGCCTCCCAACCCTTTGAACGTAATGTCTTCACCCTGGCCCTTTGCCATGTGGGGCATTGACATGATTGGCAAGATTGAGCCGACTGCTTCGAATGGCCACAGATTCATCCTGGTTGCCATTGATTATTTCACCAAGTGGGTCGAAGCAGCATCATATGCAAACGTCACAAGACAGGTGGTAGCCAGATTTCTGAAAAGAGATATCATCTGTCGATATGGAGTGCCCGAGCGAATCATTACTGATAATGGTTCCAACTTGAACAACAAGATGATGGCAGAACTGTGCCAGGACTTCAGGATCCAACATCACAATTCTTCTCCTTACAGGCCAAAGATGAACGGCGCTGTTGAGGCAGCTAATAAGAATATTAAGAAGATTGTGCAGAAGATGGTAGTCACCTACAAAGACTGGCATGAAATGCTACCGTTTGCCTTGCATGGGTACCGCACGTCAATCAGAACATCCACTGGGGCAACACCGTATCAGCTTGTGTACGGTATGGAAGCAGTCCTACCAGTTGAAGTTGAATTACCCTCCCTACGGGTATTGATGGATGTTAAGCTGAACGAAGCAGAATGGGTTCGGGCCCGATACGAGCAACTGAGTCTGATTGAAGAGAAAAGATTGGATGCAATTTGTCATGGGCAGTTGTATCAGAAAAGAATGAAGAGAGCCTTCGATCAGAAAGTCAGGCACCGAGAGTACCAAGTAGGAGAGCTTGTGTTGAAAAGAATCCTCCCTCCTCATACAGACCACAGGGGCAAGTGGACTCCAAATTACGAAGGACCATTTGTGGTAAAGAAAGTTTTCTCTGGTGGAGCACTGATGCTCAGCACCATGGATGGTGAAGATTTCCCATCCCCTGTGAATTCAGATGCAGTTAAAAAATACTTCGCATAAAATGACCCGCTGGACATAAAAACAGAATGTAAGTCCAGGCAAAAATAGGGCATCCCGGCGAGTCAAAAACAGAATAAAAGACTCGGGCAAAAATAAGGGAAAATAAGCAAAAAAATGTACACCCGCTGAGTTGAAAAGCCGCATTGGACAACTCAGGCAAAAATGGGTATCCCGATGGATTGAAAACCCGAAAAGGCGATCCATGCAAAATAAGGGAATAAGCGAACAACTGCATTCTGAATTCGTCTGTATCACCTACAACTCGGCAAGCTTCGAAAGGATCAAATTTCAATCAGAATCAACATTCTTCAAAAAGCAAGATGAGAAGAACGTCAAAAGACATACGAGTCATAGTGAAGAGGAAGCTCCTCAAAGCGTCATCAACACTGCCAGCATTTCGTTTCTCAATTTATAACAATCCCTTCATTTCAGGGGATTTGTTTCTTTGACTGTACCTCGCCAATTCAGGGCGTATGAATTAATAAAATCAGATTTTCAGTCGTGTCTCGCCTTGTACATTTTCATTTGCTTGCAAAAAATGTCTGATGTCTTAAAATGAAAAACTGATTGCATAAGAATACAGATGCTTATCTTCAAACAAAAACATGCTTGCAGGAAATATGCTTACTCTCAGAAGTATCTAAACTCCTATGACGGAATCCAGTAAGGGATACCTCGGGATTATCTTGTGCGTTTCTCTATCTTTTTCAGGATTGCAGGTATCCAGAGCGCAACTTGGGGCATGAAAACTTTATCCCAGCGAGCTGGCAAATCAACACTCAATTTTAGCACCCGAAGTGCTCTCTCCCCAGCTGAGTTGCCTTTCATGACTCCTCCCAGCTGAGTTGGCCACTTATTACTTATCCCCATCAGAATGGGCAGGTATCACAGAGGATGCCCATATCCCCGGCTGAGTCAAGAAGCTACTATAACAGAATTTCTAGGGAGGTCTTTCAGTGATTCTTCTCTTTCTCCCCAGCCGAGTTGCCATCTCGCTCTCACCCGAACTCAAAAGTCAGAGAGCTATCTCCCCACAGAGTTCCAGCCTCTATCCAGAAGAGCAGCGCATAGAACTCACAACAGAGTGAAGAAAGCTTCTACAAACCCCAGCTGGGTCCTATGTTTATTAGGATAGGTCTATCAATGGCCCGAATCCCCAAGCAGATATCGTATCATCAGATCTACCCGTGATCTCATCCCCAGCTGGGACGTCTACTTCAACATATCGATCAAAGATCTTCGCAGCAACGGGATCCGAATCCCGGTTGGGTATCTTTGCACAATCATAGCATTTGCATCATATTCACCCACAAAGCGTAGCATTCCGTTTAACACGGAGCATTACGGCAAAATCCAACACATAGCATAATCATAAGCCATGTTTTGAATCAGCACTTGTAAATAATGACAGTTCATCAAAATCCCCACCAGGTTCCCCAGCAAAAACAGCTGCCTCTCAATCCACAAACACCAGTATATACTCATTTTGACACCCGTCCGTGCCATCTTTCCCCAGTAAAGTCGCCTGAACACTCTTCACAAACAAGATCACCCGCACTACAGATACTCCTTGACACCCGTCCGTGTCATACCCCAGCAAGAAAGCCAAAGACATCCTCTTTGCACTCACATATACCTATATACACTTTTTTGACACCCGCCCGTGTCATATCCCCAGCACAGTCATCTACACTTTTGTATACTTATACTTTTCTCTTGACACTCGTCCGTGTCACTCTCCCCAGCAGATAAACACTCATCTATACAATACTCACACTCGTTACTCATGTTATACTCATATAGATACTCGTCCGTATCTTGTATATGCCATTCATATCCCCACAGATTCGACTTTGGTCCTTGTTCTTTGTTAACCCGTTGGTACTCGTCCGTACCATCATCTCAGAGCATGCGTCTAGAGTTTGTTTCTACATGATACTCGTCCGTATCATAGTTTTAAGGATGCTCGTCCGCATCTTTAATCCATACACCATGTCAAACACTTTTGTCCTCTTGAATATAGACACTCGTCTGTGTCTACTATTCCCCAGAAGAATCCTCTCAGATTCAACACTCGTCCGTGTTCTCTGTTAACCAGTTGATACTCGTCCGTATCATCATCTTTGAACACGCGTCAGTATTTGTTTCTATCCGATACTCGTCCGTATCGTAATCTTAGGGATGCTCGTCCGCATCTTTAATCTATACACAATACCAAACACTTATATCTTTTGTTTCTTGGATGTAAACACTCGTCCGTGTTTACTATTCCCCAGTAGATCGCCAACAAAGCAATTTTCCTTCTTATCTGACACTCGTCCTGTGTCATGATAACCCTGAGAGCAGCCGTACCCTGCTAGGTGGTCGTCCTCCACCTCTTGATGGTCGTCCTCCATCATGCTCGTCCGATGGCCGTCCCCATCGTTGATATTTAGCAGCCGTCCCCTGCTAGGTGGTCGTCCTCCACCTCTTGATGATCGTCCTTCATCAATTTTATCCAATGGCCGTCCCCATTGTTGATTTTGGTTATCTGGCATTCGTCCTATGTCATGATAAACCCCGAGAGCAGCCGTACCCTGCTAGGTGGTCGTCCTCCACCTCTTGATGGTCGTCCTCCATCATGCTCATCCGATGGCCATCCCCATCGTTGATATTTTCGGCAGCCGTACCCTGCCAGGTGGTCGTCCTCCACCTTTGATGGCCGTCCCCATCATATTCCTTTTATTCCCAACAGAGCAGCCGTCCCCTGCTAGGTGATCGTCCTTCACCTTTGATGGCCGTACCCCATCATCTGTTTATTTCATTTATTCTTTAACCCGATGGCCGTCCCCGTCGTGGTCCCTTTTCTTTTAGCCCGATGGCCGTCCCCATCGTTGGTTACTTTGCTTTATGAACTTGATGGCCGTCCCCGTCATGTTTCATTGATCCCCAGAGAATTTTACAACTTTATCTTGATGGCCGTCCCCATCATAACTTCTTACTTTTCCCAGCTAGTCGGCCGTCCCCGTCTTGGCTTTACCTTTTATCCCCAGCATGTCGGCCGTCCCCGTCATTGCTTTATTTCCCACACTCTTCCCAGCATGTCGGCCGTCCCCGTCATTGCTCTTTACCCAGCAGTCGTCCTCTGCTCGGCGGTCGTCCTCCGTCGCCCACACTTTACAATATACTTTACTTTCTTTTACAATCTATATCCCCTTTCTTCTTCATTCCGTGAGTGCAAATTTTGGACTGTCTTTGGTATTCAACCACAAGTTATCTTGTTTGCCTGTTAAGCCGTTGCTTACAACCTGCACAGCTAACTCATGTTTGAATAGGGGCAGCTGTAAACACCCCAAATTTGCCCTCACCCATTCACACCATGGCTTGTGATCATTTCATATGCATAAACACAATCATATCATCTCATATCCCATTTTTGATTCACTGCATAGTTTCTAGGTCATCTGCATCTAGGGTTTGTGATCCGAGCAATCCAAGAGCTTCTTGAGCCACTCCAAGGGTCACCAATCACTTCAAAGGGGTCCATGTGTGTTCAAGCATCATATTATATCCTCTCAAAGTCAAGAATGCCAAAGAATCACAAGAACTGGGATTGGTGTGGAAGCAGAGCCAGGCTTGACTGCACAGTTGACCTAAAATTAGGGTTTTGGTTTCAGAGGCCATAACCCCAATTTTTTTGGTCATTCTTGTTTCTATTGGTCTCTATATGGTATAGGGAGTATGCATATCAATTTTCATGAAGAAATTCCATGGGGAAGTCATCTGATCAAGGGTTGACTTTTCAGACAAGTCAGTGCAAAATCAGGGCATCTGAGGCCCCCAATGACCCAACCAAGGGGTGATCTTCATCATTTTGAGTGTATATGATCTTTATTTGATCATGGAAGAAGGTTGAAGTTCACAAAAATCAAGAATTACAAGTTTTTGCAAAGTTGACTTTTTAGGGCATGGTTGACTTTTCAAGAATATGTCATTTTATGCCATTTTTCAAGCCTTGCTTTTTGATCCAAAAATGCTTCAAATAAAAAAACTTTGGTCATGAAAGTTGTAGAATACATTTTTCCCTTTTCAAAAAGTACAAGAACATGACCTAATTCATTTTGGATCAAAAGTTATGGTGTGACAAAGTTGGCAAAAATCACTAATTTTCAAGTTATGCACTAAAAGGAAAATTTGCAAAATCATGAACCAAGGCAAATTGTAACTTCTAATTGTCATCAAACCATTACACAAGCATCATGCAACTCCTAAAAATCAGATTTGAACCAAGTTTCTCATGGTTCATGGCTTGTGTAGCAAGAAAATCACATGTGAACTAGAAATGACCAACTTGCAAAATTCATGATCACACTTCCTACCACTTGCTACATTGGATGCTGAACCTTGCTAGCCCTTCCCCTCACCTTTGCTGCGCCAGCCCCATGCTTGTACTAGCCTAGAACCAAGCCCATGCCTCTCTTACAACAAAGTTGACATTTTGCAAAAGTGAACTTACCAATCAATAAAGTCCAGGTCACATCATTTGACCTATAAGATTATTTTATACTATCCATTTGCAAGCTAAACATATCAAGAGGCCAAGCTGAAACACACCATAGCATCACATACACAAAAACACCCCATTTTGCATTTCTCTTCGAATCTGCCTCCACAACACACAAACATTCAAACAAGTTTTACTAATCATCTCACCATGCTTCATAGAGCCTAAACCAAGCAAAACCTGAGCTTGAAACCAGCAAGAACTCCACTTCTCCATTTTCACCCTCACTTGCAAAACCTTTCGAAACTGATCACACAGCTCACAAACATAAAAACAAACCTCATAGGTCAACTCAACTCATCTCCCTGGTCACAAAGAAGCCATCATCACAGCCTGAAACCTTCAGAATCCCAAACACGATTCCTGCCCTTCATTGAACAGAACTTGTTCAAACTTCAGAACCAGCCATCATAAGCTCTTTCTAGGCACTGAAAGCTTCTTAGGAGGTCAAGTGGAGTAGATTGCAAGCAGGAAACTAGCCAGAAGGTGCCAGAGATCAAAGCTCCAGTTCAGGTGAGCTTCATGAACATTTTTTCCAGGAGCTCGTTTTTAAGTTCTTAAATGGTTCTCTATGTTCCACTGGTCATGATGATATGTTTGGTTTCGAAAATCATTGAGTTTTGAGCATGTATGGTGTTCCTGAAATTTTTTGACCTAAACCCCTTTTGCTTCGATTCAGCTTTGTTGTGTAAAATAAATGAGTTTTGGCTGTTGATTCTTGCTCTATGATGTTTGGGGATGCATTCTGGGCAAGAAAACTAGGTTTTAATGAGCTAGGGTGAGGTTTAGCATTTTTCAGGGAAGGTGCTGGCCGGAGAAGACGACCGAAAGTCTTCTCCGGCAGCCTGAAAGTCATTAATTCATAATTAGGGTTAGGGCTTCCAGTTTGAATTTCAGGCGTTGGATGTGTTGACTGAGTCTTTTCCCGCGCGCATCCAATGGCTCAGATCATGTCATTAGTTTAATTAGGTTTAATTTAATTAATTAATTGAGTTTAAGTCAGTTTGAATGTGGGCCACAAGATCTGGCGCGCAGTCAATGTTCCCTTTGCCCAGAATGGATCCTGGCCCTCCATTGCGCATACTTCCTCTTTATTTCATTTTTAATTCATTTATTTTGTTTTGTTTTGTTCAATTTATTTAAAATAGTAAAAATTGTCTAAAAATTATGAAACTTTTTCTCAAGAGTTTTATTAATTTTTAAGACACAAAAATATTTTTATTTTTATTTTTAGCATTTAAAAAGTATTTTTTAAATATTTAAAAGTTTATTTTTAATTGATTAATGAGAATTAATTTATTAAAAATACTTTTAGGTATTTAAAAATCACCAAAAAATTCATGAAATGTTCTAAGACATTTAGAAACATTGTCCAACCTTCAAACCAAATTTCTTTTTTGATCTTGATGCATTTTGAGAATTTTTCATTGAATTAAAATCATTTTTATGCATTAATTTGATCCAAAGTTTAAAAAATCATTTCTGCCTATCCATGAAGAGTTGGACATTGATTCTTTTTGCATTGCATTGTGTTTAGCATGTAGTTTGAGAGATTAAATGGCCATGATTTGATCTTTCATTTTCAATTTGTTTGGCATTTCTTTTGTTTAGGAACCCTAAAAACCCTAGAATCTTAAGAAAACCATAACTTGAGATTGGTTAAGAGTTGAGACCTCTCCTTTGGGCATTGGTTTAGTATAGGATTAGGGATCCTTTGTGTTGCATTTTCAATTTTTTATAATGTTGTTTGCTTCTGATTTTGGTTTTTGTTTGTTGCATTGATCATAAACCCTAATTTGGGCTTCCATTTGCATACATCTTGCATTCTCTTGCATAACATGACTTGCCATGACATTTCAAGCATCCATTTGATTCATTTGACCTCATAAGACATATAGAAAGCATGTTTGATCATTGCATCATGTATTTGCCATGTTGTATGCCATGTGCACTTCATAACTTTTCATGTATGATCATGGTTCCTAGCTTGCTTCATTTGTATTCATAAGCTTGTATGATCATTTCCATGTGCTGCCTCATGTTTGTAGCATCTAATAGCATCATTAGCATCATGTATGTGCTTCTGGTTTTGGTTTGCATCATGTTCATCTCATCCCATCTTGCATTGCATTGCATTCCTTTTCTAACCTTTCAGGTGGTAAGTGACTTTGAGAAGTGAATTTGCCTTCACTTATCATAACTTTTCTTTTCATCTCTCTTGCATCCATTGCTGCATTTTTGTTTGTGTATGAGATTGAGCTTGCTCATTCTTGTTCTTCCCCCTTTCTTTCTTCAAGTGACTTGACTTCTTGAATGAAGCAAGTTGCTTTGCTTCTCTTGATCCTTTCATCTGCTTCCTGGTGGTTCCATTAAAGCTTGTTCTTGAAAACCTCACAAACCTTAGGAACAACCAAGCATGACAATGATTAGGGTTTTGATTAGTCTCCCCTCTTAGTTTTACCTTTGTGTCTCTTTTGAGTCTTCTCTTCTCATCTCATAATCAGGGACTAAACCCTAAAGGCTTTAAGGCTTTGTGATTAAGCTTATGCCTGCATCCTTCTCTTAGGATGGAGTGTATAACTTCAATCCTAAGTGTTAGACCCTTAATGTGTTTAACTCCCTTAATCAATTCACCTAATAATCATCAAGACATCACACTTGTAACTTGGGCCTTGCATTAGGGTTCTAATTCTTCCTTAATTGGTTAAGAAGGACTAACCCTAGTGTTAATGGACAAGTCCTCCTCAAGTTGTCTTACAAATCATAAAATCCACTTCATCATCATACCATTAAATAAAATCCACTTAATCAAAGGCTTGTTTTGTCATGAGTTTAATCCCTAATCATGGATTAAGTTGAGGAGCTTTCCTCAGCTTAAACATTCTCATCTATTATCCTTCTATTAGGATGGTGTAATGAGTCTGTTTAATCCCTGATTATGGCTTAACCTCATTACTCAACACTAAACAAAAACACCAAAAACATCTAAATAATCACAAGTAGGTTAATGATCTTAATCCTGTATCAAAGGTGATTAAGTGTGAGAATCATACTTCATACTTAAGGTATTCTCATTACCCCTAATCAGAGGGAAGATGTGATGAGTTTACTAAACCCATTGGTTTAGGCTTAAGCTCATTAACTTATGACAAATCCAAAAAAAAAACAATAAAAGACTGAAAACAAAAACAAACAATAATCGTCTCCTCCGGGATTCTTTTCTCATCTCATTCACTCACAAACGAGAACTTGCTTCTTCCGTCTAATGCAAGACAGTTTGCACCTGAGCCAGACAGGTCATACACTTGAGCATAGACAAGTAAGCAGTTCACAAGTCAATTCATCCTTTCAGTCTCTTTGGGTCGAACTACGGTGTTCTGACTTCCTCATTGCACGAGAGGATACGTAGGCATAACTTAACAGTTATCGAACAAAAGTCTCTGTATATTCCCCCTCCTCCAGCTTTATTCTTTTAGCCTCATGATCTTGAGCATTTCACTCCTGTTCCTACACTGACACTGTATATTATACATTTCACATTTCTCTTACACCGACACCTGTACATCCTTTTCCAGCTATTATATACACAAATTGCACTGACACTACCCCTTTAAAACACAAATCTTTCAAGCGTGGATCCCGTCGAGTACGACGGACAATCTGGGTGCTAATACCTTCCCAGGTTGTAACCAACCCCCTTTCTCAGTCTCTCTGGTTCGCAACCGTCTTATCCATCTCTTTCTAGGCCTATGCAGCATTGCCTTTCCTCCGGGATAAAAATGCCTAGCTGGCGACTCTATTCATCTCCAGTGAGTTCACGGCTGTGTGTTCTCAGTGTCCCTTTCGCCGACCGTTCGCGCTTGTACCGGGATGCAAATCTTTGGGAGCGACACCAGACACTTCAGTTGTTTCCTCATTGACATTGAGGGCCTCAAACCCTTGGCTCATTGTCTCATGAATCTCTCCGTCCATCTCAATATACTTGTAAGTAGCTAGATGACTGAAGAAGATATCCTCTTCCCCATAGATTGTGATGACTTGGCCCTCCCATTCGTATTTTAACTTCTGGTGAAGGGTCGACGTTACAGCGCCAGTGGAATGAATCCATGTCCAACCCAACAAACAACTATAGGCAGGCTGAATGTCCATCACGTAGAAGATAGTTTTGAAGATCTGTGGGCCAATCACCACAGGTAACTCAATTTCCCCAAGAACCGATCTTTTAGAGCCATCAAAGGCTCTCACTACCAGGTTACTTGGACTCAGTGCAAGACCATCATATTCCATCTTGACCAAGGCTTTCTTTGGAAGAACATTGAGAGAAGACCCAGTGTCAACCAAGACATGAGAGAGAACAACACCCTTACACTCCAAGGTGATGTGCAAAGCCTTATTATGGTTACGGCCCTCTGTAGTTAGATCAGCATCAGTAAAACCTAGCCCATGGCTAATATTGACATTTGAAACCACTGTTTCTAGCTGATTAACTGTAATCTCTTCTAGCACGTAAGCTGCGTGCAGGACTTTGAGAAGTGCATTCCTGTGAGCTTCGGAACACATTAGCAGTGATAGAATAGAGATTTTGGAGGGGGTCTGATGGAGCTGGTCCACAACCTTATAGTCACTCTTCTTGATTATTCTCATGAACTCGTCTTCATCCTGGTCAAAGGATGTCTTCTGAGTTTCCTTGGTAATAGGTTCTTCAGGCACCACGCTTTCGCCCTTAGCCTTGGCAGCAGCTTCTGCTTCAGCATTAGTCCTTTGGAATTGTTAGGCAAAGAGACGTCCGCTTCGAGTGAAGCCTCCGCCTCCCCCCACATTATCAATATGTGGTGTAGAAGTATCAAGAGTGACTTTATTTCCGTCGCAATACAAATCGAAGCCATAGTTCCAAGGTATGACACTGCTGCTATCATATGGAACTGGTCCAGGCACCGTGATGGTAACCGGACTGATTGTTGCGGAAGAAGAAGTTGAGACAGTCTGAGGTTCATAATAAATTGTAACAGGAGGTCTGACTGGAGATGGTGCTGGTGATGAGGGTTGCTGATGTTGATGGAGATGTTGTTGTGATTTGTTGAAAGAATCTGGGACGTGGATTGTTGTCAGATTGTGATAAATGGTAACTGTGGAAATGTCTTCATTAATGGTTGTTGTTGTTGTATAAGTATGTGTCGAACTGATGTCCGTTGAAGTTGAAGAAAGGATGGTTGTTGATGTTGTAGAAGAATCCATTGGAATGATTGTTGTTGAAGCTGTAGAAGTGATACTTGTTACATCTGATGGAATGACATGTGCTGGAGTTGTAGGAGGAATGGTTGTTGATGTTGTAGGAGCTAGAACTGTTGAAGTGATCTGTAAAGCGCCCTCTTTGATAAGATTGTTGATACTGGTCTTCAAATTTGCGCAACCGTTGATAGAAGTCTTGCAAGCTTCACAATGGGCCTCATAACCCGGGAACACTTGGCATTTCAAAATCTGGACTTTAACCTCAGCCAGAGGTGTTTGAATGCTTGCAACACTATAATTAGGTTCATTGGTTGTTCCTCCTCAATGGCATTTATGCTAGGCCCACCATGGCTAGGCATAAGATTCTTGGTAACACTTGGAGGAGGTGCAAAGTTGACTGCCTTGGAATCAACCAAATCCTAAACTTTCATGCATAAGTCTCTGCACTTTTCTGTTGTATGGCCAAGTACTTTTGAGTGGAAGGCACACCGGGCATTGACATCATAGTTTCTTGGAAGATTATGGGGATCTGGTGGAGCCAAAGTCCTCAGTTCAATCAGATTGAGCTTTAATAACTATGGAAGTAAGGCAGTATAGGGCATCAGAATGGGATCGATAACCCTGTTGATTTGTGAAGTCCTCTGTTGAAACGGACGTTGTTGCTGATTATTATTGTTGTAAGATCTCTGTTGAGGAAATTGTTGTTGCGGTAGGAAATGTTGTGGTTGTGGAGGATACTGTTGTTGAGGTGCTGGAGCTGGAATGGTAACAACAGCTACTGATCTTGGCATGTATTAAGGCTTACCTCTGCCCATGTGTACTGAGTTGGTCTCACCTGTCCTACGAGGTCCTACGAAAGGTTTTCTTTTACTACTGGAACTAGCACCATTGTCTGAAATTTTGCCCATCTTCAAAAGACTATCAATTCTATCCCCAGCTATAACTAAATCCGCAAAGCTGGTGGACGAGAAAGCAACAAGTCTGTCAATGTATGTTCCCTGTAGGGTGTTCATAAACATGTCGGCCATTTCTCTCTTAGACATCGGAGGCTGTACAGCAGCAGCAAGCTGTCTCCATCTTTGGACATACTCCCTGAAGCTTTCTCTTGAAGACTGTGACATACCCATTAGGAGAGTTCTGTTGGGAGCCATGTCCAAGTTATATTGATACTGGCATATGAAAGCTTCAGCCAAATCCTTCCAGTTTCTGACTGTTGCTCTGGACAGGTGAGAATACCATTCACGGGATTCCCCGGTCAGACTGTCTTCGAAGTAGAACATCCACAACTTTTCGTCCATAGTATAAGCTTTCAGTCTCCCCAGAAAGGACTGCAGGTGAGTACGTGGGCAAGAGGTACCATTATATCTCTCAAAGAAGGGAGGCTTGAATTTGTAAGGAACTCTGACTCCCTCAACTAAACCCATGTCCATTACATCAAATCCCATAGAGTTTTGGGACTCCAAAGATCTCAGCTTTTCTGCTATTTCATCCAGACGACGATCATATGCTTCATCCCCAACACCAATTACTGTAAATTGTTCTTCTTGAGGGTCCTCTTGAAAGGAACGACCTCCAGTGTTTCCTTGGGTATTTCTGATAGCATTGACTTCAAGATTGAGGTGAGGCCCAAACTCTGGCGCATTTGTTCGTGGTTGCCCGTGATCATTGTTACTGGTGCCTCCTGTACCTGGATGATTATCTTCTGGAGTTTGCCGCTCGACCAACTCTCTTAATCTTTCTTGGCTTTGGGCCAACCCAGTCATTACCACCATGAACTGGTTCATCTGAGCCCTCATCTCAGTCCTTTCATTATCCATCTGAGTTCTCACATCAGTCAAATCTTGCTGAACTTGGTCCATCTGTAAGCTCGGAAGGTTGTTTCTTGTAGGATATCGGTGAACTCTGTTGATGGGGAAAACCCTCCTACAAGAAATGTTTCCTGAAACACACAACAAAGTGAGAAAACAACAACCAAAATACCTACAAAACAAAGAAATGAGGTTAGTATGCAATAGAGTATATCTATTTGTCTTCCAAGGGTATCCGTTTTGGTTCTTTGGTTTTGACCTTCCAGACCTCTGGTAATGAAGATGTTGAAGAGAAATGAAGCCCAAGAGAAAATCCAAGTAATACATAAACCATATATTACAAATGCAAAAGGTACATAGTTTATGATTACAACAAGTTCCCATGGTGGGTCAAAATACAATTAAGTCGAGAAATACAACAAAATCACCATGAGAAATAATAGTACAACCAAAATAAAATACAAATACAAAGAAATCAAACATCCAGCCCAAAGTCATCCTCCTTGACTTCCTTCAGGAGAGCGTCAGTCACTGGTCCAACTGGATGCTTTGTGATGGTCCTGATGAGAAGGTTTCTGGTAGCAATGGCACTTGTCATCTTCTGGTACTTTTTTTGTTCTTTTGATCTCTTCAACCTCGCCTAGAGTTTCAACTCGGAGATTTCCTTCTGTGCTGCTAACAAGGCTTCCTGGCTCTTCTTCTCATTAGCTTCCAGCTGCTCTATCCTAGCCTGTATCTTCTGATCCTCTTGCAAACGAGCTTCAGTGATTCTGATCCACCTAGCCTGACTCTCTTCCAAGTAGTGCTCAGCTCTAGCCTTCTGAATCTTGGCTTCTTTGCAAGCGTTCTTCAATACCAACTCCCCTGCTCGGGCTTTTCTGATGTAATCATTTGTCTTCTCAATATTGGTCATATACTTGATCCGGAGCTTCTCTAACCTCTCATTGTCCAGCCGACTATCATTCCTCTCCCAGAGGGTCTTCTTTAGAGCTTCAGAAAGCTGAGTATTCCTCTCTTTCAACTTCTCAAACTCCTATAAACTGACTGTAGCTACATGCTCTACTGTTGATGGCCCTGGCACATCTTCTATGGTGAATGGCATGTGGGTGATCTGTCATCTAATACGAGACCAATCAATGAACTGAGATGAAGCTATGTTGTTGCACTTGCCAAGAATAGCAGTCCCTTTTGTCTGTATGTTATCCCAAGCTCAGGCTACTTGTCAGGTGATGGCATGATTATTCTGAACATCACAGTAAAGGGTCTCTGCTAAATCCTGCTCTTTTGGTGGATGTACTAAGGCATACCCTAATTGCCTTTCGAAAAGTAAAGAATTGTAGTTGATGCAACACTTCACTCCAATAAGAGGTACATTGGGATACTGCCCACAACTTGTAATCATGTCACTGCCCTTGGTGCTCTGAGTACACCACTTGATGTCTTCTGAAGTGAGAGCAATCATTCTTTTAGCCCAGTTTCTTGACTGATGAGGATTCAAGAAAGCTTTTGTCTTTGGCAGGTGTCTCAATAACCAACAGTAGAAGAGAGGTGCACAACATCTAACTAGTTTTCCCCTCTGTTTCTCATTTCTCTGATGCACCGAGTAGTAGAAATCCCCTAGCAAGGTAGGGACTTGAATCTTCAGCAGGAAGATATGGATAGCATTCTTGCTTACAAACTTAGGCTCGTCTGCAAACAAGATAATTCCATATATACCAAGGGCCAGGAGAGCACAAACAGTTTCCCACTTCCCAAATCCAGCATGACTGGTGGCCAGAGTGATCAAGAAGTCCAAATGGAGGCCTGGGATTCCAGCCTTGGTGTTCATATGCTGATCAATGATGGTGCTTTCCAAATGTAAAACCTTATATATATCCTCATTCCTAGGAGCAGTCATCTCAGGGTTGAAAGGAATTCCTCTCCTGATAGGGACACCCAACAACATGGAAAACTCTTCTAACAAATGACCCATCTGAAAGTCTGGGAAAGTGAAACATCTGAGAGGAGGCTCATAGAACTGAAGGCAAGTGTGAATCATGCTCCTATGTGATGCATCCAAGTCCATGATCATGTCTATAATACCACCATAATGTTCCCTGAATAAAGGGACATGATCAGGAGTGATAAGTGCCTGAATCTGCCTGATGCCTGCTAGGGAGGGCTCAAAGAAATGATAAGTAATGTTGCTCTTCCTGGATGAGCCCATACTGACAATGGATGCTAATAAAGATAACTGGAGAAGATATCAGCTGAAGAAGATCTCTGAGGAAGATAACTGATGAAGATGGCTGAGCAAAAGAACAATCAAAACCAAACCAAAGATGATGTGGATACCCTGTAAAACAAATAGACAAATGTTAAAATGATGCAAAATGATGTATGCAGAATGATATGCAAGGGTTTGTGATCAGGTGCTGGATTTGCCATCTACTTTGATAGGGTCCATGAGTGTTCAGAAATCCAGATGAAGGTCTGAGAACCAGTAACCAGGTGGGGGACTCAAATAAAGAGTCACAAGTCCAAGGTTTCATAGAATCAGTCAAAAATAGTGTAACCTTAAAACAATCCAGTAACAGGGTATGATGAGGCCAAGGGTTCCTGCAAACCTGTAAACATCCCAACCCACTCACATGTATTGTTCCAGAACAAGGATCCTCAGACTTGGATCTATTATGAGAAGTGTAAACACTTCTAACCCGGAGGTACAGTGTTTACATTAATCATAAAGGACCTTCCTCTAATTCACCTCAGATGCTGAAGGTCATCTAAAAGGTCATCCAGACTTAGCAGGCTTCCCAAATAGCCATAGTACTACAGGAAATCCGTAGCACAAAGTTCTCAAGAAGAAACCTATGTCTGAATCGTGTTTCATATTCCTGCACCAGACCGAAATGGAATGGGAAAGAATATGAAGCCACTCTAATCCTATGTGTCACTCAGGCTCCCGGTGTGGAACCTTGCTCACTGAGATACCCCTCCCATCAAGGTAAACCAACAAATCCTGCACATGATATGATGATAATAATATGAAATGCATAAACAGTAAATGAAAACGATAAATAATGTTGTACAGAAAGCAGTAAATAAAGCAATAAACAAAAAGCACACATAACACCCCCATAAACACAAATCAAACAAACGCTTGGGGAAACCCACAAAAAGAACCCAGAAGCCCTGGTTGCAAGATAAGTATCCCCAGCAGAGTCGCCAAGCTGTCGCTCCCCGGACTTACGTCCCGGTGCAAACGCGAACTCGACAAAAGAGAAAGAATGGGTGAAATGAATAGAGTCGCCAGCTAGGCATTTTTATCCCGAAGGAAAGTTAATGCTGCATAAACCTGGAAAGAGATGGATAAGACGGTTGTGAACCAGAGAAACTGAGAAATGGGGTTGGTTACGACCTGTGGAGGTATTAACACCCAGATCGTCCGTCGTACTCGACGGGATCCATACTTACAAGACTTTATTTAAAAGGGGTAGGTGTATGTGCTATTTGTGTGCAAAAGCTAGGGGAAGAAAGTACAGGTGTCAGTGAAAAAAGGTGAATTGCTCAGGAACCGAGGTTTAGAAAAGAATGCTGAAAGAGGGGGATGACAAAGAGACTTTTGTTCGATAACTGTTAAGTTATGCCTACGTATCCTCTCGTGCAATGAGGAAGTCAGAAAACCGTAGTTCGACTCAAAGATATTGGGATGATGATTTGACTGTGATCTGCTTGCTTGTCTAAGCTCAAGTGTATGACTCGTCTGGCTCGAGTGCTAACTGTCTTGCATTAGACGGAAGAAGCAAGTTATCATTTGTGAATGAGTGTGATGAGAAAAGAATCCCGAAGGAGACGATTATTGTTTGTTTTTTATGTTTTCAGTTTTTTATTGTTTTTTGGTGTTCTGCATAGGATAATGAGCTTAAGCCAAAATCAAGGGTTGCAAACTCATTATATCCTCCCTGATTAGGGATAATGATCCTACTTAAGTATGAGATAAGCATCTCGACTTAATTACCATGATGATGTAGGATTAAGATCATTAACCTACTTGTGATTATTTAGATGTTTTTGGGTTTTTGTTTAGTGTTGAGTAATGATTTTAATCTCTAATCACAGATTAGTGAACTCATTACACCATCCTAATAGAAGGATGATAGATGAGAACACGTAAACTGAGGAAGATACCTCAACTTAATCCATGGTTAGGGATTAAATTCATTATATAACAAGCCTTTATTAAATGGATTTTAATTAAAGGATGAGATTAAGAAGTGGATTTTATGGTTTGTAAGACAACTTGAGGAGGACTTGTCCATTAAACACTAGGGTTAGTCCCTCTTAACCATAAGGAAGAGATAAAACCCTAATGTAAGGCCCAAGTTACAAGATAAAGTCTTAGTGATTATTAATGTGTTTTGATTAAGAGGTGTAAACAAATTAAAGGTTTAACACTAAGGATTAAAGTTATACACTCCATCCTAAGATAAGGATGTAGGCATAATCCTAATTCCAAAGTCCTAAAGCTTTAAGAGTTTAGTCTCTGATTATTGAGATGAGAAGAGAGACTCAAGGAGACTCAAAGGTAAAAGACTAGGGGGGAATATACACAACCCTAAAAGTTATCATGCTTGGACATACTATGGTTTGTGAGGCTTAAGAGAAAGGATCTTTAAGAAGGCCACCAAGGAAGAAGCAGATGAAAAGAGAAGGAGAGAAGAGAATAAGTTGCTTACTTCCTGAAGAAGATAAGTAACTTAAAAGGAAGAAAGTAAGAAGGAGAGAACATAAGTGAAGCAAGTTCACTTCAAAGACAAGTAAATATGCATATGCAAAGGAAATAAGAGGTGGGAGGATAAGGCAAATCCACCTCCCAGATAACTTACCAAAAGTACCTGAAATGTTAGTATGAATGCATAAGACATAAAGCAAAGGGAAATCAGATAAAATGAGATGCAAAGACCAAAGTCAGAAATGCGTATGCAATGTAAATGGAATATGAAATGATGCAAAGTCATACAAGATGCATGTGAATGATCATACAAAGATGAGATGCAATGGAAGCATGTTTAGAAGCATGAAAACACATGGATGTTCATGGAATGTAATGGATGCAAAGCATAGAAAATGAATGAAGAAATGATCAAGAAATGTTCAAGCATGTCTTAAGATGTCTAAGATGTCATACAAATGCTTGAAATGTCATGGCAAGTTCATATGATGATGCTATGCAAAGATGAATGCAAATGAACATGAGAAATTAGGGTTTTAAGACTACATGAGATGCATATGACCAAAACAGAAGCAATCACCATGATAAAAAATTGAAATCAAGCTCAAACAAACCCTAAACCTATACAAGATCACACCCCAAAGGAGAAGGTCAGAAGCCAATCCTAGTGAAAGTTATGAAATTCCTAAGTTAACTAGGGTTTTTGGGTGCTTTTGGGTGCTTCTAAAGAGAAAATGAAAATTGAATTGAATATGCAAGATAAAATCATGAGATAAATATCCTAGAAACTATATGCAATATGTGAAACAATTCGAGAAGAACCAAGTTCAAACTCATCATGGTTAGGCAAAAATGAATTTTTCAAGTTAGGGTTAGAAAATATGATTTTTAAGAACCCTAACTCAAAGAAAATTGTGAAAATGTGATCAAACCTAAAAATAAATTTGTTTGGTGAGTTTGAAAATGTTTCTAAATGTATTGGAATGCTTCATGAATTTTTTGGTGATTTTTAGAAACCTAAATGCATTTTTAATTAATTAAAATCCATTAATTAATTAAAAATAACATTTAAATATTTTAAAAATACTTTTTCAATGCAAAAAATAAAATAAAAAATGTTTTTAGGTTAAGAAAAATATTTGAAACAAAAATGCAAGAAATTATATTTTTTTGATGATTTTTACTATTTTAAATAAAATGGATAAAAGAAATGAAAATAAAATGAAATGAATAAAATGCAAAGTATGATGATCCAATGGCTGAGATTCAAACTGGGGAGGAAAATGTTGACTGCGCGCGTAATCTTAGGGTCCAGATCAAATCTGGCTAATTGATTTTAATTAAATTAATTAATTATGGATTAACATTAATGATGCAATCTGGGCCACTCAAATACGCACTAAACCTAAGATCCAAAGGCCCAGATTCAAACTGGCTAATTAAACCCTAAACTTTTTCAGGTGACTGGAGCAAGCTCCGGTCATCTTCTCCGGCGAGCACCTCACCCCAACTTCTTCGCTAGGCTTCCCCAGACCCCCCAAATTCTCCAGAAACAATCCCCAGACCATTCTAAACAAGATTCAGGCCATGAAAATCATTTATCATGCATTAAAGTGGTGAATCGAAGAAAAACATTTTTAGGTCAAATATTTCAGAACAAGCATACATCCTGGTTTCTCAACCATTTTCAAAACAAATAATATCATCATGATCAGGGAGACACATATAATCATTTAAGAACTTAAAAGAAAGGTTCTGGAAAAATTTGTTCTTGATGGTTACCTGAGATGAAGCTTTCTCAATCTGAGCTTTTTGGACCTCTCCTTGATGCTAATCCACCCCAATGATCCCCCTGAAGCTTCTGAAAGGCTTAGAACAAGTTTGTATGACTTGGTTTTAGTGTTTCGGTTCTGATAATTCATAAATCGTGTTTTTGATTTAGAGGGTTTTAGGCCATGGTAAGGGGTGGGAAATGATCCTTAGGTTATATGGAGTTGAATGGTGAAAGAAATTTGGAGTTTGAGTGACTGGTTTGAGAGAATCGAAGAAGGGAAGTTTTTTGTGATTTTCTTGCAATCTGAGTTGTAGAATGTTTCAGGCTTGTGTGTTATGTGAAATGAGGTCCATACGATTAGTATAGGCCAATGAGAGTGATCAGAAAGTGGGTGGTGGCATAGTGTGATTGGTATGGGCCAAGTTGCAAAAATGTCAACATTGTGTACTTGAGGTATGGGCATGGTGCAGAGCTGGATTTAGGGGTGTCTTGGCCTCAGCTTGATTCATGGATGGCCCTAGGATGAAGTTTATGCAGCTGGCACAAGTGGATGAAGAGTTTCAAGAGGTTTTGCAAATTTCCAACTTTGAGAATTTTGTGAAAATGGCTTAATGAAACTTGCAATCCAAGGCACAATTCTGGTCCAAATGCATTGCACTATGATCGTATGATGTCTAGAAGTCAATTAGAGGTCATGAAATGACTTAGAACTTGAATTTGCAAAATTCCCTCTTTGGCATGAACTTGAAAATTATAGGATTTTTGCCAACTTTGAAAGGCCATATCTTGAGTTCTATGATGAATCAATACATGTTCTTGTACTTTTTGAAAATGGGAAGACATAATCTACAACTTTCATGTCCAAGAATTTTTCATTTGAAGCATTTTTGGTCATGAAAGAATAGGTTGAATTTCTTTCCCAAAATGGAAAGTTTCCATTACAAGTCATTTCCAAAAATAGCAAGTTTACATTTGGCTAAAAATTATTCAATCTTGTGAACTTCCAAACACTTATAAGATCAAATAAAGATCATAGAGACTCAAAATGATGATGATGACCCTTTGGTGTCCTTGAGAGGCCTCAGATTCCCTGCTTTTGACTTTACTTGCTCAAGAAGTTACCCAATGATCAGATGACTTCCACAGTGAATTTATTCATCAAATTTTGTACACATGATCCTTATAACATATTAAGACCATTAGAAACAAGAATGAACAAAAAATTTGGGATTAATACCTCTGAAACCAAAACCCTAATTTTAGGTCATCTGTGCAGGAAATCTTCAGTCTGTCTCTATGCCTTTGCCATTCTTTGTGATCCTTTGACTTTTATGAACTTTGGGGAGCATATTATGATCATGGAACACACATGGACCATATTGGTAAGCTTCAAGACCTTTGGGATGGCTCATATCACTTCTTGGATTTCTCAGATCACAAACCCTATATGCAGATGAAATGAAACTATGCAGATGAAACAAATATGCAATATGAGATGGTATGCTTTATGCTTATGAAAAAATGAAACATCACAAGCCATGGTGTGAGAAAAAGTGAGGGAAAATTTGGGGTATTTACACCCCTGTCTAGGATACTACATGCTTCTCTGCACTTTGATGAAAGGAAAACCTAAGACGCATCTTCATGTCTTCAAGAGCTCACCCTCTGTTCAATTCCCAATTGAATACATTCACTTCTTGTACCAAAGCATACATGATCCCTTCTTGGTTTGTTTTTACCACAAACTACAAAAGCTGAACATCTTATTAGCACACAGGTTTTAATACTAAGCATTCACACACCAAAGGTCTTACACTCTAGACAAAACTCATTCACATTAATTCTGACATTAGAATGAATGACCACAAACAGACTTCCAAGTAATCAATACCTGATCTACTTCAATCTACTCTACATGTTTCTTCTAGACAGATCATCTACTTCATCATTCATATGATTAGGTAGGCTAAAAATAGAAACCATGTAGACAAACACCCTAGATAATGTCCTAACACTTAATTAGAACATCTTACAAACACCAACACCTTATTACTAATAGTCTTGATGTGCTCCACCAACTAGACTTACTATAGCATAGTAATCTAAGAGCTGAAAAACTTCAACAATACTTTGCCATCAGCTTGAATCAGAATTCCAGAATGAGATATAAACTTTCATCCACCTTCAAGAAGAACAAATCTCCTTGAGTATTCAACTAATCACTCTTTTTCCCAAGAGAAACTTGTTCCAAGACAATCCTCAAGACCAACCAGCTTCCACACTCTGATTATCTTGATTCTTCGAATCCTATATAGAGATTAACCAATTGCCACAGTTTGATCACCTCATTTATGAATCCTCATATGAAAAAGCCAACTGCCACACTTTGTCTTCTTCATGTTTGTCAGAATTATCAAAAATATTATGATCTACTTGTTGTTGTAAATCATCCTATCTTTAATTAATGTGCCACTTCACCAACTGAGATTCTGATGTTGAACTAGATGTTTGAACATGATCATTCCACATCCAGCTGTTAAATTCAGCTCATTCTTCTGCCACTTGAAAGAACCTCCCCCCTTAACAGAACAAGACTTTCATGCTCGCATAGACTTGATTCATCAACTAAGTTTGAGTAGACAACCTCCATTCTGTTGATTCTGCATAAATTCCTAGCAATATCACATATTGATGAGAAACTCCCACTGTTTCTCCAAAGTCTTCAAACCTGCCACTGTCTGAACCTTCAGAAGGAATAGTTCAGAACTACGCCTTGCAGTTATACCAAGGATGACATTTATCCTTGAGTAAAGCAATCTTCATAAAGTCCTGATGATTTATCAATTATAACTTCATAATTATACACACCTTCTTTTTCATGGGAAAAACAAAACTCCAGCTGCACCTTTCAAAAAACAATCTGCATTCTTGCATCCATAGACCACAGATAGCAATTCTTAACTCCCTCTTATAAGAACAACCAAAGCTCCTTCCAAGGATGAACATATGTTATTCTGTACACTTTCTGAACCATAAGATTCAGATTGCAGATATGCATACTTCTCATATAAATACTAAGTCTCCCATCAAAGTATCCACCTTTATGCATCATATAAACAATAGACAAATACCAAGTCTCCCGTCAAGGAATTTACTATTGGTCAGATAAGATTACCTTCTCACATAAGGTAGGATAGTAGTCTGACTCCTTCTTCTTCTACAGGCATCTGACACCTTCTGATATGATGTTCTAACATTCTTTCAGACATCAATATCAGTCACATACACCTCCACACAAACACATGCAGGTGAGCACAGGGGAATTAACCACCAGTACTTGATCAAGCTATCAGACCAAAACACAAATTAATGCAACAACTGGAACACTTCAACAGACTTTTCCTTCAGACTTAGTATTTAGAATTTCTGATTTGAGATGTCTTCACACACAATATAGCTATTGATCAGCTATATCCACATCAATCAACTCTACCAGTTCACATAACTTGACCTTCATGTACAAGGAGTCTCTCTGAAATAATACTCCTTGAAGCTCAGGTACTTCACTCATGCAGTAAGGAACATAAATAAATTGTCCTCGGGAGAACAAGACATGTTGATCACTCCTTGATCAACACACATAGCTAAGAGAAGTTCTAGGGCCAGAACCTTCTTAGACACACCATACAGATGCTTCCTCTTCCAGATCAGTAGTAGGTTCTAAACATGTGGGAAATAAACACAGTAGTTTAGCACCCAAGCATCTATACAACCAACCCTTAGACAATAGAGTCATGCCTAATTCTGATGTGATGTTCTTTCAAAGGATAAGACATCATTCCAAGGATCACACAAAGAGATCTACAAACAAGAGATAGGTCTGTTTAGAACAGTCTTCGGATCTCCAAACAACCACTTCTCTTCATAGTGCCTTGAGTGGACTTGAAAAAGTGTCTTCAAGTATCATTAGCACAATTAACAGAAGCATATAAACATATATCCCCAACATCATAGGATATTCTTTAGAAGAAGAGCACCTTTCTCAAACAAAAGGAGTTATCATATATATAAGCAGCGGATACAAACTCCTTAGAAGCTTCAAGTGTCACAAATTAGCCATATCAATATCTCCATGTGACACCATCAGCTATAGGTTTGAAAATAAATCAAACCTGTCAAATCTGCATCACACCACCATGCTACCACAACAGAATAGTCCGTCCTCCACTTCTAAGGACCAATCACACAACAAACATCTTTTCAGTATAACACTTCTACCTTGACCATGAACTAAAAAGTATCCCCCTTGGATCTCATCTAGAAACAGACTAGGATGCCTACTCCGATACCAATTGAAATTCTGGTATGACAAACTCAAATGCCGAATATGATGTTAAGACATCTTATTTGTTACATATAAACATGGCAAGACATAAACAATAATAATTTAAGTTCTGATATATCAGCTTCAAACAATCTTCAGGATGTTTAGACATCTGATATGACATTCTGCAAACATTCAAATTGTTAACCCAATTCAATGCTAACTCATCTACTCTGGGGGATACCAAGCCAGGAAGGAAATTCACTTGTCGTATCAATTCAAAGACTTCTCAGCAAACACCTACATTTTACAGTCTTCTCACTTAATCATTACCCATGCAACTTCTACTTAGGAACTCCTAAATATGAGAAACCCATCCTCATTTCCAATCACCTCTGTAATGTCTCACAATCCCAACTCTCAGTTGCTGATATTGACAGATCTTTACCTACACAACAATTCAAACCAGAAGTCATACTTCCATGAAAATACCTTAACCTTGCTTAACAACTTCAATTAAGTACAATCAACCTCTTACTTAGCAGCTTCGAGGTTTACAAATAAAACAGCTACAATATTGTTCCTTATTGCGCACGGCTGCCACAAGAACATAACCATAATAATATGTCTTCTACATCTTTGGTTGGTTACTATACCTAGGTTACAAGGTTTCTTTTTATAACCTAGTCCAAACTAGATTTTGGGCATACAACGCAACATAACAGCTGCTACAATAATGCAGAAAAATTTGCTACAAATACAAAAAGATATTCAAATTAAAACTCCTAATATATCTCTAAATATATAAACTCTATATTTTTTAATATTTGAAATTTGTCTTCAATGCAAATTTGATTCTTCAAGATCTTTTAAAACAACGCCACTTGGATTGCTTCAAATCTTCTAAAAAATTATGTTTTTATTGAAACCAAAATAGAAACTTCAATCCATATTCAATAGTTCATGATGTCGAATGAACTGTCTTGACATCTTCTTCGACATGTTGATCCAGATGTTGAAACACTTCAAATCAACTAGTTTGGGTGCACAAAAGGACTCCTTGCTTAATGTATTCTTTCTTTTGCAAAGATCCTGTACATACACATTGCTTCTATATTTGTTTTACAAAATTCATGCCAATCCTAAAAGTAAAGAACTTACATAATTCAACACAAAAGACAAGACATGCATTCATCCCCCCGAAGTGCTATGTATCAGAGTGACAAACACCAACTTGAAGCTAATAAGTACTCGATTATGGATTACCTGCACGTTACCAACACAAGGAAAAATTCAAATAGAAGGGGTGAGATATCGAATAATATAAACAAGAGTATGATAATCAATATGTAAGCGAGAAATCATACAATTACACCACTTCACACAACAAGCAACATCAACATACGACTCCAATCAACAACGATTAGAAACACGTATATAATGCGAATCAAATGCGACTCAACTTATGTATATGCATGTGGTACCATTTGGAGTAAAACTCCCAACTTAAAATCTTTCCAGTTTATCGAGGCAACAACAACATATTTGCCAATCTAGACAAACTTGATTTGATCCTTCGCTCCAACTTAAAAATATGAAAATGTATGCAACTTATGAAATGGCATACAATAACAACATAAACAACAACTTAACAACGCAACAACATATATCAACCTTGGTCAATCGACCTACAACTTAATATTTCCCAAGATCGGGACAACACAATTTATATCGACTTCATACGACTACAACACGGGAAAATAACCAATTACGACTTAGGTAATTAAATTTTTAAATTTATTATTTTAATCTTACACTCTACTAAAATTAACTTATTTTATCTCTAATTAATATCTGGAATTAACTCAGTTTGACTCGGAAGCGAAAACAAGACGAATCACCAAAAAATGCATTTTCTGCACACCACTCTTCTCATATGCGTATAGACCTACTGTTACGCGTAATCACTCTCCTTCATACGCCCTGTTGTACCCCAAAATTTGCCCTCCCACATTCAATATCATATACTTAAAGAGGTATCTTAATAGTCACAAGATTCTCAATTGGTCAAAAGGATTGAAGGTTTCATCAGACAAAGCCTCCTCATGAACAATGGATCTTAGAACTAGGGTTTTGAGTTTCCCAAAGCAAAGTGGACTTCCAAAGCAACAACTTAACTCAGTTCAACTTGGATGCGAAAACATGACGAATTGCCAAAAATTGCATTTTCTGCACGCCACTCTCCTTCATACGCCCCTTACGTGTAGCCTACGTGAATGGCCAGAGGGCCATGCCATAACCCTCCCCTTACGCGTAATTCCTGCATAACAGTCATGTGTTACGCGTAAGGCTTCCCTCATTACGCGTATCACCAGATCTACTACGTGATTCACAATTCTTCACACCAGTCCCACTTCTGCTATGAATTTCACAATTTTTGCCCTTAATTCAAGCCTAATTGGGTTTCTACATTGATTTTAGACCTATAATATTTTGTATACACATCATCTAACAATTACTACATTCGATTACGAGTCCTAAATCTTGTCTCTACACGATTTTTTTTGCAGCAAAACCAATTCAGCAACAACAACAATTACAGCATGTTCATCTGACAGATCCATAAATATTCAACAACAACATATCATACAAGAAAACAACAACAATCACACGAAATACCCAGCCTACATACAAATTATCCTAATCCCGTTTATAGAATTCGAACCCCACACTTACCTTGGATTGAAGGCAACTCGAATTCACATCAAAATTCTCTACGAAAATCCAAAACCTAGCCTCCTTGTTCTTCCTCAAGACTTGTTCTTTCTCAAAATTATGATTAACCCTTCTAATTAGGTTTTCAGCTTAGTAATACTATAATTTCACTCATTAACGAAATTACTAATGGGCCTAAAATAGCACCCCCACCTTTTTTACTCTCATTCCACAACCAAGTCCACTTACTAATATTATTTCATTAATAATTCTATTTTTATCTCGACTTAATTAACTCGAACAACCCAAACACGAATTAACCATCAACTTAATACCAACTTAAACAACTTAACAACATACTCAATAAAACAACACCTAACAACAATTAATCGGGAAAAATATATGATAACATTTAATTAAATTAATTAATTAAATACAAACGTTACAAATCCGAGCCATGTTATCATTGTCATTAATTCTACTTCTGCTCACTAAAAATTCGTGCAAGATCAATATAGAAGGAGGATATTTAATTTTTGAACAATTATGGTGATGAGGTTTCTTCAACTCCAAGCAACACAAATCATGATATCAAGGCCCATATTTTTGACCTAATACATTCTCTTACATATACACAACAAGACATATGAACAACGGGACAAATTTTTCAGGGCAAGAGGCACATTCGGTTTTGGAGTTAGAGGTAATTTCAAGGCATTCCAAAGGTTGCCATCCATTCTATGATGATCATTGAACATGTCCCAACAATCTACAACATCAAAATCATGCTAAAATGCATAATTCGAACCATTCTTGTTCTTATTTTATGATTTTTCGATTTCTTAATTTCATGCGTCATAAACTAATTTTGATCATTGTTTTGTGTTTGGCTTGAAGCATAGAAGCTTTCTGGATGAACCATTCGAAGTTCCATGGCCATATACGATAGTTGCCATAACTAGGGTTTTAAGCTTCAAATTGGGGCTTTGTGATTTAATCAATATAAATAAATTCTAATGACATAAATAAACTGTAAATGATGTGGGGATCACAATGGTGTGACCAATTTGATAAAACGTTGCAGGTTTCATAATCTTTGAAGGAACATAGGATTTCCTATGAAACTGGATTCGCAGGAAATGTCGCAAGAAAGAGTGCAGGTAAATTCGCAGGTAAAAGGAAGAAGATGAAGTCCAAAGGCGCCAATCTGAAAATTCAAATTTAATCTCTTTTTTTATTTTATCTGTTTCATATTTATATCAGATATGCGCTTGTGGTGTGATGGTTGAGATGTATGGCCGGTTGCATTGAGGGTAGGGGTTCGAACTTTGCCTTCAACATTTTTTTTAACTAACAATATTACTATATTTTTCATATTATTGATTAGTTCCAGATGCCTATAACCAACGCGCCTGTAGCCCAGTGGAGAGACTTGAAGGCTGGATGAGGAGTGTCATGGGTTCAATACCCAGCTCCAACATTTTGGTTATCTCTTCCCTTTTTATTTTATTTCAAATTGTATATTTTCTTTAATATCTTATTTTTATAAAACCTTTTTTTTAAACCTTTTTTTTAAAAACATTTTCTCATAACTTTTATTATTAGTTTATTTCTTTTTTAGGTTAATTATTTTTAACTAATTAGTATAATTAGGATTTAATAAATTTAATCTTAATCTAATTTTTTAATATAAACCCTAATATTTTATAAACCTAAACTCTAACAATTTTCAAACTTTTAAACCATAATTCCATAAACCTTAAAATATATATTTTTTTATTATTAACCCTAAAAAAATTTCAAACCTTAAACTTTTTTCTCTAAAATAAACCTTTTTTCTATTTTCATTCATTCTTGTGATATTCACTACCTGCCTTATTATTATTGTTCTGATTTTTTTTATCATTATCTATTTTCCGCCATTATAATTATGTAACTGCCCAAGGCGTTGTAATAGTTAGGATATTTATTTTCTGCCATTTAAATTTCTGCCATTTAAATTCCTGCCATTTTATTTTATTATAACTGCGTGGTTTAGTAATATAGGGCGTGAAAACCTATTTGGATTAACCTCGACATAGATCACTAAATAATAAGATAAATATCTGAAAAATAACACTCACACACGTAAGTCGATCATTTTATGATCGCCACCTATACTTCCCAGTATTCCTCTCTTGGTTGCCTTTAATATGGTCAGGTCCCTCGAAAGTGGGGGTGTCTTTAAAAGTAAAGTCCCTTAACAAATAAATCATCATAGTCCCTTCCAGATTAAAAGATCATAGTCCCTCCGAGGTTGCCTACGATATAATGATCTTGTTCCTTTGGTAAAAATGATGATAGTCCCTACGAATTGCTAAAGACACCCCTATAAGTTGCCTTCATTGACCATACGATGACCCTCCGCCCGTCCCTTAACAAAATCCAAGGTAATGACTACCTACTCCTTAATAGTAGGGATATTATTACCCTTGAAAGGAAATAAAAGAATACGAAAGACCAATCTAGGGTAGGTAGTTCTTAGTTACTTGCTCAAATTTCAAAATTCGTATTCACACCCCACTTTTTCAAACAATTTTCAAACTTAAAAGCTTTGTATGCATCCATACAAGGATCATTACAAATACTTATGAAAATTTCTAAACACACACTACACATTTTTCAAACAAATGAGTGAGCTAAGTAACTAAGAGCCCATGGATAACCATGGATATAAAGGGTGTTTACACCTTCCCTTTATATAACCTACCCCCCTAACTTAGATTTTTTTTTTAAAAAGTCTTTCCAGTTCTTTTATAACCTTTCCTATTGGATAAAATAAATTTTGGTGGCGACTCTTGCTATCCGCAACATAAATAAAAAGTCAATTCTCCCACCGTGTTACGGAACTGGCGACTCTGCTGGGGATCTACTTAGTAAAAGAGGGGATACCTTAGGAATTAAGATCACTTACTTGTTTGCTTTAATTGCTTTATATTTAAGGGTTTATTATGGGGTTACTATGTGAAAGATCCTAACCCGGATCTAGTGTACCTTAGGTAAATGGCAATAGACCAAGGAAACTGTACGGCGTATACCGATACGGTTGATCTGGTGGCCATCGTTAGTGTGACTTCTTGGTTGGTGCTTATGTTCCTTAAGTAAGTTGAGGATAATATGAGGCTGTTATACGTTGTCATTAACACTAACTACCCTTTAGAACCTTAATTGACCCACCTTTGTCTTTAGAAAGTAGTGAGATATTCGACTTTAGAGAAGTCTAAAGTTGGTTGATACTCGATGCTACACTCATTGAGATCCTAATCTTGGGGGGTTTTGATTGGCAAGTAAGTTGCCTACTGAACAATAACCCTTGAGAAGGATCAGTGATATTGAGATCCCTTAGAACCTGGTTACTTTTGTAGGACTGGAAGAACCAACTAAACTTCAGGGGAAAAGTAATTTCCTTTAAACCTCATGCAAGCCTCTAAACCTAGGGCTATTGTGTGACTTGCTTGTGTGTGCAACCTGTTTGTGATTGAACATAACATCATAACATCATGACATCATAAGCATAACATCTTCACTAACCATTTCAAGGACTAAAGGATATATCTTTGTTATTTGTTACAGGTTATGGCTTCCACTCGTAGGAACACTATTCAGATCAACTTTGTAGGGATACCTTCCAAGCTTAAGGATTTGGTCTCAAAACTTCCTAAAAGCTCCCAGTTCATCAAGAAGCATGGTCATCTACTTGACTTGGTTACCTCAGGGTTTGATGAAGATATGATGAGTGTCCTATTCCAGTTTTTTGATGCTAAACATCATTGTTTCACATTTCCCGATTATCAGCTGGTGCTCACAATGGAAGCATTCTTCAAGTTACTTGGGGTACCTATCCTTGATCAAAAACCCTTCACTGGATTAGAGAAGGAGCTTAAACCTGAAGTCATTGATGCAGCTCTACATTTGAAGAAATCAGACATTGTCCTAGAAACAAGAAGTGGAGTTAAGGGTATCTTTGCCAGAGTATTAATAGAGAAAGCTCAGGTGTTCTTGGATGCTATGAGTTACGATGCTTTTGAAGAGATCCTAGCTTTGCTGATTTATGGGTTGGTATTATTCCCTAATCCAGACCAGTTCGTAGATGTACATGCCATCAACATATTTCTGACTCACAATCCAGTGCCTACATTACTTGGAGATATCTTACACTCTCTTCACACTCGTACTACGAAAGCGAGAGGAACTCTGATGTGTTTCATATCTCTACTATATAAGTGGTTTATTTCTCACCTTCTTCGATCTGTGATGAAGAATGAACAAGGTTTGAGGTGGTCTAAAAGGATGATGTCACTCTTTCATTCAAATATTCACCGGTGTTCCCGATCTATGGAAAGTGTCACTACCATTGACCGTTGTGGGGAGTTCCCTAATGTGCCACTCCTTGGCATAATGGGGGGGAATTACTTACAACCCTTCTTTGGCTCTACGACAGTTTGGTTATGCTCGGAGTAATGGTCCTTATGATATGCTTATTCAGGGTGTTCTGTTTGATTATGACAACGATCTTCAAGGTTAACGTCAAAGATTTATACGAGCTTAAAGTAAGGTGAATAAGGTTGATAGTAAGACTCTGGAACCAAAGTACTCCATTCCTATGGAACCTTACCTCAGATGGGTGTGGTCTCGTGCTCAGACTCTTATGATGCCATATCTTACTGTTCTACCGGTTACTATGGAGTCTGTTGCTGAAGGAGATGTTCCTTATACCATTCTTCATCCAGATATGCCCACTGACTTGAAAGAGATGCAGAAGTCCTGGATCCAACCGAAGGAGCAAAGAGATACCTTTGAAGTCCAATTCAGGATTAGCCAAGAAAGAGTGTTGGTGCTTGTAACACGGTGGGAGAACTGACTTTAGTTAAATGTTGCGGATAGCAAGAGTCGCCACCGACTTTTATTTTATCCAAAGGAAAGGGCATAAAAGAACAGGAAAGACCTTAAAATATTTTTTTGGGTTCGGGGGATAGGTTATGTAAAGGGAAGGTGTTAGCACCCTTTACATCCATGGTTATCCATGGGCTCTTAGTTACTTAGCTCACTTTAAATTGTTTTGAGAAGTGTAGTGTGTGATTAAAAATTTTCTTAAGTACTTTATAATGATCCTTGTATGGATATATATAAAGACTTTGTTTTGAAAATTGTTTAAAAATGTGAAGTGTTATGAAATGTTTTTGAAAGAGTGAGCAAGTACTTAAGAGGAACCTCCACTAATTTGAATCTTTACTGTTCTTAAATGTTCTTTCAATGGTAAGACTATCCCTATTATTAAGGAATAGGTAGTCATTACCTTGGATGTGCTAAGGGACATGTGAAGGGACATCTGAATTTAGGCAATTGTGAGGTGTCTTTAGCAATTTGTAGGGACTTATCATCTTTTGTTCGAAGGGACAAGATCATTTACCGTAGGCAACATCGAAGAGACTTGATCTTATAATCTTAAAGGGACTTGATGATATTTTATGAGAAGGGACTTTGCTTTTTAGACACCTTACTTGACCTTTTGATTTAGGCAACATGAGGGATAACCTTAAGAAGTGAGATGGCGATCAAAGATCGACTTACGTGTGTGCGTGTATAAATTCAACTATTTATCTTATTATTAGTGATCTAAATTAATTTTAAAGCAAATATGTTATCACTCCCTATTTTACTAACCATAGCAAGAATATTTATAAATAAACAATAAGAGCTACAACTATTACACGGCTTTTACAGTTACATTATAATAAAAGCAAATTAAATAATAATTATATAATAAAATAAACAATTAAATAAAAGGTTAGTGATAATTATAAGAAGAAAAGTTAGTAATAATATACAATATATATATATATATATAAATTAAATAAACATTTTTTAAGAATTTAAAAAATAAAGTAATAAACTATATACTAATTTATTTACGAAATAAAGCATGATTAATTAGTTAATTATATACATTAAAAAAATTATTAAGTTTAATATTTAAACAAAGATAATTAAAGCAATAAATTAGGGTTTTTTAAAAAATTAGGTTTTTTTAGAAATTAGGGTTAGAGAAAATTAGGATTTCAATTATGCATAAAAAATTAGGGTTAAGAATTAATCTAAATATAATTAATAAATTTATATACAAAAATATATATATATATATACGTATTTTAATTTAAGTAAAAGAAATTAAGATTAAAATTTTTTAGAAAATAAATAAGAAATTTTTTTAGAAAAAAATAATATGAGGTTATACATATATTTACATATAATTATTTAAATACATTTTATTATAAAACATGTAATTTAGAATTATTTAGAAAATAAATTAACAAAAATAGAATAATAAAACAAATAGAATCAAAAACTTACCTGGGGCAGGGATTGAACCCACGCCCTAGGCTTCATCACCCTTGGACCAGCAAGCCATCCACCAGGCTGTGCGTGCGTTGGTGATAGTGATCCAGGTGGTAATCCTTTTGTAAACAACCTGCAAAAATATTGAAAATAAAAACAAAACCAAAATGGCCTGGGGGAGGTTTGAACCCAGGACCATTCATTCACCAGCCAGATATACAAACCAACGGAGCCAAACGCGCTAGTTGTCATATACATAGAACGCATTCGTTTTAATCCTTTTTGAAATTTCAAATATTCCCTGCACGCCAAACTTCATCTTCCACATTTGAATTTCCTGCGAATTCTCCTTCAAAGCTTCCTGCGAATTTTCCTGCATGTTCTTGAACCAGAAAAACCTATGTTTTTTAATCATCAAGCAAACCACAACATTAATATAAATTAACAGCCCATATCAATCACATGAAGTTTATATGTTATGGCTATGTTCTTTGAATCCATTTAAACACCCTAAACATCAAGATCCCGAATTTGAATCTCAAACCCTAACAATGGCATCTAACGATTTAAGCCATGAAACTCCAATTAATTTGTCCAGAAAGCTTCTACATCATCACACAAACACGATTAAGCAAACAAAATCAATTAAAATGCAGTAAATTCATAGAATCAAAAAAATCAAATATAAGATGAACACGGGTTCGGTTCATGTGAATGAGGGTGTCTCATATGCTTTTTATGATCCAAACATGTTATATGAACATCATAGAACGCATTGCCACCTTTAAATTGCTTTGAAATCTCTTCTAGCTCAAAATCCGAATTGGAGTTTTTGGATGAAATTTGAAGTTTTGAGAATGAACTTAGAGGCTCTAAATTCGTGGCTAGGGTTGAGTTTTAAGTTGTTTATATATAAGTGAATGAAATTAGGTTAAGAGCTTTCACAAACTTGTGGACTTTTGATCTTTGAAAGATTGAAAAATATTTGATCTTAAAACTTGAATATCCTTGATCTAGCCTTGCTATTTTGGTATGATCCTCATTATTTTTGTATCAATCAAGTCTAAATATGTTTTAAGACTTTCTAGAAACCAAATAAAATCAAATATCCATTATTTTATATTTTATTTTAATTTAAAATGATTTTTAACATAAAAAATCATAATAAATAAAAATAAAATGAATAAAATTATGAATAAATAAATTTGATTCGTGCATGATGTCATGGAAGTGTTTGGATCATAAAAAAGCAAGCCCATTTGGTGAATTATGGTTTTAAGACCCCATTTGCTTCATAAACCTCTCAAAAATTTCTCAACTTTGCAAGGGCACAAATCCTTCAATTTTAATGCTATGAAGGTGTTATTGGACATTTTGGAAAGCTTAAAGAGCCCTTTAACCAACCTCTTTGGTATCATGTCCATATCTTTTACCATTATCAAGTTATGCTCTTTGGAAGTTGTTGACTTTTTGTTGACTTTTAAAAGGACCTATAATGTCTTAGCTCATACCTTCCAATTGAAGCATTTTTGGGCTTGGCTTGTGAGACACAAAGTTGTAGAGAATTCAATTTTCTTCAAAATGAGCTTTGGATGGAAAATTTTTAATGAATCATGTGAAAGTTATGGCTGGTCAAAGTTCAGTTGACTTTTCCTGTGAAAACCCTAATTTAGAAACTCCTGATTCTTGATGATCTGAAATCTCCTTGATGAATCATGATCAACCCTTGATCAAATGATGAATTTTACTTCATATACTTGATGTTGGCAAAAAATCATGAAGTTTGACTTTGGTTTGACCACAGTTGACCTCAGTTTGACTTTTTGACTGCTTTGACTGATTTTAACCTATCTGATCATCTGACTGAGCAAATCTTTTGGGAAAGTCTTGAAACTTGACATGGGGATTATTGAACACATATAGGATGCTATGAAGCTCACTTGAAGTCTTGGAAGTCCACTTAGCTTGATGAAAGTCAAAACCCTAGTTTAAGATGCATTGCTTAGGAGAATGCATTGTCTGAGGGAATTGTCAAACTTTCTGACTAATTGTGAATCTTGTGAACCTTGTGAACCTCATGAGATGTCTTGTGAACCTTTTGAACCTTGTGAGCCTCTTGAGACACAATGTATTGTCTTGTGGATGGCAAATTTTGGGGTGCAACAGCTGCCCCTGTTCAATTTTCTGAAACCTGAGGGGTTAGATTGGTATATGTGCCATTCGTGACCTGGAAGGTTGAAGGGGATTGAACACAAAAGCCCAAAAATTTGCACTCACCGGTGCATAGAGTAACACTGATGATTAGTTGTATATGCTGGAGTGGGCTTGAAGATGCCACTTAAAAGAACTGGAGATGGGCTTATAGATGCCATCTAAAGTGTCAGGATGTAATGATAGCTTTATGTTGATACTGGATATCAGTACTAGGTCTTCGTATAGGCCGTCTCTGAATCGTTTATGCAACATAGTTTGAATTGTTGAATAAACCAGTAGAAATAAATCTTTGTGCTGATTATCTCTTCTGGAAATATCTTGGATTAGGGAATGGATCTTTGTACAGACCGTTTGCCTACTCTCCAAGGTCAAAAGAACGTCAAGATTATTTCTTCTGAAAGATATCTTGAACCAGGGAATGGATCTTTGTACAGACCGTTTTCCTGCTATTCAAGGGCCAATAGATTAAATCTTCTGAAAATATCTTGAACCAGGGAATGGATCTTTGTACAGACCGTTTGCCTGCTATTCAAGACCAGATAGATGAAATATTCTGGAAGTATCCTGGATTAGGGAATGGATATTTGTACAGACCGTTTGCCTACTCTCTGAGGAAATAGATTAAATCTTCTGAAAATATCTTGAACCAGGGAATGGATCTTTGTACAGACCGTTTGCCTGCTATTCAAGACCAGATAGATGAAACCTTCTGGAAATATCCTGGATTAGGGAATGGATCTTCTTACAGACCATTTGCCTACTCTCCGAGGACATCTTGAGTAATGTGTGGATCATTTTTGATCTGTTGTGAATTGTTGATGTTGTTTTATCTGCATATAACTATCCTGCAAGGAGAATGTTAGTTTATGCAATATGTATGCATGCATAGTATGATGCACCTAAGTAAATGTATTATGTATTTATGGATATGTTATGGTATGATGTAAATGATGTATGTATGAATCATGCAGCCTGAAGCGTCTGGATATCTTCGTATAACAATTGTTGGCTAGGGAAAATAAATCCCGATTCGTTGCTGAAGAATATGAGAAACTTGTTCCCGTCTTGTTTGATAGTATAGTATTCGTAACCTCCCGTCTTCGTTCGTCGTTCCTTTATTGAAGGAATAAGTTCCTGAGTATCCCGACTAAGGATAAAAGAGATGGACATAAATTCAAGGGGAGATGTAACTCGAAGTATCTATAAAGATAGATTTGCTCTACTGGAGATTTGTAGTTGTCTTGTGGGGATGAATCGGCGAAGCTTCGTTGAATTCTTTCCCTCGTTCGTCCTTAGTAAATATTATTACTGCATTTTTATGCATTTCTGGTAAACATCAATCATATTCAAGCATTTTATACATTTCTGGTAAACATCAATCATATTCAAAAGCATACACACATTCAAACACAACCAATGGACGTTTCGCTTATGTAAATAGGGTAAAAGTAAATCTGGATTCAAAGTTGAAATTTTATTTATATCACAAAGTGACCTATACATAGGCAAGTTTGTACAAGGAGACAAAAATCCTAGTAAGAGGAATTCGTCGTAAATTTTTTTTACAAAACAAAGAAAATCAGCTATATGGGAAATAATCCTATTGAGTTTCAATTCTACTATTGCCATTATCTTCAAGTATCTCATCTTCTACTGTTGAGACGGAAACGATTGGATTGAGCTTTATCTGTTCGAGCTTGAATTAAGTAGCACAACTGGTTGGAGTTTACATGGGTGATCCAAACGAGACATAGTCATACGCTTTAATCCCTAACTTTTGCCTGGATTGCCCTTTCAGGTTTTCAATCCACCGGGATACCCTTTTTTGCCCAAGCCGCCTTTTCAGGTTTTCGACTTGCCGGGTGTACATTTTTTTATATATATATCCCTAATTTTTGCCCGAACCCTTTTGGTTCGCCGGGATGCCCTTATTTTTCCCTAGGCCAATCAACCTAGCGGGTCTCTTTTTATACGTAGTATTTTTTAACTATGTCTGCGTTTACAGGCTGTGGGAAGTCTTCACCATCCATAGTAGTAAGTATCATGGCACCTCCTGAGAATACTGTTTTGACCACAAATGGCCCTTCATATGTAGGAGTCCATTTTCCCCTAGGATCACCATGTGGTAATATGATACGCTTGATTACCAAGTCACCAGCTTGATATACCTTTGGCTTAACTTTCTTATTAAAAGCCTTAATCATCCGTTTCTGGTACATCTGACCGTGACAAACAGCTGCCAACCTCTTCTCATCAATCAAATTTATCTGGTCAAGTCGAGTCTGAATCCACTCATCTTCATCCAAGCCTGCATCCTTCATGATTCTTAGGGAGGGTATCTGAACTTCAATGGGCAAAACTGCTTCCATACCATAGACTAAGGAGAATGGGGTCGCCCCTGTTGAAGTACGTATTGTAGTACGATAACCATGAAGAGCAAATGGTAACATCTCATGCCAATCCTTATAAGTAACAGTCATCTTCTGTAGAATCTTCTTGATGTTCTTATTAGCAGCTTCTATTGCCCCATTCATCTTCGGACGATACAGAGAAGAGTTATGATGCTTAATCTTGAACTGTGTGCAGAGATCAGTAATCATGGTGTTGTTCAGATTAGAACCATTGTCAGTAATAATTCTTTCAGGGATGCCATACCTACAGATGAGATTATTCTTAATGAATCGAGCCACCACATTCTTAGTAACAGAGGCAAATGAAGCTGCCTCCACCCACTTAGTAAAGTAATCAATAGCAACCAGGATGAAACGATGTCCATTAGAAGCAGTAGGCTTGATCTCACCAATCATATCAATGCCCCACATGGAAAAAGGCCAAGGAGCAGTCAACGCATTCAATGATGATGGAGGTATATGCACTTTATCAACATAAATTTGACACTTGTGACATGTTCTGGAATGTTGATAGCAATCAGCTTCCATGGTAGATCAATAGTAACCTGCTTCTTCAGTGTCAATCTCATTGCAGTATGCAGGCTTCTCAAATCTATCAATAGTAATCTTGGGAGCTTCATCATCCCAACTGATCTCAAACATAGATGCCATGGTGGCTAGTGCATCTGCCAACTGATTTTCTCTTCGTGGAATATGTCCAAAGGTAATCTCTTCAAAATATGGGATCAAGACAACACATGCTCTCTGTAAGGAATGAGATTATCATGCTTGGTATCCCAATCTCCTTTGATCTGACTTACTACCAGGGCTGAATCTCCATATACATCCAGGAACTGAATCTTCATATCAATGGCTGCTTTGATACCCAGAATACATGCCTCATACTCAGCCATGTTATTGGTACAATAGAAACAAAGTCTGGCAGTAATCGGGGTATGACAACCTTCAGGGGAACTGATCACAACACCAACACCATTACCAAGTACATTAGAAGCTCCATCAAAAACCATAGTCCATCGGGATCCTTGTTCAGGTCCGTCATATTGTCCAGGTTCTTTGGTAATAATCATAATGTCTTCATCAGGGAACTCAAAACTCATTGACTGATAATCATCCACTGCTTGATGAACCAGGTGATCAGCTACAACACTTCCTTTAATGGCCTTCTGGGCCGTATACTGTATATCATATTCTGTTAAGATCATTTGCCATCTTGCTATTCATCCGGAGAGAGCAGGTTTCTCGAATATGTACTTGATTGGATCCATCTTCGAAATCAATAAGGTAGTATGAGTCAACATATATTTTCTTAGTCGGCGAGCAGCCCAGGCCAAAGCGCAACATGTTTTCTCGAGCAGTGAGTATCTTGTTTCACAGTCGGTAAACTTTTTGCTAAGGTAGTAGATTGCCTGCTCTTTTCGACCAGACTCGTCATGTAGCCCCAATACACACCCCATTGAGTTGTCTAACACTGTTAAGTACATAATCAAGGGTCTTCCATCAACTAGTGGCATCAAAATGAGAGGTTCTAGAAGATATTTCTTAATTTCATCAAAGGCAGTCTGGCACTCATCATTCCACTCCATTACCTGATCTTTCTTCAACAACTTGAAGATTGGCTCACAGGTAGCAGTTAACTGGGAAATAAATCTTGCAATGTAATTCAATCGTCCCAAGAAACCTCTAACTTCCTTCTCAGTACGGGGAGCTGGCATCTCTTGTATAGCTTTCACTTTTGCAGGGTCTACTTCAATACCTTTTCCACTGACAATGAAACCCAGGAGTTTACCAGACCTAACTCCAAAAGTACACTTGTTTGGGTTCAATCTCAATTTGTATTTCTTCAACCTTTCAAACAACTTATGCAGATGATCAAGATGTTGCTCTTCATTCTGGGACTTGGCTATCATATCATCCACATATACCTCTATCTCATGATGAATCATATCGTGAAACAAAGCCACCATAACACGCTGATATGTTGCCCCGACGTTCTTCAAACCAAATGGCATCACTTTATAACAAAAAGTGCCCCACTGTGTAACAAATGTAGTCTTCTCCATATCTTTAGGTGCCATCTTGATTTGATTGTAACCAGAGAAACCATCCATGAAAGAGAATACTTTATGCTGAGCAGTGTTGTCTACCAGAACATCAATATGAGGAAGTGGAAAGTCATCTTTGGGGCTGGCCTTGTTCAAATCCCTGTAATCTACACACATACGTACCTTACCATCTTTCTTAGGTACCGGTACCACATTTGCAACCCATTGAGGATAAGAAGTTACAGCTAAGAACCCTGCATCAAACTGTTTCATCACCTTTGCTTTAATCTTTTCTGACATTTCAGGACGTATGCGACGAACCTTCTGCTTCTTTGGACGACAATCTTCTTTTACCGGTAAACGGTGAACCACAATGTCTGTATCCAACCCTGGCATATCTTCATAGGACCAAGCAAAGATTTCCACATAATCATGTAACATCTGAATTAATCTGCTCTTAACACCATCCTCTAATTCAGCCACTATCTTGACCTCTTTCCTGTTTTCTTCAGTCCCCAGATTCACAACTTCGACTGGCTCTTCATGTGGCTGTATAGCTTTCTCTTCTTGTTGTAACAACCTAGCAAGCTCTACAGGTACTTCACAATCTTCCTCCTTTCCATCTTCAGCTTGATATATCGGATTCTCGAAATTATAATTGGCAATAGTAGAACTGTTATCAACAGGATCCATAGTGGATGAGGATCTGCATTTTAGTGATGTGGGTGTGTGTAAGAACACATAGCTGATAAAAGAAAAATAAAATAAAAGAAAGAAAAGGAACACAATATTTACGAAAACGAAACATCCACTGATTTTTATTGAATGAAGTATGCAAATGAAATGACATCCCGAAACAAGCATACCATTGTTCCTCGGGTAAGGCACAAGGCTTAAGAGTTTAATTGTTCAAAAATTACAAACTTAAGAAATAACAACACAATAATAGTATTTACTCCTGACTAAAGGAGATAGGAATAACGTCTTCAGCCTTCCAATTATTGAGCCCATCACCCACAATAGGAAAAATCCAAGCATCCAAGTTGTAGTCTTTATTATAGTCACCCACAACATTGATTTGATCTTTCATGATCCCTTGATTGGTGATACAAACAGCACGAGCACGACGAACAGCCTTCTGGGACTCTGCAGTGAAACCCAAACCAAACTTGTCAGACTTGTAAGGAATGTCAGGAAGCTGACCCCAAATAGTACAACCACCTTCTTCAACCACATCTCTAGCGTCTTTGAGGGAGGCCATTGTAGAAGGTACTCTGGTGACCACAGGAACTCTTTTGACAACAGGAGGAGCTTCAGCAGTAGGAACAACCCAAGGAACTACTTCAAACGTCTGGCAAGGAGTCTCAACATATTCACCTTCTACTTCAACATACTTGAAAGTATTCACATGACTGACTATATATTCTTCCTCTCCGTAAACAGTAACAACCTTTCCCTTCACTGGATATATCAACTTCTGATGTAAAGTGGAGGTCACAGCACCTGCCCCATGGATCTAGGGGCGCCCAAGCAAACAAGAGTACGAAGGACGAATATCCATTACATAGAAGGTTGAATTGAAGATCTGAGAACCTACTTTGATTGGGAGATCTATTTCTCCGTGCACCACTCTTCTCGAACCATCAAAGGCCTTCACCATTATATTACTTGGTCTCAACACAACATCTTCAGGACTAAGCTTGTTCAGAACCTCTTTGGGCAGTACATTCAGTGAAGAACCATTGTCTATCAACATATGAGACAGGGTAGTGCCCCTACACTCAATAGAGATATGTAAAGCTCTCTTATGATTTCTCTTGGCAGGAGTTAAGTCAGCATCAGAAAAACCTAACCCATTATCATAAGTCAGGTGTGTAACACAGTTTTCAAACTGATCCACAAAAATCTCATTTGGCACATGAGCAGTCTTCAAGAACTTAATCAAGGCTTTAGCATGAGCCTCAGAACAAAGCAACAAAGATAACATGGAAATCTTGGAGGGAGTATGCCCCAATTGGTCAACAATATCGTAATCACTCTTGCGAATGATCTTCAACACTTCTTCCATCTGCTTAGAAAGATTATCAGCAGTTGGTGCCTCAGCTTGCACAGGTTCAAAGGTAAGTACCCTTCCCTAAAGTTTAGTTGGTTCATCCTGTCCTACAAAAGTAACCAGGTTCTAAGGGATCTCAATATCATTGATCCTTCACAAGGGTGGTTGTTCAGTAGGCAACTTACTTGCCAACCAAAACCCTCCAAGTTTAGGATCTCAATGAACGTAGTATCGAGTATCAACCAACTTCAGTCTGCACCAAAGCCGGTTATCTCACTACTTTTCTAAAGGCCAAGATGGGAGGACTAGGGTTCTAAAAGTTAGTTAGTGTATTGACAACATATGGCAGCCTCATATTATCCTCAACTTGACTTAAGGAACATAAACACCAACCAAGAAGTCACACTAACTATGGCCACCAGATCAACCATATCGGTATACGTCGTACAGTTTCCTTGGTCTATTGCCATTTACCTAAGGTACACTAGATCCGGGTTAGGATCTTTCACACATAAGAGCACCCAACAAGTAAGTATAAAGCAAACAAGGCAAACAATTTTAAAGTGATCTAATTCCTAAGGGTACCCCTCTTTTATTAAATCCCCAACAGAGTCGCCTGTTCTGTAACACGGTGGGAGAACTGACTTTAGTTAAATGTTGCGGATAGCAAGAGTCGCCACCAACTTTTATTTTATCCAAAGGAAAGGGCATAAAAGAACAGGAAAGACCTTAAAAGATTTTTTTGGGTTCGGGGGATAGGTTATGTAAAGGGAAGGTTTAGCACCCTTTACATCCATGATTATCCATGGGCTCTTAGTTACTTAGCTCACTTTAAATTGTTTTGAGAAGTGTAGTGTGTGATTAAAAATTTTCTTAAGTACTTTATAATGATTCTTGTATGGATATATATAAAGACTTTGTTTTGAAAATTGTTTAAAAATGTGAAGTGTTATGAAATGTTTTTGAAAGAGCGAGCAAGTACTTAAGAGGAACCTACCCTAATTTGAATCTTTACTGTTCTTATATGTTCTTTCAATGGTAAGACTATCCCTATTATTAAGGAATAGGTAGTCATTACCTTGGATGTGTTAAGGGACATGTGAAGGGACATGTGAAGGGACATCTGAATTTAGGCAACTGTAAGGTGTCTTTAGCAATTTGTAGGGACTTATCATCTTTTGTTCGAAGGGACAAGATCATTTACCGTAGGCAACATCGAAGGGACTTGATCTTATAATCTTAAAGGGACTTGATGATATTTTATGAGAAGGGACTTTGCTTTTTAGACACCTTACTTGACCTTTTGATTTAGGCAACATGAGGGATAACCTTAAGAAGTGAGATGGCGATCAAAGATCGACTTACGTGTGTGCGTGTATAAATTCAAATATTTATCTTATTATTAGTGATCTAAATTAATTTTAAAGCAAATATGTTATCACTCCCTATTTTACTAACCATAGCAAGAATATTTATAAATAAACAATAAGAGCTACAACTATTACACGGCTTTTACAGTTACATTATAATAAAAGCAAATTAAATAATAATTATATAATAAAATAAACAATTAAATAAAAGGTTAGTGATAATTATAAGAAGAAAAGTTAGTAATAATATACAATATATATATATATATATAAATTAAATAAACATTTTTTAAGAATTTAAAAAATAAAGTAATAACTATAGACTAATTTATTTACGAAATAAAGCATGATTAATTAGTTAATTATATACATTAAAAAAATTATTAAGTTTAATATTTAAACAAAGATAATTAAAGCAATAAATTAGGGTTTTTTAAAAAATTAGTTTTTTTTAGAAATTAGGGTTAGAGAAAATTAGGATTTCAATTATGCATAAAAAATTAGGGTTAAGAATTAATCTAAATATAATTAATAAATTTATATACAAAAATATATATACGTATTTTAATTTAAGTAAAAGAAATTAAGATTAAAATTTTTTAGAAAATAAATTAGAAAATTTTTTAGAAAAAAATAATATGAGGTTATACATATATTTACATATAATTATTTAAATACATTTTATTATAAAACATGTAATTTAGAATTATTTAGAAAATAAATTAACAAAAATAGAATAATAAAACAAATAGAATCAAAAACTTACCTGGGGCAGGGATTGAACCCACGCCATAGGCTTCATCACCCTTGGACCAGCAAGCCATCCACCAGGCTGTGCGTGCGTTGGTGATAGTGATCCAGGTGGTAATCCTTTTGTAAACAACCTGCAAAAATATTGAAAATAAAAACAAAACCAAAATGGCCTGGGGGAGATTTGAACCCAGGACCATTCATTCACCAGCCAGATATACAAACCAACGGAGCCAAACGCGCTAGTTGTCATATACATAGAACGCATTCGTTTTAATCCTTTTTGAAATTTCAAATATTTCCTGCGCGCCAAACTTCATCTTCCCCATTTGAATTTCCTGCGAATTCTCCTTCAAAGCTTCCTGCGAATTTTCCTGCATGTTCTTGAACCAGAAAAACCTATGTTTTTTAATCATCAAGCAAACCACAACATTAATGTAAATTAACAGCCCAGATCAATCACATGAAGTTTATATGTTATGGCTATGTTCTTAAAATCCATTTAAACACCCTAAACATCAAGATTCCGAATTTGAATCTCAAACCCTAACAATGGCATTTAACGATTTAAGCCATGAAACTCCAATTAATTTGTCCAGAAAGCTTCTACATCATCACACAAACACGATTAAGCAAACAAAATCAATTAAAATGCAGTAAATTCATAGAATAAAAAAAATCAAATATAAGATGAACACGGATTCGGTTCATGTGAATGAGGGTGTCTCATATGCTTTTTATGATCCAAACATGTTATATGAACATCATAGAACGCATTGCCACCTTTAAATTGCTTTGAAATCTCTTCTAGCTCAAAATCCGAATTGGAGTTTTTGGATGAAATTTGAAGTTTTGAGAATGAACTTAGAGGCTCTGAATTCGTGGCTAGGGTTGAGTTTTAAGTTGTTTATATATAAGTGAATGAAATTAGGTTAAGAGCTTTCACAAAATTGTGGACTTTTGATCTTTGAGAGATTGAAAAATATTTGATCTTAAAACTTGAATATCCTTGATCTAGCCTTGCTATTTTGGTATGATCCCCATTATTTTTGTATCAATCAAGTCTAAATATGTTTTAAGACTTTCTAGAAACCAAATAAAATCAAATATCCATTATTTTATATTTTATTTTAATTTAAAATGATTTTTAACATAAAAAATCATAATAAATAAAAATAAAATGAATAAAATTATGAATAAATAAATTTGATTCGTGCATGATGTCATGGAAGTGTTTGGATCATAAAAAAGCAAGCCCATTTGGTGAATTATGGTTTTAAGACCCCATTTGCTTCATAAACCTCTAAAAAATTTCCCAACTTTGCAAGGGCACAAATCCTTCAATTTTAATGCTATGAATGTGTCCTTGGACACTTTGGAAAGATTAAAGAGTCCTCTAACCAACCTATTTAGTATCATGTCCATATCGTTTACCATTCTCATGTTATGCTCTTTGGAAGTTGTTGACTTTTTGTTGACTTTTAAAAGGACCTATAATGTCTTAGCTCATACCTTCCAAATGAAGCATTTTTGGGCTTGGCTTGTGAGACACAAAGTTGTAGAGAATTCAATTTCCTTCAAAATGAGCTTTGGATGGAAAATTTTTGATGAAGCAAGTAAAAGTTATGGCTGGTCAAAGTTCAGTTGACTTTTCCTGTGAAAACCCTAATTTAGAAACTCCTAATTCTTGATGATCTGAAATCTCCTTGATGAATCATGATCAACCCTTGATAAAATGATGAATTTTACTTCATATACTTGATGTTGGCAAAAAAATCATGAAGTTTGACTTTGGTTTGACCACAGTTGACCTCAGTTTGACTTTTTGACTACTTTGACTGATTTTAACCTATCTGATCATCTGACTGAGCAAATCTTTTGGGAAAGTCTTGAAACTTGACATGGGGATTATTGAACACATATAGGATGCTATGAAGCTCACTTGAAGTCTTGGAAGTCCACTTAGCCTGATGAAAGTCAAAATCCTAGTTTAAGATGCATTGCTTAGGAGAATGCATTGTCTGAGGGAATTGTCAAACTTTCTGACTAATTGTGAATCTTGTGAACCTTGTGAACCTCATGAGATGTCTTGTGAAACTTGTGAACCTTGTGAGCCTATTGAGACACAATGTATTGTCTTGTGGAGGGAAAATTTTGGGGTGCAACAGTGCTGACAAAGCAACTTCACGAGGAGCGGAATCTCAACACATATTTCAACACCAAGACGAAGCGTCCATGGGAGACTTAGTTCTCAGATGTTTTAGTTTCTTCATAAATTTTGTCTATTTTAATTTGTAAGACCCAGGGGCAATATTATTTCAAACCTACTAATAATAGTTTTATTTTTGTTTGTTTTAACAAATTTAAATCATGCGGTCCTTGAAAACATTGCATATGCATACCATATCATTGCATGACAGGTTTTCACAACAGGTTTCTCATCTTCTCACTGTTTATCTCAGCAGAAATGGCTCTCGAACAATATGTCAAAGATCTTCAGGCTCAAAATGCCCAATTCCAAGAGATGATGCTGAACTTGTCCAAGGGACAAGAAGAGCTGAAAGCACTCCTGACCAAGAAGAAGAAGAAGAAGACCAAGAAACCAATTAGCTTCATCAGTTTGGGGAGAAGATTCAAAGCTCCAATCAATACATATGATGAGGTTGAAAACCCTAGAGATAAGATTCTATAGAAGAGGAAGGAAGTCCCCATGGTACTGCTGTGAATTCTTATTACGAGGAGAATTATTATCATAATTCAACTGGTTATGAGAAATATAGGTTGCTGGAAGATAGTGTGAATGCTATGGAATTAGATAAGACTCATGGGTTGGATTTTGAAGATCTGAGTTTAATTTCTGGAGTTGTCATCCTTGTTGGTTTCAAGGTTCATACTTTTGTTGTCTATAATGGTGTGTCATGTCCTAAGCTACATCTGAGGTCTTATGTCCGGAGAATCCAGCCATATACTGCTGACATGAAGCTGTGGATTCATTTCTTTCAAGAGAGTTTATCAGGACCTCAATTGGAATGGTACTATCAACTAGAGAGTATCAATATTCGTACTTGGAGTGATCTAGCTGAGGCCTTCTATATGCAATATCAATATAACTCTGATTTAGCACCAACTCGCATGCAACTCCAAAGCATGTCTATGGGTTCTAAAGAAAGTTTCAAGGAGTATGCCCAGAAATGGAAAGATCTTACAAGCAGAGTTCAACCTCCTTTGACTGACAGGGAATTGGTTGATATGTTTATGAGTACATTGATTGATCTTTTCTACAGCCATCTCATTGGAAGTTCATCATCTGGTTTCACTGAGCTGATAATGACTGGAGAACGTGTGGAGAGCGGAATACGAAGTGGTAAGATTCAAATGGTTGCCTCTTCAAGTAATACCAAGAAGCCTTGTAATGGGAAGAAAGAGTCTAATGTTGTATATGGCCAACAAGGTCGTAATAGGAATAATCAATCTGTGGGAGCAGCCCTCGTCTCTAATCTTGCACCTACACCACAAGATCAACAACATAATAGTAAGCCTAAGCCTAGGAGGCAATTTACGAAGATCAATATGTCGTTGGCCCAAGCTCTGCAGTATATGTTGAAGGGAGAACCGACTACTTTGAGGGATCCTCCTCAGAATCTCAATACTACCTCTCCTTGTTTCAATCCCAATGCAAGATATGCATATCACTCCAATTTCCCAGGCCATGATACTAATAACTATTGGGCGTTGAAGAATAAGATCCAGGATATGATTGATGCTGGAGAAATTGAGTTTGATCCTCCTGAGACTCCTAATGTGATTAATGATCCTATACCTAAGCATGAGAAGACTGTTAATGTTGTTGATGATGTTTCTTATGTTTCTACGGTGACTGATTTGACTACTCCTTTATCCATTATTAAGAAGAATCTGCAGCAAGCCTATTTATTTCCGGGTTGTAATGAAGACTGTTTTTATTGTGCCACTCAACCTAATGACCGTTGAAAATTGAAAGAAGGGATTCAGCGTTTAATGGACAACCGTACTATATTGTTTGAGAAGACCCCTTATGTAGAGAGCTTATGTGAAGGCATGTCCCAATATCTGAAGTTGGAAGACATGTTTGTGATTACTGGTACTCCTGTGAAGATCACCTTTAAGGGTCCTGTGAGGATTACCTCTAAAGGTCCTGTGAAGATCACTGCTGACCCAAAGGTGGCTCCCCTAATTATTATTTCTCCTGACCCAATTCCATATTCTCTGACAAGGCTATCCCTTGGAATTATGGTTCTGATGTTTATATCCATGGTATCAAGCAAGATCCTCTAACTGATATACCTGCTGCAGATACTAATCATGATATCAATAATATTGTTGGAACTAGTAAGGTTACTAGGAGTGAAATAATTTTCTCTCCAGAAGACACTTCAAAAACTGTTGTTGCTCTAGTCCATATCTCCAATCATGGGCCAAGTACTGAAGCTCGGGGCAAATGACCATTGATTAAACCTGTTCAGGTTGAAACACCAGTTACTGAAGACCTCTCTAAGCAGATGGATGAAGTATTGAAGATCATCCGTAAGAGTGATTATAATATTGTTGAACAATTGAGGCATACTCCCTCTAAGATCTCTATGTTGTCTTTGTTGCTATGTTCTGAAGCCCACGCCAAGGCTTTAGTGAAGTTCCTGAAGGATGTTCATGTACCACATGAAATCTCTATGGACCAGTTTGAGAATTGTGTTGCTAAACTGACTACTGATAATAGCTTGGGCTTTTCTGATGTTGATTTAAATCCTGCCAAAAGAAACCATAATAGAGCTCTGCATGTCTCTGTTGAGTGTAGAGGCACAACTCTGTCTCATGTTTTGGTGGATAATGGTTCCTCTTTGAATGTATTACCGAAGGATGTTCTGGACAAACTCAACTTTGAAGATATTATGTTAAGATCCAGTAACGTGGTGGTGAAAGCCATTGTCTGCAAGTAACCGGTTACCCCTTGGGTAGTAACCAGTTACCTGTTGAAAACTTGGAAATCCTCGGCGTAAATTACACTAGTAATCGGTTACCTATGGGTAGTAACCGGTTGCCACTGTTATGTGCAGAAAATATTATTTTGTTTCAACTTTGAAAATCCATAACTTTTTACTCGGTTATCCGATTTAAGTGTTCTTTATACCGTTTGAAAGCTAAAGTTATGTACTATCACATGGTGCCGACAAATATTAATTTTACCCGACTTTTGCCCGACTTTTCGAAAATACAGTAAAATGTTAAGTTAGGGAATTGTGAACTAAAGGTAATAAAAAGGTAAAACTTGTGAGGTATCTAGGTTACCCTAGGTTGTTACAGGATTGTTTTAGAGACATGATAATACTTAGGAGTCGATACTCAGAGGGTGTCTTCGGACTAGGTAGTTGTGATAAGCTGGAAGTTTGCTTCCTTTGCGATAAATCCTAATTTAATTATAGCTGGCTCGTGTCGAGGTCCCACGAGGCGGGACGGCCGAAGAGATATAATTAATATGTGGATTTGAATCCCTTAATGGATGACCATGACCCGTGCTCGTCCTGGTGTGGCTGGGCGGGGAAAGTATCCATTAGGATAAGTAACGAGTGACCTGTGTCGAGATCTCTGTGTATGGGATGGTCGGGGAAAGTTACTTTGTGACAAGGTACCGTGACCCGTGCTGTAGTGCCCTTGTGTCATTGGGCGGGGAAAGTATCTTAGGTAGATAATGAGTGACATGTGCTCGTCCTTGTGTGGCTGGGCGGAGAAAGTTATCTATACGATGAGGATCAAGTGATCCGTGCTCGTCTGCTACAGCTATGGATGGACGAGGAAAGATGCCTCTGAGCACCTTGTGTGTGCTCCGTTTTGATTACTGATGTCTCTAGTTTTATGTGAACTCGAAGTCTAGGTATTCTCCGACTTGAGTAATATCTAGTTTGAACCTTTAGAGCCGAGAGAACTTTAAGATAGGGAACTCACTGAGATGTTTTATCTCATCCCATGTTGATGTTGTTATTTCAGGTACTTCAGGTTCCGCAAAGGATAAAGATAAGGCGACTTGATTATATTTGCTTGTTTGTTGACTTCTTCCTATGTGGGCTTTTGAGATCTAAGAATATAGTTCTTAGACTATATTTTTTGTGAACATCTTGTATTATTTATAGCCTTTTTGTTCTAGTACCTTATGTTCTAGTGGCTATATTTATGCAATGTGTTACTAAGAACTTGTCGTATTTCAACACCAAACTTAAATTTATATATGAAAAATATGCTTTGATGTATGTCTTTTATATATGGGTATTACAATTTCCTTCATCAACAAAGAAAGTGTTTGCATTTCCCGTCATCATTAGAGTCATCTTCCTTAAAATTGTAGATTCCACTGAACTCTATTGTGATAATAATGGTGTCAACACACAAGCTTATAAGCATATATCTCACAGACGATTCAAATACACACTTAGGCACTACCACCTCATTCGAAAGATAATAAATAGAGGAGATGTGAAGTTAAGAAGAATACCAACACTTGAAAATGTCATTGACTCACTGAAAAAACCTCTTATGCAATAAAAACATAATGACCAAACTAGATCTATGGGTATTAGCTAGGTGTATGTGTGATTTGTTTTGGTGCTAGTGGGAGAATATTGGTGTAAGTTCTAGAGACAAATAATTATATTAGAACTTGATACTTGTTGCGAATCAGATACCTTAGTAACAAAGTATAATAGGTTTCTTTATGATCAAGAAACCCACAAGGGTTAGGGTTTAGGGTAACCACGGATAAAAAGATTGATTCTAAACTGCTATTATTTCCTTTCTCTTGAAACAAGATTATAAGTATACAAGAATAACAAATAACCTCTCTCACTTTTGAATTAGGGTTTTATCTTCTTATTTTCCCTTATTATAAAGATGAAAGACTAGTACGCTATTTATAAGAAAACTAACATAATAACCTAATGGATTTTTTATTATGAATTACCCATTATAAGATAACTTAGGGTACAGAGCAATTGGATCCATAACACAAGGCCCAATTAAACAACATCATGTGAGCGGACTTTGACGGCATGCTAAACCTAGAGTTCATTCCAATATCTCACAAATCTCCACCTTGGAACAAACTCTACAACATCAATGAAACAATTAAACATACATACTAGAACTGACTTTGACTACAATATGTATAACTTCTACACTAGCATGTGAACCAGCTTCGACTTCATGCTAAACCTCTTTCGTATCAGAGTTCGATCCAATATTCCACAAATCTCCACCTTAGACCAAACTCTATACCAACAAGAAGGGCCTTGGAGTTGATCAACCTAACTTGGGTGGCAGGCGTCCCGTCGAATTTCAAGAACATCTGGTTGTCTGAATCCACGAGGTCCGATGGGCGAAAGCTCGAAACAAAATTCACGAGCGTATTGTACGACGTCGTATCATCAACACTCAAGTCTTCAGGTTTTGTGATGTAGTAATCACTACCACGTTGAAAGTGGGGGTCCACCCACTCCAACGGAAAATAGACCACCAACTTATCCCTACCATCAATAACCTCTTTATAATAGAGTGAATCCTTGGTCGCCTGTGTGCACGGTTGAATTACGTAAAACCTATACTTAAAGTCGCGAACAGACTCTAAGTACGCCTTGAAAAGTATGCTTGGATGCTTGAGTGACACACAACTGTGTCGACCTCTTTGAGACTTCCTATGAAGATGGAAAACCCTAAAGAAAAGACTTACAGTCGCACCTATCTCAAGATAGCGACTCACCATCTCGAAGGCCCTAATGAACTCCAAGGCGTTGGGATGAAGCTAAGAGGGTGCGAGCTTGAGATATGTGAAGATGACCCCCTGAAAATCCATAAAAGACAGACGATAGGAAGCCTCGCGAAACACAAACTCAACATGGGAAACCGCAGAGATGGATAATAGGAGCATATCCTTTGTTCAGGCTTGGGAGGACATGTCATCCAGTTCACAGGGTCCCCATTCTTCCTTCTTTCTATTCGGTTACATGCATCTGAATCATTCACGACAAACTGAGAAGCCTACTCTTGAGGCTCATCCATTATCCACGACTTGTCTGCAACAAGAACTTCCGCGACTCCCAGAGCTTCGTCATAAAAATTTTCTTCCAGCCCGTGGTCGACATTTAGACTCCTTTCACCTGAAAAGCAGAGGAAACAAAGTGAATTCGACGACCTCAAGTTCACCCTTCCACTACAAGTCAGGTGAAAGGGCGACGTTGAAACCAGGGACGCATCCCCACCTCGACCCTTTATCCAAGTAAATCTGCAAGGGAACAAGTCGACATATCGAGAATATCCCTGCACCGAAAGAAACCTTCCCGACTGAAAAAAAAAAGGATCTTAATGGGGAGAAGCCCCACATACACGTTCATTATCAAGACGGCCTAGTGTCCGACTACTAACACTAAATTCTCCTAACCCGCAACTAGCAAGGATTAAACATTCATCTCCTAAAACCTAATCTCAATTCTTCCTAACATTCATATGCTCATGATGAACATTCATAGGATTTCCATAAATTCATGGAGATTTCCAGAAACTATGAAGATCTCCATGAACTTCATACGAAATCCCATATATGTTCATCTGCTAAACAAAAAACTAAAGGAAATAGATGAAGGTACCTCAATCCATTGCAGGTTCTGATGAATATTGACGATGAGCTTCAACGGCGACGGCTAGATTTCTGGTGAGAAAGTTGCAGAGTTAAGGAATCCGATGGGAGGAAGAATTCGCGTGAAAATTCCAAATGAATGCTCCCTCCCCCCTTTTTATAGGATCACCAGTTCGCATTGAGAAGCGCAAAAGGCAACAATTATGACCTAGGCCTAGCCTCCCTAGGAAATCCAAACATTCACTGCACCTTCAACACGTGTCACAAGGGTGTGAAACGTTTTGTCTTCTCAAGACAAATCCACCTCCCCTAGCATCTCTAGGACTTCCCCACATACCATCTGCCCGGTATTTTGTGGAGTCTTTAAAATGATCACATGCTCGTAATATAAATGTCCAGCCTAGCCTCAAGCATCTCCTCGTCCCTAACGTTGTGCTTACTTAAGTCACTGTCCTTGCACAAACTCAACGACTTGGGGGCTCCTGTTCTGGACTGGCCTAGCAGCTACCCTACAAAGAATTGAGGCACAATCCAGTTTAACGTTGGGCACAGGCCCAATAAGCAATCCAAGACCTTGTGACCGTTGAGGTACACCACCCCTCTCCTATAAACATCGTTGCAATCCTAGTTGAAGATCACGAAGACCTATCTGAATCATTTCTAGACAAAAAAAAATATAATTATCAAAAGAAAAAGATCCTTAATTACTCTCATTAAACAAGTATTTTCTCTTATTAATAAAAGAACAACAAGAGAAAATTAAGTTCGTTGGAAAAAAAAACCTAAAAGCTGTTGTGACATGCAAGCCATCTTGGATCTATAGCTGAAAGCATGAAAAGTCAAATAAGTACATAAACTAATGTAGAAGAAATCTTATAAAAGGATAAAAAGAGAAAGGGAGCAATTTCATCCATTTTCTACACTTTTTTTACCAATAAATTTTTCTCTATAAAAGGTTCAAAAATGATTTTCCATATTAGTTTTATTTCCTTAAATATTCTTAATTGGTTATTAAGTGACAAAAGTCCTTTTTTTTCTTTCTATTTCCAACTTATTTATTAACATGTCAAATGCATTAGAGATAGCTCCAAGTCCAACTCATAAGCCAGGTCAGTACTATGATGTATATGGCCCACTATTCTTGCTTATACCTCAAGTTAAATGATTGATACATATATGGTGCTCAAGTAATGGATATGGTTTTATGGTCGAAAATGAGGACAGGTGAAACATTTGGACTTTTGAAACATGAGATCCTTTGGTAGGGTTGTACAGTACTTAAGAATAATGGTATTGTTGCACTTTGGTAGGGTTAACGTATGATAAAAAACCTTGATTGGTTGGGTCCATTTTAAGCAAGGCTCTTATCCTTTACGTCGACATATTTTAGTTCTCATCCAAAAATGTACACAAATTTATTTATTTATTTTTCATATATTTTATTACACATAAAAAACATTCTTTGTTCCGAATCCATACAAAAGAAACTGATGTCTATCGTTAGATGTCTTCCGAGGATCTTCAGCATCACACGCCGAAATGGTAAGAGATATTTATAATTATCATTCATATAAAAAAACATCTAACATGAAATTCAAGATATTTTCTTTTTGATTTATAATTTATTTTATTTTTTATTCTCTTATTGATATAAACTATGGGTGACAAAACAGATTCGGTCCGCACTTTAGTGCAGAGTGGATCAAAGGTTTATGTCTTCATCCTCAAAAATGTCCGCTTCGTCCCGTCTCGTTTTTGTCGTGAACTTTTGCGGACATGCACATTTATTTAAATTTTTATATTTTTTAGACTTACAAAATATAATATCTGTGGGCTTTCCCTGTCCCGTCCTAATTTTTTTGCGGAAATTGTTTAGATTTTAGACTCACATCCTCAATTTTGACCGTCCCGTTTTGTCTATTTTTTTGTGGACTTTTGTGGAGTGGACTTAAACGGGGCGGACATGCCCGTTTGTCACCCCTAATATAGACACAAGAGTATAAGTAAGATTCAAAATATTATAATAGCGTTTGCATCCATGTGATATTAAATTATATTGACGTGTATTGCAAGTTTATGTACTAAGATAAACTATATATTTACCTAAAAGCAAATTTCGAGACATTAAAAGATTCACATGTTATCTGAACATGGCACAGATTTATGAGAGAGATAGTTATAATTATTAGTAGGAGCAAGATTTAAAGCATTGTATCCATCAAAGTATTTTTATTCATTAGAGTGAAGGTTGTATAGTGTGTAAAATTGTTCTCAAAATTTTGAAGTGTGAACCAAAAAATTTGTTGCCTTCGTATATGATCCGTCGTGAAATTGCGTCAAGTGTTTTATTTTACAGTTCCAACCCAATAGACAAATAATAAATAAAGAAATTTAAGTTTTATTTTTACACAAGAAATTTAAGTATTGATATCGCTTTTGATATAATATGAATTAAATGAAGAGACTTTTTTAATGGATATTTCAGCTCGTTGAAATATATTAAAAATATTTAACTTTTATTTAATTTAGATATCTTAATATCACTTATAAAAAAATGTCAATAAAGTTTTTTTATTTTTAAAGTTGGTAATAAATTTGACTGATTAATAAAGGTCTATGGTTTAATCTAGGGTTAATAATTATTTATCCCTCTGATATATGTGTGTTTTTTATTTATCCCTTTAAAAAATAAATTTTGGATTATTCTAAAATTTTTTGGTACCCTATAAGCATATAAAAACTAAATCAAAAAAATATATTGTATAGGGATAATTTTTTCATATATTAACAAAAGACTTAGAATTTTAAAATTTCAGAAATAATCTATTTTTTTTAAAGAGAATAAATCAAAACATGCTTATATTATAGGGGATAAATAACTATTAACCCTTTAATCTATTCTATTATATGTTAGATTTATATTTATATCAAAGTTTTTTTTTTAATAGAGTTTAGATAAAAATATCAGATTACAAAGAGCCATAGAGAATCAAATGTCACTTTTATGTGGTGTTGGTCAAATGGAAGTGACGTATTAAATGATATAATTCTAGTATCAGACCCGACTCTAGTTCTACAGCACATGACCTAAATTTTGGAGGTTCTAAAATTGAGAAATTCAATTTTTTCCACTAAGATTAATAAATATAAAAGTATTATAAACAAATTAAAAATAATATTATAGTAAAAATCCAATACATTAAAAATAAGATTGATTAAAGTTAAAATAATTATAAATAAATTTTATTTTTATTAATATATAATTATATTTCTTATGTGTTATTTTTATTTTTAATTATATTTTTTAATTTGACCTATTTTTAAATTAGACATAGGCCTCAAATTGGGCCGACCATACCACACATATACTGGGAAATCCAAATGTTTGGTATACCGGGAATTTCAGTTTACATGAAATTCCCGGTAACATGACAGAGTCTTCAAAAAAACTTGTCATTTACGCTCCGGAACCGTCAGGATCGTCTACCGACTCGTGTAGCGATTACACTCAGTTCTTCACTACGGACAAAGTATGTATTATACTTAGACATAATATTATTTCGTTTGATTTCATGTTTTGTGTTATTATAACTTTGTATGTTTTTCAACGACAAATTTTTGAGAGTCGAGTCGACGTATTAGTTTTGGCACAAAATATTGAAAATAAACATGGTATTATTGTTGTCAAAATTCGTTCTGATAGTGTAACTGGCAAGCGAGGAAGGAAGGATAAATTGATAATGAGTTGTGAGAGAGGAGGAAATTATAAAAGGAAAAAGTCTGAAACTAGTCATTCATCCGAGAAGGATGATCTCGCTAGTATGAAAGTGAAATGTCCCTTCCGTCTAAGGTCTTCACCAAGTGGTATTGGTTGGAGGGTGAGCGTTATGTGTGGGTTTCACAGTTATAGACTAAGTCAGGATTTATCAGGGCATGACATATTAGGCCGTTTAAAACCTCAAGAGAGATAATTTGTGAATGACATGACGAAATATAACATGCCTCCGAGACACATAGTTTCTGCATTGAAAGACAAAGATCCAGAAAATCTCACGAGTGTCGAGAAAGTATATAAAGCTATATCTACGTGCCATGAAAGCAAGAGAGGTTAATTGGCGGAAATGCAAATGTTGTTGAGTCTTATTCAAAAAGAAAAGTACATGTGTTGGACAAGAAACAAGAAAGACTCAAATGTAATTGCTGATATTTTATGGACACATCCTGATTCAGTGAAGCTGTTGAATATGTTTCATTTGGTTTTGATTTTTGATTGCACATACAAGACCAATAGGTACTGGTTACCGCTGCTTGAGATTGTTGGCGTTACATCAACAAAGTTGACGTTTTCGGTAGGCTTTGCCTACTTGGAACACGAAAGATAGGAGAATTTTAAATGGGCAATGGAGAAGCTGAAAGAGTTGTTTTTTTCTGAAAAATTGTTACCAAACGTTGTTGTGACGGACAAAGAACTTGCCATGATGAATGCACTTGAAGATGTGTTTCCTAATTCAACACATATGTTATGTGTGTTCCACGTTTCCAAGAATGTTAGCATGAAATGTAAGGAATATGTTAAATAAAAAGACAAGAACATGTTATGGAGATGTGGAACAACATCATGTATGCTAATAGAGAGAGTGAATATCTCATACACCTGAAGCACTTTGAGACAATTTGTGTTGATATACCTTTGTTTGTTAGCTATGTGAAAGTAACATGGTTGACACTGTATAAATAAAGGTTTGTTTATGCATGGACAAACAAAGTTACTCATATGGGAAACACAACAACAAACAGGTAAACTGACATCTTTTTTTATTTAATTAATTAAGATAATTGATGTCTAATTGTGCTTTATTTTTGCGGTTTAGGGTGGAGTTTGCGTATTGGAGACTAAAAAATATATTGTCATATAGTCGGGGATATTTGTGCCTCGGTTGGGATGTTGTTAACACCATGTTGAAGTTGCAGTTAGGCTCAATTAGAGTGTCGTTTGAAAAGAGTATTGTGAACATTGAGCACCGGTATAACACTTCATTCTACACCAACTTGCATGGTTTTGTGTCAAGGCAATGTATACAACACACAGGGAAGGAGTTAGAATGGGTCAAATTTGTTGGTATAAACAAGGATATGTGTGGTTGTTTCATTAGAACTACACATGGTTTATCCTATGCGTGTCAACTTGTTGGCTTTCAGATACAAGGTGTGTCTATTCCATTACAAGAAATTCATGTTTTCTGGAAGAATAACACATTCAAGAGCATACTGACGGACCAGAGGATAGTGGATCGAAGATGGAATTAGACGTAAAATGTGAGGATTTGAAGATATGTTTCAATTCTTTGGATATTGTAGGTCAGATGGTGTTGAAGAAGAAAATCAGTGAATTAACTTATCCAGCCACGTCTTATATGCGTCCACCACCAGTGAAATACAAGCCAAAGCTAGGAGTTAAAAAGAGCAGAAAGGGTGAAAAAAGTGATGTGCGTCATGAATCCTCATAGTGGGAGTATGATGTTGCTTCGTAGGGGAGTCAAACTACTGATACATCATGTATAAAACCAATAGCAAGTCAACACTCTACTCAATCGTCCATTGTATCTTCTAAGCACCAATATTCGTCTCAGTTTCCTCGGTTCATGCATCTATACATTGATGACATAATTGATATGGGTGACGATATAAATTGTGGTTTTTGGGTTGTTGCAGCATTACTTGGAAGGGGTGAAGAGTCTTGGGCGTTGATTCGGACTCAGTTGGATGCTCAAATTTATCAACAACCAAAATTGTTTTCCAAGTTGTTTTATGACACCGTGGATGTGGTTCGAAGTTCCTTAAAAGTAACATACTTGAGTGCACATGGTAGAGATAAATGGATGTCGATTCCTGATATGGGTTATCCTATTGCGAATCAGTACAGTTTGGTTTTTGTCTCCCTTTCAATGACACTTAACCAAACCTTCTTCCCTCTGACCATAGCTCCGTCTATGTTTGCAAGTAGGCATAAAATGATTGTTGTTGGATTTGTAAACAACAATCATTAGGTTCAAGTAAAACTAAAACCTGATAGTCCTTTTCCTCCAATCACAACTCGGTGGAGAGAGAACAGTACTGAAGAGGCAAGAGTCTGGGAAACTACATATGTAGGACGAACTAGACACTGGGAGGAAGAAATTAGGAAGTCAAAGTAGTTTTATATGTTATGTTATCTTGTTGATGTTTTGCATTTTTTCCGTTGCAAATCATTCACATTTTATATTATCCTTGTTGATGTTATTATTGATCATACACTATAGGGGAAGAGAAATGGAAAATACTGGTTTTCCACTCATTTTCCAAGTTCTGGAGAGCTACCGGGAATTTCAATTTTTCTGAAATTCTCGGTATACCAGATATTTCAAATCCTCGGTAAGACCAATTTGTTTTGTAATCTCTAAAATACCGGTACACCACATCGGTAATTTGAAAATACCCGGTATAATTTACCGGTATTTTAGAAATTCCCGGTACAATCAAAAATTCTGGAAAAACGCCTAACAAACAATGAAATATCTGGTACAAGTTGAAATACCCGATATTCGCTCGGAAATTTCGAAAAAACAGCATAAATTAGCATGGGTAAAATGGTCATTTTTCCTCTAATGGGGAGATATCAGGTATGATTTTGGGGGTGACAGGAAGATTCCTCAAATCCTAGATAATTAACTTAACTAATAAATTTTTCTTATAGGTTAATTAATCTTAGTGTGATTTATGTGTATAAGTATATATAGTATAACTTGTAATAAATGTTGTAGATGTTTTAGATTGGCTACATTTTATGGTAAAACATATGTCTGATTCTGAATGTCATATATAATGTTATGACATGAGATTTTAAGCATTATATAGGTGTGAAGTTATTTGTATGCAACTGATTTATTAGAATGTCAAGACTGATGTCATGACATCTCTGACTGAGCCCGAAGACCTAGATGAATCCTTATTTGAGGTGCGCGTTTTTCTATCATTAATCTTGTGATTTGTAGTGTTTCAATTAGCACGGTTTATTAGAAGAAAAAGATTCAGCTTGGAGTTATTTTAGCAGAACATTTTATGTTGCTATTTTTGTTCCTTTATTTAAGGAAATATCTTATTTGATTTGTGCAAGTTCATCAGACCCATGCCCATTCAAGATTCTATTTTAAAGGCTGCATTACCCTAGTTTGAAGACATGGAAAATAAGAATTGAAGCTTTCAGCGTTTTCGTGTGTGTTTAGTTTTCTTGTGAGCCAAACAATTGTCATGTTGATGATTGTCTTGGACTAGGTTTTTCGAGTTGTATTTTGTCCACTCAAAGCTTTTAAGCAAGAGTATTTGTACTTTACTGAAGTTGTGAAGCAAGGTAAAGGATTGTTTCTTGAAGTGTGTCTTTGCTTTTCTGAATCATTTGTCTATTATCATTGTGGTGATTGAGAGGGAGTGAGGGGGGTCTCGTATCTAGGAGTTCCTAGGTAGAACTTGCATTGGGTAGTGAATAAGTGAGAAGATTGCAAACTGGGTTGTTTGTTGTGGGTCTTTGAATTAATACTACTGATAGTGGAGTTCCTTCCTGGTTCGGTAGCCCCCAGAGTATGTGTGTTTGCACCGAACTGGGTTAACAATTCAATGTGTTCTTTAATTCTGTATTTGCTTATTTACATTGTGTTTAACCTTGTCAGATATTGGTGTCGTGACATCGTATTCAACATTGTATATCTATTGCCAGAATTTCAATTGGTATCAGAACAGGCACCCTGCTTGCTTTTTTGGGTGAGATCTAGGGGCAATTTTATGGTATTATGGACAAGGATGGAGGATTTGGGAATAGACCACCTATTCTGGATGTATCTAACTATGTTTATCAGAAGCCTCACATGGTTGCTTTCTTAAGATCTTTGGACAAGAAGGAATGGAAAGCTACAGATAAATGATGGGGACATCTTGTCATTATTGATAAAGGTGGAAATACGACTTTAAAGCCTGAGGAGGATTGGAGCAAAGATGAGGATGATTTGGCACTATGGAACTCTAAATCCTTGAATGCTTTGTTCAATGACATTGATAAAAACATATTCAGATTCGTGCATCATTGTGAATTGGCCAAGGAAGTTTGGGATATTATCAGAACCACTCATGAAGGAACTTCCAAAGTCAAGATGTCCAGACTTCAAATGGTTACTACTATGTTTGAGAATCTGACAATAAAAGAAGATGGGTCTGTTCATGAATTTCACATGAATACTTTTGATATTGCTAATGCCTCAGGAGCTTTAGGAGAAAAGACGTCTGATGAAAAGCTTGTGAGGAAAATTATCAGATCACTTCCCAAAAGATTTTCTATAAAGGTGACTGATATAGAAGAGGCACAAGACATCTGCAATATGAAGGTTGAAGACCTTATTGGATCCCTTCAGACATTTGAAATGGGATTCAATGATGTTCCTGAAAATAAGAACAAAAGCATAACACTTGTGTCAAATACTAATGAAGAAACAAAAACAGGTGAAGTGGAGAATGAACAAAGTCTGAAAGAAGTTGTTGCCATGATAGAAGACAATTTAACAAGGTCATGAAAAAGATGAATATAAACTCAAGTCCAAATGTCAGGAACACTTCAATTGACATCAACAAATCAAATGAGTCTAGGACAAATCCTGAAGAGAAGTCAAGTCAAAGCAAAAGAGTTCAGTTTCATGGGTGTGAAGGTTTTAGCCACATCAGAGTTGAATGTCCTACCTATCTGAAGGGAAAAAGAAAGTCATATATGTTACATGGTATGATAGAGATTCATAAAGTGACTTTAAAGAGGAATCAGCTACACATATAACTGTTTTGACAAGGACATGTGTGTCTGATGATGATTCTAGTGAAAATGAGCTAACCTTTGAAGAACTAGCTGATACTTATCAAAAGCTATGTATTGAATGTGCTCAGGTGATTCAAGAAGGAGAAAAGAAGAAGAAGATCATAACAACACTAGAGGCTTAAAAGGAAGAACATTTGCCAACAATATTTAATCTAAATAATGAAGTCACCATGTTGAATTCTAAACTGGATCAAATGACCAAATCCATCATAATGCTGAATAGTGGATCCGAAACACTTGATGATATTCTTCAGACTGGAAGAAGTGCAAGAGACCTATCTTGGATAGGATTTAATGGTTCTAAAAAAATTCCTCAAGTAGCACAAACCTGAGCTCAAGAATGATGTTTCAAAACAGATGTCGAAACCAATGTCTCAACATCATGGAATAAGAAGATCAACTCATCAAAGGAGAAGATATCAAAGATGGAGGTGTCACTACTATGGGAGGTTTGGTCACATAAAACATTTATGTTCCAAACTTCATGGATATCCTGATCATAATCAATAACCCAAACCTAAACAAAACATGGTCATTAAGAAACAACAGTGGGTTCCTAAGCATGTTGCCTTGATAGCTCATACTTCTCTCAGAGTGTCAGCTAAAGAGGATTGGTATTTTGATAGTGGATTTTCTAAGCATATGACTAGAATAAAAAATATGCTTCGATGAGTGTTGCGGTGTAGATCGAAGTGCAAGCGAAGAAGAAATCCGGAGATCCGCGAATGCAAAATAAATGCGATTCAATCTTGATGAACACTTGCGCAACCACTTCCAATAAGCTCAAAACCAATCCAAAAACAGAATTGCTTCTTCAAATAAGCTCCACAATTGATGATTGATGAAGGTTTAGCTTTAAGTTCTTCAAATTCCAATGAAGAATTTGAAGAACTTCTATGAAGAAGCTTTGAGAGATTTGGTGAAAAAAGTGGGATAATTGAGAGATTGAAGATGAAAAATGGTGAGAATGAGGGTGGAACTTGGAAAAATGAATTGGAACCTTTTTCTTTGGAATGAATTAGGCTTATATAGTGTATAAGCTTGGCATGAGGCTTGGGTTTGGAGCTTGCTTAGGCTTTAGGTTAGGTTTGGAGTTAGGTTATGAGGTAGTTAGAGTTAGTTGGAGTTCTAGAATATTCCTTGGAACATTTCTTGGAATATGCTAGAAGAGTCTAGAATGTGGTAGAATTTCCAAGGTGAAATGGAGTATGAAGTGTGAAAAATATGAAGGGAAATATGAAGGGAAAAAATGGAGGAAAGTGAAGAATCAACCAATTTTAAAACTTGTTGTCCATTTTTCGCACCTGTTAACCGGTTAACCAAATGCGTTAATCGGTTAACGATAGAAAAATTTGTTTTCTTCTTTTCTTTGATTGCACCTCATGGAATTGTCTTAGATTATTTTTTGTGATATTATTTTCTTCTCTCTGAGCTCCAATACTTGATAAACCTTACCTGATCACATACCTCATGCATATGAATTTTTTTTTTATGATTATTTTTGGATGCGATGCGATGTTTGGTCGATCATGCGAAATGACAAAGCATAAACCATTTGAGGTTGGCGATAAATTAAGAGGACAGATTTTAGGGTATTACAAAAACAAACTTGAATCCTCTATTAGAAGACAAAAATGAAATGACAAAACTCAAAGCAAGAATAATATTTTGATAAGAAGAAGGTCCAATTTTACAATTGTAATAAATTTCAACACCACGCTTGATGAATGTTAGTGTGGAAAAGATAAAAAAAAACCTCCAAATAATAAAGAAGAAGCCAATATGGAACAAGAAGACTTTAGTTTTGATTATAATTTATTGATGTTGACGGCGACAATGAATGAAGAGGAAATATATTCAATGACTTGCTACCTTGACATTGGATGCTCAAATCATATGATAAGAAACAACAAGTTTCTTATTAAATTTGATTCAAGCAAAAAAAACCAAAGGTGAAGTTGACTGACAATAATTATATGAAAATAGAAGGAATAAGGAATGTTCTTCTTCATCTTTAATATGGAAATACAACAGTGATAAAAAAAGTTTCATGTGTCATTGAGATGAAATGCAATTCTATACTAGTAGAGAAGGGATATTCAATAATTATGGATAAATATTGATTTAAATTATATGATGATAAAAGGAAACTCTCTTTGAAATTAGTTCTTGCAAAAAATAGAACATTAATGACCTTGATCAATGCAGTGGAGCTTGAATATGATTCAAGATAATCTTATGGTATAATAGGTATTGTCATTTTAATTTTAACGATTTAATTCAAATCGATTCAAATAATAGCTTATTTCTTAATGGATTAAATAAACTTCGTATTTGATTATCTTTTGCTAAAAACATTTTTTATTAATATTTTTAAATATGAAAAGTTTAGGAAAAGGTTTAAGTGTGTGTTAGAATCACCTTACACCTTAGTAATTTGAAAACTACTAAGACTTAATGTTACAAAATAATGATCCTAAATAGATAAAAACAACTAAAGCTCGAGATTACTTGCTAACTTGTAAAATACTTCAAATTCTTTGAAGTTTTTTATTTGTTTGTTTGTTGTTCTTAGCATTTAATTATCTTGCACTAATATCAGAATCTTCTCTCTTTTTGATTGAATTTAATACTTTTCTTACTTGATGATGCTTATGATAGTTTTTCTCCTTTATAATCATCAAAACCACTATTACCTGTAAATTACGTAGAACAAGATTCTCTCTATTTTTTTTATTATGACAACACATCTCATAGGAAGGAGGTAAAATATAAGTTAATATGAGAAAGATTGGAGATTGTTAACTCCCCCTCACAAATAAAGAGAACATACTCTACTTCCCCTAAGAGTATACTTCTCCCTGTTTGGCATAATAAAAAAGCAGGGAAAACATATAAGTATATAAACAATCCATATAACATCACATTGAAATGAAAGAAAGAAGTAAGAGAAGAAACAAAATAAGAAATTTAATTAATGCGTGATCTAGTTAATGAGTTTAACAAGAGTAGAGTAGTGTCGTCATCATCAATCTTTATCTCAAAATTATCCAAATCAAAAATTTCTTGTGAAAATGTATCAAATTTTACACTATGAATTTATTCTCTACCATTTACAATAACTAGAATTGTTATTTGTTATATAACTTTTAAGCCAAAAGATTTATTCAGTCTAGTTGGTGCTTCAAATCAGATGGTGTAACGCAAAAATGAATGTGTTAAAAGTACACAAGAAGGGGGGTTGAATTGTGTATCGCTTTTCTTTAATTTAACTTCTGATCAGAGATATAGAATCAGAACTGATGTTTAGATTCTGTTTAATTCATTTTGGAGAGGATGCATAATAGAAGTAAAGTGAATAATCAGCAGAAGACACAAAAGATTTATCTTGATTCCTCCCTTAACTGAGAGTAGTCCAGTCCCCTTGATCCACAAGATATTTTCATTATAATCACTCAGATTACAATCACTTGTGCTTCTGCACAAGTATTTTACAATTGCTCAGACCCACAGTCTGAGACTTTCCTTGGTTAAAGCATATGTATAAGACTTATCCTTGCTCAAACCTTATGATCCAAGCTTTCTGGTTCAAGATCCTCTGGCTGAGACGTCCCTTGCTTAGAGGACATATCTAAGACTTCCTTTGCATAGACTGATTATCCATGGCCAACTTCTTATCCTCTAACTGAGCTTCATGCTCTACTAGTCATCCAGACTAAGACTTAACCTGCTCATGCCATACCTGAGACTTCTTGCTCAATGATACTAGTTGAATAAGACTTTCATAACTCAGGCACTTAAGCAATAATAATTACATGGTTTAAACATCTTGTTTCAAGACTTATTGCTTCAATCTAATGAGATAAGACTTTTTCTCAAGCATATATAAAGAGACTTAATCTAAACTAATGAAGGCTCAGCATAATAGAAAATAAGGTGTATATGATACAAGTATCAGATGTACTAGAAATCACCATAAGAAAGACCTAAAGCTCTTAAGATTTCTAAGATATTCAATGGTAAGAAATATTAAGGCTTTTATAATTACAACTACCTATAAAATATTAGCATATTACAATGAGGTGATAATTGCTTGATATTGCTACTCATTCATGTTTAGAAACCTTGTTGAAAATACAAGCTTTGAATCTTCAGCATATTTATAGAAATCTGCAGAAACTAGTCATTGATAAGATAACTTGACCAAGTGACTTTTCTTTTTCTTTATAGTACAAGAGCCGTTGAAGTTGGATACTTCACAGGTTCTGAATCTAGTGGGTAACACGTTTAACCTTTGAGTCTTTGGGAGGATTTGTACTAATAGAGTCGTTGAGAGCATTCATCTGTAGAACAATTCATTTTTTCTTGAGTCTTGCACCAAGTAGACTCTAGATGACATACTGATAAGACAATGCAACTTATTTTACAGTAGTACAAACAACCAAAGCCTTACCACCAACTTTGAATGGTACCAGAAGCTAATATAAAATAACCAAGTGTAATCACTCATCTGAATACTGAGACCTTCAGTTTAGAGTCTACGTTCAACTATACTAGTAATTGTTCTTCATATTCTGCCACTAGAAGCTAGCAATGAAGCGACCCTCAAGTGTGTTCATGTAGAACTGATTCTAATTATTTATGTACAATGATATAGAACCTGCGATAAATAAAACACACATCAAATAAACCATTGATAAAAGAAAATACCAGAGTTGGATCGTGTTACTTCAAGACTAAGAAAGTAGTGAAGTGGTTCTAAGTCTTTGATACAAAATTGGTGATGAAAAAGAGGTTTGACATGAATGATTTCTAGAAGGTCACTTCATGTTAAAAGTATATCCTCTAAATAAAATAATTAAGCAAAAAATTTATTAGCATGGTACTTGGTAAATAAAGAATGGTCAGCATGGGAATGAATGTAGCCAAGAAAAATTAAGGATTCATACAAGTTGGAATACCATTGTCTTTTGGCTTATTTAAGGCCATAGATACTATTATTGAGCTTACAAATCTGAGAGGGGGAAGGAGAATAAAAAATATTATACCCTTATGGAAGAGTCATATAGAATTTTTCATTCAAATCCCCATGAAGGAAAATGTTATTGATGTCAAGTTGTTCTAAATGCCAATTCTGGATAGAAGCAACAACCAAGAGTGTGCAGAATGTAGTAAGTTTGGTGACTGGTGAGAAAGTATCAAAATAGTCAACTCCTTCAAGTGGGTATATCATTTGGCGACCAAACACACTTTGTACTTGTAAATGGAACCATCAACAAGGTATTTAATTCTATAGACCCATTTACAACCTTTGATTTTTTTAGGAGGGAGAGAACAAAGGGTCCAGGTTTAGGGGTCTTCAAGGGCTTTTAATTTGGCTTGTATAGCTTGAAGCCAACAAGCGTGTTTCAGTAGCCTGGTTGAAGGTGATAGGTTGATGAATGGAAAATAAGGATAAACATAAATTTTTGTAGGAGCAATTACAGTTGGCATAGGCTATAACAAAGGATAAGGGAAATGAGGTGTGATTCGTCAGGGTGATAAGGGGAGGGTGAGTGTGAAAAAGGTTGTAGTGGTAGTTATGGAGATATGATGGTGGTATTGTTTGTTTGGTAGAGCGCGAAAGGTTGATGGATTGAGGAATGTCAAGAGAATGAGGGTTGGTTGGGGGATATTGAGGGGTGGGAAGCGTGGGAGAGAGTGTGGGTTAGAAGGAGGAGGTTCATAAGGCGTGGGAGAAAGAGAGGGATTGGGAGGAAGAGGTTCAAGATCAGTGGTGTCATGGTGAATGAGATGAGGTGTGGGAAGAGGAAGATGGTCATGAGTAGGAGAGAAAAGATAGTATAGCTCATAGAAACAGACATTCCTGGAAACAAAAAAATTGCCAATAGAAAAATTATAAAGGAAATAACCATTGATGCCTTCTTGGTAACCCTAAAAGACACATTTGGTGGTCAGAAACTACACCACAAGCGCAAGATATGGCACAAGTACAATCTCTTATGGGCGGAGGGAGTCAATTTCTTCCTAAAGCGAGGTTAATTTGGTGAAGAAAGTTGAAACATCCAAAGAATTTTGATGAAGTTGGGTGAATTCATAATGGAGATCAGAAGGTTTGAAGATCTCTCCTTGAGAGAAACGATTTTCTAGGTTCTTCCAAACGGCGTGAGCATTGTCAAACCACATGAAGAATTGAACAATGGTTTTAGAAAGAGAGCGTTGAAGCCATGATAAACACATATTGTAGCAGCGAAGTCAGGTATTGGCGAGAATATGATTGGCGATGGGTTGAAAGAAGGTTCCATCAATTAATTTTAGTTTGTTTTTGGAGATAAGAGCAACTCTCATTGCTCTAGACCAAACATTGTAATTATTGTGAATAAGAAGGGATGTAACAAGAACAAAAGAGGGATTTTTGGTAGGATGAAAATAATATGTATTAGAGGGGTTCTTGGAAAATTCAGAGAAAGGAGATTCGACCATGATCAGGGTTCGATGGAGAAGAAAAAGAAAAAGGAAGAATCAAAATGGTAACAAAGAATGTAGTTAGGGAATAGGGTTTTCAAGGTGGGATGCAAGAAATAGTGGTTTTGGATATAAAATTGGCAAGAAGTTGGGCGGAACGAAGAAAGAGGATGAATAAGATGTTGTAAGACGAGAGAGAAAAGGGTGAAGAGAGTGAAAGAGAAATTAGAAAGTTTTGGTAATGTGTTAATGGTGATGGGAGAATACAAGCAACAAACACGGAAGTAGGGATGGCAGGAAGACCCAAACCCGCGGGACCCACCCGCACCCGAACCTGATTCAACAAGTGAAAACCTAAGTTGATTGGGTTCGGGTTCAGGTGCCACCCGATATTTCGGGTGTGGGTTTAGGTAGTGTGAAACTTGCGCCTGAAACCACACCCACTTAGACATGAAATTACATAAGTGCCCCTAAAAATATATAAGTGTAATGTTGAAGACCTTAATTTTAATTGTAATGTTACCAAACTTGATAGAAAGTTGTAATTTAATTCCTTAATTTCTTTGAGAGACATTGATGATGAAATTCTTGTGTTTCAAATTTCAATGTTCATGTTGTATTATTGTGTTTTTGCTACGGGTTCGGGTTTGGGTGAAAAAAACCGAACCCAACGACTGTGGGTGTTATTTTGCCACTCAAATAACCTTTGAGTTTGGTTTCGGGTTCGGGTGGTGATTTCAAGTGCGAGTTTGGGTAGTTTGAAACCTGCACCCGATCCTACCCGTTGCCATCCCTATGCAGAAGAGACGCGTTGATGAGGAAAAGCAATAAAGGGATAAGACAGAATAATATTATTCGTTAGAAATCTAGAGGGTGAAGGATGAAGGAACACATACAAGAAAAGAAAAAAAACATGCGTGGAGAAGAAGGAATGCGTCAGGGTGATACCATATTAACTTTACAAAAAATGAAAAATATTTTATTCATTATAAAGTAATTGATTATAAAGGAGTTGTGATAGATGAATTTATACATTAAAGAGAAACGATCAAATGCTAAAAATCATACTAGAAAGAAGGAACCTAATCAAACCTAATAAAGTAAAATGAAGATAACTACATAATAGTGGTTGTACCTCAAATTGTTCAAACACAATCATCATTAATCTTACATAATATTTTACACAAAATATAATCAAATTGTTCCAATACAATCATCATGTATCTTACGCGAGAATTTGGAGGCTATGGTCCAATTTTAAAAATGGATCTTTATTTTGTAAATAATATATTTAAATTTGAATTTGGAGGCTATGGTCCAATTTTAAAAATGGATCTTTATTTTGTAAATAATATATTTAAATAGTAAAAATGTAGGTATTAAGAGTTAAACTAAAGCTTTACTACTATTTAACTAGTTTATATTATAAATTAAATTCAACCACTAATATTTATATATTTATTTTAAATTTATAATTTTTTAAAAAAATTTAAGACCCATATTTTTTGAAGGCCCTGATCCGTATGCCACCTTGCCCGGCCAAGGCCAACACTGCTTACATGCAAGCTCTGTCTAGCATAGGCAATGTTTCTATTTCATTTGGTGCAAACCCTCCGAATGTTTTTATTCCTATTACTAAAAAAACAAGAAGAGAAAATCATCGGGCAATGTAACAAGAAAATAACAAAAAAAAAAAGAACATGAAATTTGAAGGCATGATGTGTGTTCATTTTCTACAATCCAAAATCAAGTGTGAGACGCATCCAAATTCTATAATCATGATATAAGAAGAAGAATAAATACATTGTCCTAGGCGGTTTGTTTTAGTTTAAAAAAAAAAAAATTGTATTTTTTAGATTTTGTAAAATGAATTTTAGAAATATTATAATTTTTTTTATATTTATTTTTTATAATTTGTAAGATTAAATTTGACATCATAGAACACATATTATTGAAGACCAAAATATATTCGAAATAATAATTTTTGAAAAAAATTGTATCTCAAAAATGATTTTTATAAAAATCTATTTGAAATAGCTTCAAAATTAAGTGATTTTTTGAAATTTTGATATCCAATTTTTTTTTCCGATAAAATGATAAAATATCTAAAATAAGAATAACTATTCAAACCAAATTTTCATTTGCAGCTTTTATGAAAAATTTCTTTATAAATTTTTTTTTCATTAATTTTTATTACACTATAAAAATCATTTAAAAAAAAACAAAAGGAACGGCCCCTTAATCATGACAATATCAGTATCTAGAAGAAGAAGCAGAAGAAACACATTGTCTTAATCATGTAATTAAGTAAGGGTGTACCAAGCAATTTTGAAATAGGAAAGCAATGATAGTTTTGAGCAAGATTTAGTCAAAAAATAAGACAAATAAGACAATGCTTCGGAATTTTGATTTGTGGATTTAGGGGTGTACAAAATGCAAGAGCTTTAAAGACAAGAACTTTAAAATTGTCACCTCTCTTTCTTTGATTCCTTTTGCTTCTAAAGCTAACTCTTCATTCTCCAGTGAAGACATTTCACAGCTCACATATAAATATTAATTTCACCTATGATTCTCTTTCTTTGTCTCTATATCTTTTATTATACTTGATTTATGCAGAAAGTGTAAAAGAAATTATGAGACAGGGATAGAATAATTAGCCGGAAGCATAGCCAAATTTGCCTTTATAGAGCTAGCACCTAATTGGATTGCATATGATATGACACATTTAATACTATGTTCAGCTTTTTACATTTTTGTGTTAAATTTTAACACAATGTGATTAAATTTTTTGGATGCAATGTCACGTAATAACAGATTAATCTTAACAAAACAAATAAATGATTTAACCATGACAATATTTTATAATATCGATTTTGAATTATATACGGTAGTCCGTTTTTCTATCCCAAAAATCTCATGGTACACATAAATGTATACAAATTTAGACATTATATTCATTGCGTAAGTCTATCCAACAATGTATCGATATAACTTACCAATCCCAATACAAAAAGTACAGTTATAAAAATTATACATAACAAATGTAGTAGAAAAATTAAAACAAAATAATTACATTATATAAGAATATATACTTTAGATACATCTATTATCATTGGTTTATGTTATTTTAATACAAAGATGCTAACTAAAGATGAAAGTTTCTTCATCATTCAAAATTCCAAAACCAAGAATCAAGCAATTCTCTCTTCTATGAACTTTATCAAAAGAAAAAGTCTTATAAGACTGAAGAATAACACCACTCAGAAGCACCAAAAACTTCAGTGTCATAACAAGTTCTCTATAGCAAGCTCTAATAATTTGCATTTATCTCATACATTGTAGTAACCAGCAAGATGCGTTCTTATAGTACATCAGTTTTGGCTCACTTGTTTGGCATCATTTCCATCATCCTTTTGCTTGTTTGGTTGCTGCATTATCGCGAGGGGATTGAATATGATTCTGATAATCCTCTTCGTGTTTTCAATGTATATATATACTATATATGTTTCTAGGGTTTTTGTTCTTTAATTACTTGCTTATGCACAACAGTTATATTGTATATAATCATATTCTTTTTCTCCATTCTGCAGGTTCACCCTTTTCTGATGTTCTTTGGATTCATTTTCCTTGTTGGTCAAGGTAGGTATACATATATAATAATCAATGAATCACTGACACATATACACATATACAGAAACCAGACATGCAACCAACATTGACACGTTGACACTGGTAATAATTTGATCGTAATCATTAGTATCGGTATCCAACGCAGACATAGACATTAATTTGTACGTAGTTAATCACAAGCCTTGGTGTCTGACACTTCGGTGATTGAATTGGTATTGTTAACTTTTTGCAGCAATAATGTCTTACCACACAGTACCAGGCACACATGAAACACAGAAGCTTGTTCACATGACACTTCACTTCATTGCCATAATTCTTGGAATCGTCGGTATATGCGCCGTTTTCAAGTTCCATGATATGGTGAACTTGGTTGATGTTTACAGCCTCCATTCATGGATTGGCATTGGCACCTTTTGCTTGGTTGGCTTGCAGGTATAAAAAATCTCATCCCAATCATTTTACAACTCGACCTGACCTGACCTATTCTCACCCTTAATTACGACTACGTCATTCTTTTTTGCAGTGGCTTTTTGGACTGACGTTCATGTTTCCTGGATCAAGACAATCAAGGGCTTCAATGGCTCCATGGCACATAGCTGGTGGTAGAGCATTATTCTACATGGCAATTTGTGCTGCACTAACAGGCTTGATGGAGAGGACTGCAATGTTGAAATTACAGCCACACCAAAGAGAATCTCATTTGATCAATTTCCTTGGTCTATCTATTCTCTTGTTTGGTGTTTTTGTGGATGTAACTGTTGGTTTGGCCCATTTTGCTTGAAGTCGATTTCATTCCTCAAATCTTCTTATACACATCAAGAATCATCAAATATTGGACTGCTTCATTATTCTTTTTCATATGTATACAAATATTTTTTTTTAATTGTGTGGGTTTTGTAATTGTGTTGTTCATTAACATGAAATGGGTTGTATAATACTTTTCTTGCTTTCTTTTTTACTAGTGTGAGATATAAGTGGATTAATTTATGTGGTTGTTTTCAATATGACTTTCTATAAATGAATATTAGGTTGATTTATAATTAACAAATTAACCAATGTATAAGTGATTGTTAATTATTAGTTAATTTAAATAACGTGCTTGAAGTAACAAACATTTTTGGAGGGGAATTCTTTGGAAAGAGATTGGTCACCTTATTTTTCCTTTGCATCTTTAACTTGAAGTGGTCCCTTTAATTTCATCATCAATTTTTGGTCTTACATAAAAATACTTTGCCTATTGTTTGAACTTATTCATTTATCAACACTCTCTAACTACCTAATCCTCATTTCTTCTACTCGGTCGAGATTCTATGTGTGGTTCAGCAATTGCAATTAAGACACAATTGGTTGCTCCTGCCACATTAGTAGGTAGTTCATCATTTCTATAACAGGACATTGAATTAAAAAAACTGATGTATCTCCTTAATTTACTTCAAAATATCTCTCTCTCTCTCTCTCAATATATATATATATATATATATATATATATATATATATATATATATATATATATATATATATATATATATATATATATATATATATATATATATATATATATATATATATATATATATAAATAAAAAGTGAATTCTTATCTATCCACCTCAAAAAGTTGGGTAGAGTTACACATTGAGTAAATTAGACTATATTACATTGAAAACCTACAAAAATTAAACTATTAAATAAATAATTAAATCTAATAAAATGACATGACATTATTGTATTGATTGAAGGTACATTACACAACTTTTTGTGTGGGTCTCTCTCTCTCTCTCTCTCTCTCTCTCTCTCTCTATATATATATATATATATATATATATATATATATATATATATATATATATATATATATATATATATATATATATATATATATATATATATATATATATATATATATATATATATATATATACCAGACAAGGAAACTAGTTACTTTAGATTATCAAAAAAATTTACAATGGTTGACGATACAATTCAGAAGTAATAGATCATAACTCTCTTCAATTTTTATGAATAAGAGTGTAATAGATTGTTATAATATATATATATATATATATATATATATATATATATATATATATATATATATATATATATATATATATATATATATATATAATATTAGAGTCCGATTTGCAATAATATTTCTAAAGCCCTCGCAACCCCAATTACATATCCATAATAATCTCCAAGATATTAGTTACACTCAACAATACCTATTGTAGTGGTATTTTTATAAAAGTCCTTTGAGAGGTGATGAGCGGGGCGAGTGTGGGAACCCTTCCTAGTCGTCCATTTACGAGATTGACATCTATTTATCAGATGTGTCGCCCTTTTATTGAATGTCTCTCCCATCTCTTGAATAACTCGTCTAACATGGGAGAATGGTTAAGTGACACACACACACACACACACACACACACACACACACACACACACATATATATATATATATATATATATATATATATATATATATATATATATATATATATATATATATATGATCCATTATGATGTAGATTAAGTCATGGGAAAGTTAACCACGCTCCATTGGATTTCAGGAGATTAATTGTTCATTCCCCTCATCTTCTCAAAAGTTGTTGTTATTTCCATAGCCTGGGATCCAGGCCCAAGTTGGTTATAAATACCTCAACACTGATGTTGAGGGGACAATCTCATTCTGATACAGAAAACCTCCTACCCATAGTTTCTCACCCCTTACGTGAACTAGCTTTCATCCAAACAATATACCTTAAAATTTCTGACAACCCTTAATCATTAGTGGTTGTCATGTATTGTAAAGTTTAGCAAGTACAATCATCACCCACATTAGGCCCTTTGTAAAACTGACATATGTTGCCACAACAACACCCTTTCGAATTATTATCCCCATGTTGAACCTCTCTAACCATCGTGGTGAACAAGAAGACAACAACTTCGACCAATGGAGTATTTTAAGGCGATGAGAGCGCAATAGTAGATATGTGCACTAGTATGGACGATCTACAAACTATTGCAATGAGAAAATGAGTAAGTGATGGGTCTATAACATATTGCAATGTAGAATGATTCAGAGGGAAATTAACCCATGCTCCCCTAGATATCAAGAGATTAATTGCTATTTCCCCCATTTTCTCATAAGTTATTGCTATTTTTAAGGGGCCTTGGATTCATGCCTAGGTTGGTTATAAATACCTCAACGCTGAAGTTGGGGAGACAATCTCGTTTTGATACATAAAACCACATACACATACATATAAATTATGACTAACCTCAAAGAGAATGTAACATTCATTCTTATGAATAAAGTCGGTAAACATTGAAGACTTTAGAGTATTGCAATATCATAATAAAATTCATAATAATTATAATATACAAAATATGCACGCATATATTAGAAATACGCAAACATTAGAAAATTTGTATAATATACTAATTACTTCTTGACTAAATTACAGTTTTGATCCCTTTTTTTTTCTTTGCTCACGAATTTAGTCCCCATATTTTATATGCATGAATATACTTTGCTAATGAAAATACTTTCCAAGACTTGGAAACATATTGCTCGTGTTGATCTGGTGTTAAACTTCTCACTTTTTCAGCTTTCATCCGAGCCCTTCTCAACTTGTTCAGAATATTATCCATTGATGAAGATTAATTATTTTCCAATTTCATTTGTGTCAAACACTTCCATAATCAGGAAAGATGCATCTGCTTTAGTTACTAACTAATGTATTATAGACTGTATATTCACACATTTATAAGCTTTTCTAAATGACTATAAGATATTACTTCTATGTTGCTTATGAGATTGATTTGTTATAGAAACAAACACTATGTAAATGTTCACTATACACAGCTGGAACAAAATTGGTTGATACCATATCCCTTGGGTTTTTATGATAACAAAGTATTTAAATAATAATTTGGCTATCTAACATTTGTTCAAGTATGCGAGATTATATCATTAAGAACAGATGAAGAAATACTTGAGGTATCTTAATTTGAAGATCAGACTTTGCCTCTGAAGATTACTTCTAAATACTCTGCCTCTGATGGAGATCCATACTTTAAAGAAGTCAACTCTGAAGATAGTTAGCCTTTGGTGACCCAAACTCTGAATCTTCAGAAACCAAAGAAAAGGCTTATGATGTGATTAGCCTTTGAAGAGTGAAGTCTGAAGGAAAGTCAGCCTCTTAAGCAGAAGCTCTTCTACCAAGGTAACTCTGATAGACTCAGGGACTTTTTAATCACATGAAACTTATGGAAAATCTCTCTCTTAGTGCCTGAGCATCAATGGATAATTCCTCTTGCAGATAGATGTTTTGTTGACATGTCCAATCAAGTACAAAGTTAACCCAACCTAGTTGGTGAAAGTCTCCAAAATCTCTTTTTCTCTCTTCTCTATTTAAGGAGAATAAGGGATGAAGAAGAAGACATGGCATTTGCTCTAATACAACTCTGCTACAAACTATGTTCATTGACATTCAAGAGAAGCTATGAGAATATACTCTTTAAAATTTACAAGACTTAGAACATCTTAACTTTGTGTATATTTTAGAAGTTCTTAAGTCTTAAAGTCTTTCTAAGTTGTATTGTATATACACCTCTGATTGTATATCAAGTATAATTATTACCTTAATCTCTTAACAATTTGTTTATAGTCAGATGTCTCTTGCTTTAGTTCTTAAGCATTTAAATTTTTAAGCTTGTGTCCTTAAGCAAGGAAGCTTCATACTTGTTTGTTTGAGTAAGGAAGTTTTTAGCTTGTGTGCTAGAGTAAGGAAGTCTTGAGCTTGTGTGTTTGAGTAAGGAAACCTTAGACATGTGGGTATGAGATGAAGTTTTATACTTGTGTATGTAAGAAAATGAAGTCTCTTGTTTGTGGGCTTGAGCATTTATGATCAGATTTAAGTATAGCGGAAATCCCTTGAAGAGAAATGGGGTTGGACTACTCTCAAGTTGTGAGAGAACCTGGATAAATTATTTTTGTTATTGTGCTTTTACTTTACTCGCTTCTGAACATTATTTCGTTGTTATCTATTGTTTATCTCTGAATCAATTTTTGTTGCAGAATCTAATAAATATTTTTAAGAGTTTAGATTTTGAGTGATTTTGAAGTCAGACTCTGAACAACAGGTTCAAACTCTGATTAAGATCAATCAGAAGTGACAAAAAAAGTGTGAAAAAGCTAACACAATTCAACCCCCTTCTTGTGTGTTTCTCACCTTTATACACACATCAAGTTTTTCTATTGCAACCTTTGCTTTCTGCAAGCTCTCCCATGCAATGATTTTAGATTCATCTCTCTCAAACCTACGTCAAAATGAAGGTTCATCAATAAATACACAAACAAAACAATGGAATTTTTCTCTCTCTTTAACTCTTTCAATGAACAAGAAAGTATCTAATGTGTAACATACTTAGAATTAGAAATGTCCAAACTTGACTCTCCAATATCCAAACCTGGAACTTTGCTTTCTCTTAGTCTCACATTGATATTGGTAGAGTTTTATTTGTTGTTTATATAGCTTATTCAAACAGATGATACTATCTTTGATCTTATTTATAAAAAAAGAATTATTTTTTAAGTTCGTTGAATAATCAATATATCTAGACTATATCAAGTATCAGATATATTGATTATTCAATGAATCTAAAAAATTAATTTTCTTCCATAAATAATACAAGAGAAAGTAATATTTACTTGTGGGTTGAAAAGAAGTAAAAGTGAGCCTAGGCCCAACAAAAAAAAGTAATAAGAATTATATTCATTAATAATTAATTTTAAAAAAAATACTTAATTAAAATAATTAATTATTAATTTTTTTATAAAAAGTATTAAATAATAAATTATAGAAATATTTTCAATTCATTAAAAGTAATTTGTTTTCTACTTATCAATGTCACATCTGCAAAATTGAAAGTAGACTAACAAAATTCTAAATAATGTTAAATTTAAGAAAAATAAAACTGAATTTTAAAATGAAGAAATTAAAAATTAAAAAAATAACTATGAAAACAAAAACGTATTTAAATTTAAAAAATAAAATAAAATAAAAAACTTATTCATCACATGTTGTTAAGTTTCAATCAGAGATGTACACGCGTGGTTGCACCATTAGGCATGGTTAAAATAGTGAAAAGAATAGTACTAGTAGTAGTAAAATCAAAAGAATAATGATTACATTTCTCGAGCACGATGAAGTTGGGTTCTACTTTATGTAATCACAAATTAAAGGTGTCTTCCCTAAATAAATAAATAATCAAATTATTAATACTAGTAGTTTTTTAATAATGAATCTAATTCATCATTACAATAGGATTTGGAAGATGAGTGATGGCACAATTACAAAATCATCGTAGAGCTTCATCCATAAAAGTAATTAAATCTGAACATCAAATTTCTACCTTACCACAAATACAAATAATAGAGAAATGATATTCTTACACCATTTTCCTACATCTATATCGTATTTATTATTCATCAATACAGTGAACATTAAAATATAATATTTTTTAATTTTTTCTCGTGAACAATAATTTTTTTAAAATCTTTTATTAATAGAAATTGATGTTTATTAGTCAAGTTTTTATATTGTATTAACCAACTTTTGTGATTGTTCAAAAATATTTTTACCTATCACTAAAATTGGTTAATGCAATGTAAAAATTTGATTAATACAGTGTGAAAATTGATTAATATATATTCAGGTGTTAAAATATTTTTACATTAATAAAAAATATAAAAAAAAATTATTTACGGATAAAAAATTAAAAATATATATATTTTATTGGTGAACAGTAAAATACGGATGTAGCTTAGGAAAATGCCGATAACAACGACACTTCACTTAAATAAACTAAGAACAACTTTTAAGAAGAAAAAAAATGATAATTGAATTGTATAGAAGAGACAAAAACAACAATATTAAAAACGTGTTCTATAGTCAATATTGCATCAGATTGATTTATCTTTACAAAAAAAATTTATTTTGAAAATAAATTCTACAAAAAAGAATTTAAATATTATAAATTTTTATAAATTTATTGTTTATAAATTAAAAGACCTTTTTAACATACTATTACATAAACATACATTATTAAACATCAAAACATAGTCAAAACAGTATTTTTAAAAAAAAAGTTATATCTTGAAAATGATTTTTATAATAAATTATTTGAAAAGTTTAAAATTAATTTTTTTTTTAAATTTTGATATCCAATTTTTTTTTCAATAAAATATATAAAATAATATTTTAAGAATAATTATTCAAAACAAACTTTCATTCCAATTTCTTATAAAAATAATTATTTTTTTACACAAAATATATTATATTATAAAAATCACTTTCTTATAAAAATAATTATTTTTTTACACAAAATATATTATATTATAAAAATCACTTAAAAAAACAAAACAAACGGAACCATAATCGCTGTAGCATAAAAACTCTATTATATTTAAAAATCATATTACAAACATATGCATAGAAAATGCTCTTAGTTGTCGAATATAAAAGTGAATCATGAAGGCACATTGCTCAAAGTGAAACCAAGAAAAGATTCATATTCCCTTTCACAATCATCAACATGGTGTGAACTAGTTTCAATGTCACCAAATAAACAAATCTAGAAATGCAAATATCTATAACCAAAGTGCTTCACCATTATCCTTTTATGCTTCATCCACCAAACAGTTTTGAACCAAATGCTTCAAGATATTACCAAGGACCACTTAGTTTCATGTTTTTATTATGTTCTCTCAAACTATGCAAATTCTATAACAGAAAAATATATAACAATTAAAGATATATGTCTAAAATTGTATGTTTAAATAACATAACTCTAAGCAATGAAACACCAAAATCTCGACGAATCTATAAACCGAAATTCGAAAAAATGATCCATTCTGGAAACAGTCAGAAAACCGGAGCAGAAGAACTTCAATAAACAAAATAAAACCGGATAATAATAATAATGATAATAATATAAACGAAGAAAAAAAAAAGTTAAATCCATTGCTGCTTTGTTGCTTCCATTCTCTGCAACAAACCATCGATCTCATCTTGCATTCTCTTCTTCATTTTATAGTAATCGAAGTAGGAATTTTCCACGACTTTCAGGTCATCCAACTTCCTCCTCTGCGTTTCCTCGGTCTCATGCAAACTCAGTTTCGAAAGCTTTGTTGTATACTCATCTTCCATCTGTGCAGTCTTTAAACTGACCATCTTCTGAAACCCTTCTGCTTCTCTCCTCGCTTCGTCTGCTTTAGTTTGGAACATTTTCGCTTCTGCCTCCTTTATCCGCACAATGCTCTCCAAACTTTCGATCCCGCCTTTGCTTAGTAAAGCTGCTAATTGAAGATCAGCGTCGTTTTTTAGCTCGCTTAAGATGGAAGCTTTGAGGTCTTTTTGATGAAGATCTTTTGACGAGGCACCGGAATGTGGCCTCGAGTAGCTCGAGTCATAAGAGTATTTTTGTATTGAAGAATTAGCTTTTGGAAGAGATAGTGTGTCCTTTGGAAGGTTGGCTTGAGAGACTATCAATTCCTTTGAAGAATAACCAGAAGCCGGATAGATTGCCATGCTCTCCGCATCTATTTGTCCGAAAAATCATCTCAAAGGTTAGATATCACATAACACTTAAAGTAATTTAACGAAATAAAACATGTCTTCATCACAAAAAGCTTATCAATAACAAAACGAAGCAAGTTTATAATAACAAAAGTTGCAATTTATGTAGCACTAACTCTTCATATTGAAAACATGTCTGTGTTCTATATATGACGGTGTCCAACATCAACACATTCGATTACATTAATCACTTTATTTTCTCAAATTACTACTGGTGTCAGTGTCAGGTGTCTGTGTATATGTCAGTGCTTCATAGGCATCATGCGTCAGTTTAGGAATTTACAACATTCCAACGCTTCCTATTTCAATGAAGCACTTCAATGCAAAATACCAAGGTTGTAGCATAACCATTCATACCATATTAAGCATAAATATTCAATGTAACACATAATTCATTGTTCATTCCAATCAAGCATCAAAAGACCAAAAACTAATAATATTCCCTTATTTCACCAATCTATGATTATAGAACTTTTACAACTCAATAACAAATTTAATAAAGAGCACAGTTGAGACACTTACAGTTGAAAAAATGCATGATGTAATTGCAGGCATCTGAAGGAGATACTATTTTAGTTTGAAGCTTTAATAGCAAGTCATCGGTTTTAAAATGCAATTCCTTTCCTTTGCGATCTTCACTTCCCATGAAAATCCTCCTAACACAGTCAAGCTCTTTCAACAAAGTTTCAAGCCCCCAATCCTTAGCACAACACATGAACACGTCTTTGACAAATCCAAACATTTCCGAGGCATGTCCGCATCCAATACAATGAAACTGCATTTCCGAGGTCCCAGAAGGCCCCTTCAAGCTTGGCCCTGGTTTGATGAGCTTCCTTTGGAGGCCACATACAGCGTGGCACCAGTGCGAACAAACATCGCATCCAATCCAGCTACAAGTGTTACTTGCGCAATCAAAGTTCAAACAAACAGGACACATACAAGAGCTACAAAACCCTTTGTTTCCCGAGCAAATCTTACAGTCACAATCATCAACAGGAAGCAAACTCTTGCAGGTAACGTTTCTACATCTCCTATACAAGAAAATCTCTATCATCTCAGATAATTGAAGATTATCGTATAAGAAGCTCGACAGCCCCATCTTGACGGCAAGTAAAATCTCTAATTGAACTTTATTGCCCTTTGAAAGAGTCTCCTTGGTAAGATCAGACCTTCTCTCAAGCCGGTTTTGAAGGCTGACCAATTCTTCTTTCTTGTTCTCAATCAGACTCTTCAAGTATTCCTGAGTCGATGCTACAACTTCATCGCTAAACTCCTGAACCGTCAGTGAAACAATAGGGATAGATTCTGAAACAATTTCCCTGACAATTCTTTCCGGTCTGGAAACATTCCTCACCTTACCACCCTCTAAACCTTCAAACACTCTCAGACTCTCAGAGTTTCTTCCTCTTGAATCCCCTGAATGAGTTTCAAATCTAGGTCTAGCAGGCAATTCAGACGGAAAAAAAGAATGATTCTCCGAACTAGTAGTTTTATACTGACTATTATTCCCTTGCTGCATGAACGAACTGATACCGGTTCCACCTCCATGATTCGACAAACCAACAACACCATCACCTATTGGTTTAAACCTGCTATGAACAGAACCATTAGTCCCTTCACCACAGTTCCAAATATGATCATCTTTGCTCATCGAAAACTCAAAATTCTCAGTCGAATTCCGCGTTAGAGAGCAACTTGGATTATGCGAAAACGGGTGCGAATGAGAGTAAGACAAAGAAGGTGCTGTAAAATCAGTTGAATAAGTAGTAACTGTAGTTGAAGGCCTACATGGTAAGGTCCTAACCAGTTGCTGTTGCTGATCACCATTATTATGCAAAGCATTCAAAGCAGTAAGAGAAAGAGACACATCAGGTAAAGCAAGAGAGAGATTCAGTGTCTCAATCTTGGGTTTCTTATCCCTAACACTCTCTCTTTCTCTCTCAACATCTTCTTCTTCAACAGATCTCTTTGAAGAATCCTCTCTTGTTTCACTCAAATAAAGAAAATCTCTCATAACCCATTTCCCATCATGGTTTGAATTCTCAGAAACCATAACCTCTTTACCCTTCTGACTCATTTTTTCAAAAGAATTAAGAAACCTCTCACCATCACCATCACCATCACCATCACCATCACCATGAACATCTTTATCAGCAAGACTCAATTTTTTACTTCCACAAAGATAGCTTAGGGTTAGTTCTTGCATACCTGAGTTACTACCAACACCGTTATTATTGTTATTGCTACAACCACCCATCTCTGAATTCTTCAGAAAAACACCATCTTTCTCATCTGGGTAACCTTTATTAGGCTCAAAATTGGGACTTGACAACTTGCTCCTTGAACTTTCACCATCAGAGTCAGCAACTCCATTACGAAGATCTTTGTTTGCCATCATGGACAAAGGAACAAGAGAGAGAGGGACAAGCTTAACGAGGAGAGAGAAACTAAACTAAGGTTAACAATTTCTATATGGCTGGCTATGTTTGGTTCGGTTTTTCAGCAGAGTATAGGCAAATAGCTATGATTTCAAGCAACGGCTGGATTTATATTTTTCAACGGTTCACACTAAGTACATGGAATATTTCTTCTTTTTTTATTTAAATACAAAATTATTTTTCAATACATTGTATAAAATTAGAAAACTGCTTAATGATTAAGTTTTTTTTAATGAAAATTTGTGTATTCAATTTATTGAAAATTGAAATTTTAAACTTTTTCAAATTAAATATTTTTTTTATTAAATATCTTTAAAGAGAGTGCATTTTATTGAATAAATATATTTTTATTTTTGACCAAAAAATATATTTTGTATTTTTAAAATGAATTTAATAAAAATATAATCAATTAATCATAGACTTAGCATATTAAAAGAAGTTTAATTTTATTTTAATCATCTATAAACTGCAAATAAATATAATATATATATATATATATATATATATATATATATATATATATATATATATATATATATATATATATATATATATATATATATATATATATATATATATATATAGTTGAAGATTTGTGTTAGTTAAGGGATGACAGAGTCACAAGTGCGAGTAACGGCAACAGCTAGCATGACTTGTTCTTCTTTTATGCAAACCTCATCTTCTGCGTTGCTTCTTTCAATACTTTTCTTTTTCTTTTTCACTAAAATAACAACTGTTCAGGATAGACTTCAAAGATATTATTACAGGTGACTAAGAAGCTTTTTATTTATAGTAATTCAATTTTATTTGTAGATTTTCTTATTAATTTTGTACAATAATCCAGTCAAATATTGTGTTTTTATTATATTTTTAATTGAGTTTTATTGTATTTTGTTTTATTTAATTGATATAATTAATTAATATTAAAATATGAATAAAATAATTTAAATAGTCAATTTTTTTTCTTCAAATTTTGGTCTAAATTCATTTGTTTTATTGTTTATTTTTTGAGGTTTGTTCAAACTACGTTATAGAACAATGCATTGGTAATATAATATTTTATGAGTGAGATTATTCAAATATTAAAATCTTGTAGTATAATTTTTCTTTTTTTATTTATATTAATATTATAAAAATACATTATTTATAATTATTAATCACAATTTATATATATATATATATATATATATATATATATATATATATATATATATATATATATATATATATATATATATATATATATATATATATATATATATATATATATATATATATATATGTCTAATATTCATAATGGTGTGAAAATAATATTTCTCTTAATTTATACAACCAAATAATCATAACTATTACAGTCTATTTTCCTTTATAAATAAATAAAAATATTTGATTTAATTGTAATTTCGTTCTCCTATTTTTTTTTTTATATTTTAGTTATGATTCTCCTATTTTAAAATTCGGAATTTGTGTTCCTCTATTTTTAGTTTTTTTAGTTTTGACCCTCCTATTTTTAAATCCGGAATTTTAGTCTCTTTATTTTCATTTTTTTAATTTTGATCACCTATTTTAAGTTTTGTTTTGGATTTTAGTTCTCTTTCCAATTTTGAAAGAATTTAACAGGGGGACCAAAAGTTAAAAAATTGAAAACATAGGGACCAATACTATTAAAAAAAATGAAAATAGAGCAGAAATTTTGGATTTTAAACTAGGGAGCCAATACTAAAAAAAACTGAAAATAAAGGGATAAAAATTCTGGATTTTAAAATAGGGTGATCAAAACTAAAATTAAATAAAAATAGGGAAACAAAAATTAAAATTAAGCCAAAATGTTTTGGCTAAAATACAATTTTGGTCTCTCTGTTTTACCAAACTCACGAAAATGGTCTCATTTTTTAGTTTTTAAACAGTTTTGGTCCCCCTAACCCACTTATCACCAAAAACACGCTGATGTGGCATTTTTTTAATATGTGGCATATAATATTTGTTTGTGTGCTTACGTGGAAAAATCCATATAATATTTTAAGTAATAAATAGTTTTATAAAATTAAACTTAACTTGTAATTATATTTGACTATTTTCTAATTATATTTGAGCGAACGGAATTCCTTTCCATTGTTGGACGAAAAGTTTGAACACTATGAATGAACAACATTGCTGCAAACGAAGAAAGTTACTGTGAATGAAGAAACTTGCTGCGAACGAAGAAGATTTCATACGAAGTCTAACTGCGAAAGAAGACTAGGTATTGTCTGATTTGTTTAACTTATTGATTGTTATCGTTGTTGTTCATTAACCCTAAATTGAAATCCCTTACTACAAATCCATAACTCTTCAAATCCCTAACTCTGTTGATATAATTCTTTGATTTTATTCTGAATCAGATTTGGAATGGCAATCCCTAATTTCAAAGCTAAACCCTCAAGCTGGACAAAGGAAGATCCGAAATTTTGTTCAAGGTGTTTACATGTAATTTCTGATGTTAACTGTAAAGTATGATGTCATTTGTGATTTCTGATGTTTAATGTAAAAAAAATGATGTCATTTGTGATTTCTCATGTTTAATGTAAAAAATGATGTTATTAGTGATTTATGATGTTAACTTTGTAATATGTTTTGTATATGTGCTTTCTATGTAATTTTTGCTTGTTATATGCTCTGTTATGCTATGTAATTTGTATTGTTGTTTCTTGCTTTTGTTTTGATGTAGGCCAACTAAGATAAACACACTTAAACTTAGAATTTATCATGAAGGGAATTTACTTCATTATCCTTGCAAGGTATATGTTGATGGAAAGGTAGATGAACTAAATTGGAAATGGGATGTCGATTTGATGTCTTATATGGAGATTTTGGAACTAATTAAGTCATTGGGTTATGTAAGTGTCAAGTGTATGCGGTACCACAATCCGAAGTTTTCACTTGAGTGTGGACTTAGGTTTATGAACAATGATAAATATGTACTAAAATTTGGGGAATATTTTAATGGTTATGATTATGTTGACATCTATGTTGAGCATACAGTTGATGAACCTGATGTTGTAGCAGAAGATGAAGTAAGGGAGTATGTTGAAGCTCAACAAGAAATAATACATGTTGACTCAAATGATGAAGTCCGCCTTGAGGATAAGGACGAAGACAATGTAGAGGAGGTGTATGAAGTCCAGACTGAGCAGAGAGATGAAGTCCAGGGTGAGCATATTGAGGAAGACGTAGATGTTGTCCAGGATGATAATGATGATTCAGATGATAGTGGATTCAATGAGATGTATGAAGATGATTGGGATTGGACACATGAAGCTCCTAACCATACATTCATGCAAGAAATCAAAGTTAATGATGAAAACAATGTCTCTCAAACACAAGAACCAACAAAAGCATCTGATTTTGTTGAAGGCAATGAAGTTGACTCGGATGGTCTAGAAACTCCACAAGGAAGTGAAAAAGAATATGATGAACTTAAGTTTCCCAAATTTAGAATGTCTGATCATGGTGAGATGTTAAGGCTTGAGCTTGGAATGATTTATTTCCTGAACTTGTCTATAGCAGAATTGGCATATTGTCTATTGCAGAACTTGTGTACATTTATTTGTTGAACTTGTGTACTATAGCAGAATTGACATTTGTCTATTTGTTGAACTTTCATTTGTGTCTTTATTGTCTACTGCATAAAAATAATTTGTATGGAAACGTATTCATATATCGTTCTCACGTCTAATGGTCCAAGACTTTGGCCAAAAGCTTTAGGGGATCCAATTCATCACCAGTGATGAGACGAGCTCCGGGTAGACCGAAGAAGAAGAGAAATAAAGCTAATGATGAACCGAGTTCAAGCAATGTATTACCAAGGTATTCAACAACTGTGGAGTGCAAGAGCTGTGGGAATTTCAAGCACAATTTAAGAACTTGCAAAGGAAAAACAGCGGTGGACCGAAAATTTCCCAAAGGAGATAACAAGGAAAAGAAGCAAAAGAACGGTTTGACAAAAGAAACACCAGCCGTGTTAACTCAGGGATCATAAGCACTAAATACCCAAGACTAATGTAGTTTTTTAGTTAATGCACTGTATAATACTTTTATCTAATCTTGATAACAGATCTTTTAAGTTGCATTACTTTTTGTAAGGTGCATTACTTTTTGTATACATACCTTTTAAGTTGATAATATAATCTTGATAACAAATCTTGTCTCAAAGTAACAAATCTTATAACAGAACTATAAATGTTATTATCTCAATGTAAGATGTTGAATCAAAGTAACGCCAACTTATCTCAGAGTAACAAAATGAATTTTCTCAATGTAAGATGTTGAATCAAATTAACAAATCTTATGGAATTATACTAGAACATGATATTGAACTACAAGTACATCTTACAAGACATCTTATGGAATTATACCAGAAAATCTTACAGAACTATAGTTACTTTTGGAATTATACCAGAACATCTAACAAAATAACCTTACAACATCAAATTCAACATTAGTACAATAACTTTACAATATTAACCTCGATCCTGCAACAATAACATCTTAACCTAAACAAGTACTTTTGTGATCAACATGATGATACAAACCCAAGATAGAATCAACAAAATAATTAACAACTTGTTCTTCTTCTTTGTGCCATTGTCACTCTTCCTTATTAAGTTATCTTTCTTCTTCAACTTATTGACCTTCTTCAACAGCGAGTTAATCACTTCCTTTGACCGTCCAGAATTTTGTCATCGTACCAATAAAAAAGAACAACCTTTCCTCCCTTGTAACTGAATGAAACATATGAAAAAGTGGATTTAAGCAAGCAATTACCAAAAATGTTCAGAAGATGATCAAAACTAAAATTTAGGGTTTTATACATACCTTGAATAACCCACAACCATAGAACCTCCTACATGGATTCTCAGATGTCCGCACAGTAGCAAGTGGTGAATCTAATCCGCAATAGAATTTATTCATTCTCCTACTTGAATGAGATGAAGAACATGAAATTTCCATACTCAGAACCCATTAAACCATACACAAATTAGGGCAACGATTATGAGTTGAAGAAGAGATAAAAACTGGACACGATTATTAAAAAGAATGGTGAACTATAAGATGAATAAGAGATGAAATTTTTTGAACGATTTTGTACTAAACGATTGTGAAGAAGGAGTGGTGAAATGACCTTGATTTTCTATATAAATAATCATTTAATAAATAATATATTTTTTAATTTTTTTTAATTAAATAATGACAAGGCAAAAATTTAACCACGTAAGAAATATGCCACATAAGCACATATATGCCACGTATTAAAAAAATTGTCACATCAGTGTGTTTTCGGTGATAAGTGGGTTAGGGGGACCAAAACTGTTTAAAAACTAAACAATGAGACCATTTTCATGAATTTTGTAAAACAGAGGGACCAAAACTAAAACTGTATTTTAGCCTATTATTTTCTAATAATATTTTTAATTTCAAATATACATATTAAATAAATTAATAAATATTACTATATTTGCTCTTATTTATAAAAAAAATTACATTTTAAATTCAATAAATAATTAATATATTTAATGAATATGATAGGTCAGATACACTAATTATTCAATAAATATAAAAAATAAATTTTCTCTTATAAATAGAAAAAATGAGTATTATTTTTCATAAAATCATCTCTTACCTATAATATGATTGATTGTCATCTTAATTCTTTTTTTACATTTTTTTTCACTTTTTACTAATCAATATAAGGTCAGATATATTGATTATTCAATAAATTTAAAATGTAAATTTTATCTTATAAATAGAAAGAAAGAGTATTAGTTTTCATAAAATCATTTATCTTTTACCTATAATATGATTGAATATTATCTGTATTCTTTAATTACTTTTTTCACTTTTGACTACTTCCTCTTCCGGTAAGTTGACCTTTGTCTTAATGACTTTTAAAAGTTTTATTTCTCATGGGAATTTCAATGTAGCCTCAGGTTGATTTTAGTCGTTCAACCTCTGTTTGTGCTTTAAAGGGCACTACTTCGTTGTCGTTAATGGGGCATGGTTTTAATTATGCAACATGATAAATCAAATTAACACTTGTTATTTTTTAGGTAATGTTTTCATAATATTTCTCCTATAACACAAGAAAACATATGTGAGATGATTTCAAATTAGTAGTAACTATGGAAACTAAGTCATAAATGGTGTGGTACTTTAGCTTCAGCTGCAAATATGAAAACTAACGGATGATGACTGATCTGATCCTGATCTGATTGTATGCACACATCCTAAAGCAATTAGACTGACACCTGGCCATCAACATAAATTGTGTGTTGATTTATCTATGTGTTAGTAGTAGCTTATAATCTTCAATTTACTGACTACTAACTATGTTTACATGCACGACTAACCCATCTTAAATGATTGCATGTTGATTATCTATGGAGCTTTATGTAGCTTTCTCATGTGTGTGTAACTACCTCATGACCTCTGACCTGCAAACTCATGTGTGTATCTACCTCGTGATTTTCTGTTTGTGCTACAAATTTTGTATGCTTATGTTGCTACTGATGTTTACTCTTATGGGATTGTCTTCTACAACGTCTATAATTTGAATTTGAAAGTAACAAATCATATCTTTTGGAGAGATTTACGGAGAAGATCATATCCAACAAAATATCTATTATTCTGGATGAAAATAACTCAGAGATCCATGAAGAAAAAACTCGAAATGCATTGTTATTTAAAGAGACTTAATTCTCATGTTGTAATACCTCAAAATTTGCCCTCGTATTTATCCCCTCCATTGGCTCATCATTTTGCATTTATCGGCATTTCTCATCAGTTAATTAACATCATAGTAGCTCATAAGGCATGTGATCAGGGTTCAAGGAAACTAGGATTTTGTACCTTATAAGTATCTGGCAAGGATGGAAATAACAAAGAATATTCACTGGATCATGATTCCACTCCAAATATGGTTGTTCAGTTATGTTTCGATCCGGATAGGAGCTTGACCTAGTTTTGGTCAAACTATCAAAAGGTCGCTGCAATTGCAAGATTATTTTGGACCACTGGACTATCTCTTAGACAGTGTATATTCAAAGATCATGTTGTCGTGTGCTGAGATTCATCCGTTTATCGAACAGTGTTTGGCGTGAAGTTTGGTCCGAATCCTCAGTTTATCAGCGATTCATTTGGATTTGAATGGTCGTGGCATGTTTCAGACAATTCAAGAAGTTGTGACTAATATGGAAAATAGTCAGGGGCTCAGAGGTGGTTGTGTTTATAGACTTATGGAAAGAATTCGAAGTAGGCTTTGGGCTAAAATCGGGACTTTATATCCATTCGTTCTCATTGTTATGAACCTTTCCCAAATATTCCGTTTCACTCTCACCTTTTCTTCAACTCTTTTTATGCCTTTTCAATGTTTATTGTTCCATATGTTTTCATCAATTTGTTTTCGGTTTCTTTCATCCATTTTTCCATTTATTTTTTGTTCGAAATCCATATAGAACCACCTTTCAATTTTCATGTCCCATATCAAACTCATATTTCAAACCCAAGTCCAATTACCCGAATTATCCGTGGTCATTTTCTCCTCATATTAATCTTAAGATCTCAATTACGTGTGTTCTTTTCTTGAAGACTATTACATATTTTTGTTGTACCCATTTTTTAATTTCAAGTCCATTTTAATACTCTTATTATCCATTTCCTACATTCATTGTTATCAAACCCATTTTTTCATAAGTACTTAGCCATATCTCAAACTAATTAAATAACTACATCCATTTAGTTGTCCAAATTCTTTTTCTAAACCAAATTCATTTTTACCATAAGTTATTTGGTCCAATTCTAATCTCATTTCAAAAACTCCTATGGTTGTGTAGAACAAAACCCATTTATATTTTTCAAGCCAAGACCATTCATTAGTTCACATCATATTCATTTCATTTTCGAAAGTCATTCACGAAATTTTCTTAGTCAATTCATTTCTTTTCTAGACCACATGCCATTGATCTTGATTTGTTTCAAATAGAAATCTCAAGTTGTAATCATACAAAGAGCTTCAAATTACAACACAAAATTCAGCCAAAATAAAAAAAAAAGGGGGTTCATTACAGGGAAAGAAAAAGATTCAATAGCAAAAAGATGAAGCTTAGTGTAGAAAATCAGTGGCAGTTACAACAAATATTCATAAACTCCAAGTTTCATCAAATCTTCGACAAACTTCTGGCCGAGATTTCGCATCATCATCAATACGCAACAATACCCAACCTGCAATGAATTCAAAATCAGAATCAAAAATTAATTTCTAACAGAAAACAACAACAACAAAGGAGGGAGTTGCAAGAAGGGAAAGCTTATAGTTGCAGAGGGACTTAAAATTCTTTGTTTTTCTAAAGCTTCATCTCGACTTCGCCTTAAAACCTCTTCCATCAATTTCCTTGATCTTGCTTTGAAATCCTTCACACAGCTTTACTTCAATCCAACTTATCCATCATCTTTAATTTCCTTGGACCCTCAATCAACAATTCGCTTCATTCTTTCACTTCTCCACCTCAAAACCAAAATTTGCAAAAAGGATAAGAGTTAGTTACAAGTTTCTAATCAAAACTAACTAATTCTAACTGAATTCCATAACAGAATCATAACTGAATACCTGAAAAATCTTCCAGAAGAATCCAAGATATCAATTTCTATAAAGCAGAGGCATTACTCTTCATCAACTTCTTCTTCAGATTTTTCCTTGATCCCTTTCAATACTTCCCCATTTTTGTACTTCTCTCTCAATCCCAGATTCTTCACTCTCCACCCTTTCAATCTCTCAACCATTCATCACTCTCTTCATCCATAACTTCAACCCGTTTCTCCTCCAATAGAACTTTTCACCCATTCTCTTTTTCACCTTTAATCAGCCCCATTAACAATGATTCTGACCTTAGATCCTCTTCCTCAGCTTCCATTTTTCTGAAGTTCTTTTTTACCACTCTCGTTGCCAATTCTGTTTTTGTTCAATGTCCAAAGATCTTCAGAGTTGATGTTCACTATCCTAGCAGCAGCATCATCAACTTTGATCAATTTTCATCACCATCAGCTTCACCGATTTGATTGTAATTGCACCATCGAAAGTCCTCAGTAGCCTCACCATCACCACACTCACCAACCTGCGTAATACATCACAAATTACACTTCAAAATGGCATCAGCAACAACTCGACGCCACCGCATAAGCCTCATCAAGAAGAGGCAATAATAACTTGACACAGACTCCAAATACATTGCAATTTCAACCTCCATAGCAAGAGTTCAGTCGCATAAGGCAAAGCGGGAACGAGAGTGCGAGAAGTGAGATTGAAATGAATACCTGAACAAGATTTCGCAAAATTCCTCTTCGTGCTATCGACGTTTCCATCACGGCATCCTCATTGTTCGGCAAGCTGAAGTCGTCATCAACCTTGCGGCTCTCTCAACAACTTTCTGCTTCAAACGGCATCACCGTCACCGCAGCTCTTCATCATTATTGTGTATTCAGCGAACCTTCGATTCCCTCCTAATACGCAAGGTACAAGTTTTCCGTCATCACTCTTGCGTCTAGTTTCTTGCGATTTTGGGGTATGTGAATGGGGTGTTGCCGCTAGCGATTGAAGGGTAGACAGAGGTAGGGTTTCGTTTGGTGAGCAAAGAGGAAGCTGGTATGAGGTTGTTTTCGATGGTGATGGCGGAAGTGAAGAGGAATTGGAGGCGATGGTTAGGGATGAGGAGTGATGGCGTCGGCGAGGAAGAAGAAGCAGGGGAGGAGGCGCCGTGGTGTTTTGTGTTTTAGGGTTTGCTGCATTTGATCCTCATTGTATCAGTTTTTTAAGGTTTATAAAAAATGAATAAAACTTAATTATTAGTTATTAGGTTTTAATGAGAAGATTAAGGGAATTTGTTATGAAGTTAATAGCAGTAAATGTAGTTAATCTAATTAAAAAGAATTAATATATGTTAATGCCACCGTCATTTGAATATTGTAGGATTAAGAGAAGATAAGAGGGATAAGTTTTTTTTTTGAGATTTCAGCCACACCGGCGGTGACACGTGTCACCGTCCGGCTGGCTCTTGGCTCTTGGCTCTTTGGCCCAATTCTTTGCTTTTCGCACCCTCATTTGAAAGTCATTGAGAAAACAAGTATATAAGGAATGCTGAATGCACCCCATAGGATTTCTGCGTTTTGGGCTTAGAGCCTTGCTGTGTACACCTCCATTCCTGAGCCCATGTATAAAAGCAACTAGAAAAATTGCCAAATCCACCCCCATGTTATTTTGTTTAGAATTTAATTTTTTTTAATTTCCATTAGGTTAGAAATAATTCCAATAAAAATAGTAAAAATCATTAGAAAATTCCCCAAAAATTCCAGTAGTTAAATAAGTCAATTTAGAAATTTGTGACATTTTTATTTTCTGAAATTTGTTTATTTTTGAATTAATTCTGAATTTTCCTATTAATTAGCTTTTATTGGATTTCTTTTAATTATGCTGGATTTTGTTCATTTTATTTTTATAACTTCCAGTAGGATTTTTGAGCCATTCTTTTTTATGTAATTAGAGGACTCATAATAGTTCTTAGGATATTTTTAGTGGATTTTTTAGGGCATTTTATCCCATGTTTTAGTAGCTTAATCCTTAAGAATTAATGGTTAATCTTTAGGTAGAAACAATTAATTTTTAGGCATAGAAAAAATAGAAATTTTTAGGATCCCTCTTAGTACAATGGTATAGATAGTATTAGGCCCCTACAATTTAATTTTCATAATTTTTTTATAAGTTTTAGTATTTTTTTAGGATATTAGTTCTTAGGCTTAGTTTCATATAATCCCCATTAGTTTAGGCCGTTAAAAATAAAGTTCAATACAAAAAATAAAGTACAAAAATAGTTTAGACTAGGTTTAATCCTAGAATCTAACATATGCTTAGGTTAGTTTAAATTGAATTTTTAGAATGAATATTAGGTTTAGCTTAGTTTAGAACTTAGGCTTGAAGTTTCATTTTCATTTAGAAGTAGAATAAAAATAGACTTTTTTTTTTAATTCATGCATCTAATGCATTTGTAGAATTTTATTTCTTATGGTTAAATTCATTGTTTTCGCTTTATCTTGATCTTACAACTTGTATAGGCTTCCCCATTGTTCTTAGAATCAACTTAACTTCATTAAGAAGTAAGTTGAATTCTATTAGTTTCTAGTTTCTCATTAGGAATAGAAAACTTCACTAACAATTAGGACCACTTGTAAATAAACAAAATTAGGATTGAGTCTTAGTCCCTTAGATTTTTCCTTTTTATCAACTTGAGTCATTCTTTCTCTCCTCATAAAGAAAAGCAATAAAACACTTAATAAAAACCGAACAATCTTGTACGACACGAGACTTTGTTGCGGAGTGTTTATACGCGTCCTGTTTCGGGGCGAGGTGTAAATACTTCCCGCGATGGATAGGTCTTAGTACAAGACCGTTCACAAACAAATTCAAAACACTTCTTTTAAAAGACAAAAACAAATAACAAGCGACTATCCTGCGGGAACTTCTCTTCTCATCTCATTCACTCACAACGCGAACTCGCGATGACTTGTCTCGCATGCAAGACGGTAAACGCACTCGTACCAGACGAGCCTGCAACACCTGAGCATAGACATACGCAGTTCCAGCTGTAAAAAACACAAACAAATAGTTCCCGCCTTAGTTAGGCGAACTACGTCGACTCTGATCCTCATTATCCCGATGAGGTACGTAGGCAGCGGGGTAGGGCCCGTTCGAGCACATTCTTTATTTTCCCTACATTTTCCCCATTCTTTAGTTTAGTTTTCATTTTCAGTTCCCTTTCTCATTTCTCATTCTAGTTCCAGTTAGCGGTTTATTCAGCAGCAGTTATATTTTCTCACCCTTTGAAACAAGCAAGCAAGCATGGATCCCGTCGGGTACGACGGACGATCTGGGGTGCTAATACCTTCCCAGGTCGTAACCGACTCCCGAACTCAGATCTTTGGTTCGCAGGACCTTGTCATTTCCTTCTTCCTTAGGTTTGTGCAACATTACCTTTCCCATTCTTTCGGGATAAAAATGTCTGGCTGGCGACTCTAACCTTTCCGCGCCACTTTCGCGTTTGTACTAGGATGAAAATCCCGGGAGCGACAGCTGGCGACTCTGCTGGGGACTTAACCTGATTCTTCCGGTTTCCCTTGTAGAGTCAATCCTAACGCCTGTTTTTAGTTTTGTTTCTTTGGGTGTATATTTGTTTGTTGTTGTGTGCTTTAGTTTAGCTTTACTATTTTTATTTACAGTTTTCTTTACAGCTTTACTTTATCGCATTTATTTACCGCTTTCAGTATTTTATTTTCCATGCATCATATTATACTGGACTGTCTGGCTGTGTTGGTTTTCATTTTTTCTGTGGGTTGGGAGTTACTGTGAGATAAGCCAACTACCCGGCTTGAGTGCACCATAGGATTAGCGTGGACACGTTGTGCTCGCATGGTTACATGATGAGTGGTGATGTGTTCCACACCCAGGTTGCGACTGTCTTGGGACTATTCTGTGTGGGGGTTCTTCCCCACTTCAGGATACAACCTTGATGGTTATGTGCAGCTGGGGACCGATCATTGAGAACCTTAGTGGAAACAACCCTCTCCAGTGATGACAGTGGCAGACCACATTTGTTGGCAAACCCACTCGCATCCGAGGGTCCATTGGGAACTCGCATAGGATGACCTGGTTCTCTCATAGGAAGTCAGTTAAAGCAAACTGTTCGTATGACGATAGTATTGTACCCTTCGGGATGAATGTACTATTGTTTCTCGATTCAGTGCTTGAAGCTGGAGACCTGTGAGGGATGCTTGTTTTTCCGGAATTCAGCTGAGGCCTCCCTGAGTAGTACATAATGCCAAACCGATTCCCTGATTTGGTCATGAGCCATTTCTCGGAAATGGTGAAAGTATTATTGCTATTCGGCTTTGAGAGTCCGTGATGTTGACCCGTAGTAGCACACCCGTGAGATTTGGGAGGGGTTTACAGGTTTGCAGGAACCCTGATACCTTCAGCATACCCACTTTGCCTTTGGTTCAGTTTTGTGATCTGGATTTCTGTTCTTAAGTTATGGATCCCGGATCAGAGGGATGATTATTGTGATATCCGGATTCTGAGACCTTGCACCGACACCTGATTATATGATTGGCACATCACAGACACTTCACTGATCACATGCCTGTTGCATACATAACATCATAGCATACATGTCCGGCTATTTCCAAATATCCTATGTTTGAACCATTTCATTATATGTTCCTATATCCAAATTGGAATCAAAGCAGATGGATCCCTTGGAAATAATCGAACATGGCATTTGCATGCATCCTTACTCTCATTACAGGTGTCCGGGGACAGATTCTCATCCTGATTCGTTTACTCTTCAGAATGGCCAATTCGAATCACAGTCATCAAGAGATGGGTATGGAACAATGCCGAGCAGAAATAGCTGAAATGAAAGTCCGAATGGATCAACTCTCGGAGGACATGCAGACCTTGTGCCATGACCACACGTTATTGATGGAGGAGGTCTACCAACTGAAGAAACAAGAGAACCAGACCAGGGAAGCCCCAAAGCTCCGAGAAGGGCACCACCTCCCCTTTATTGCTGCTGAAGTTAGTGGTCATCCCAGTCCAGTGATTTTGTTTCAAGGTCAGGAAGCGTTTCATGGGAATTCTCCTCAACTTTGGGATCCTAAGCCTCACAATTTGCAGACTATTCCAGTTCATCAAAGGGAAGATAAAGACAAAAGCCGTATACAAATGCCAAAGACGTCTAAAGCCAAGTTTGATTTGATCCCGGTGTCATATGCACAGTTGCTTGTTTGTTTGCTCGAGCTTAATCTGGTTGAACTTGTCACCGTGACAGCCACACCCAAAAGGCTTCCTCCAGATTTTGACGCCAATGCCAGGTGTGTTTTCCATTCTGGGGAACCTGGTCATAATGTGGAAAACTGCAAAAGGCTTAAGCATCAAGTTCAAGAGCTCATTGATGCAAAAGTAATCGAGTTCGCACCGATCAGCGGGGATGTGTCAAAGGATTTCATATCACTAGGAGGGACTTCTCCTTTCCTTACCACAAGAATTATCCCCAATCAGGGGTGTGTGCCTCCGATCTGGGTTTTAAAGACATCGTGCCAGTCACCTTTACCCATTCACCGATCCGATATAAAGAAGAAAGTGCAGAAGAACTTTAGATGTTTGAATTCATCTCATCATCAGAATTATCAACAACAGGGGAGACTCAAGCTCAAGCAGGTTGAAGAAGTGTTTACTCCTAGTCAAGTGTTTGCCCGTTTGCTCAAGAATTCTTTGATTCAGCCAGGGAATGCCTTGCCAATACCCTACCTCATTCCCCCAGATTACAATATGGATGTCAGGTGTGAGTTCCACTCCGGAACATTTGGACATACCATCGACGAGTGCAAAGCCTTCGAGCAAAATGTCCAATATCTAATTGATTCAGGGATCATTACACCAGAAGGGTACCTCAGGAGCTGAAGCCTTTGATCCAGCTGGCCATGCAGACTGCACGAAGCTTAAATCAGGAGATGTAGATTTCTTTGATACATGTATTTTGCTTTATTGTGTTTCTAGATTACCTTCAGAGTTGTTGAAGGAATCATTTGTTTTTCTGTTGTGGATTGTGACATTTTCCTGTATTTCAGTATTGTTGGCAAATAATTGTATAAGGTTTCGCATGTTGGTGTATCCTTTGCTTTATGGAAGTGTGTCGGTACCATTGTTGCAACTTTTATATCCTGGCAATTTTATTTTGAATTCCCGATACACAACACTTTCTCCCTGCACACTCACAGAGTTTATCTTATGATGTGGCACTCCGTGGATATCTGTCCCCTGATCTGAATGAAGTGGGATCAGTAACATGGCATTTGCACGCATATCATTTTTGCATAATAACGAGTTATCTGGATTTCCTAATTTATTTGACCATTTCAGGGGAAGTATCGGCCGTACCAGTACGCTACCCGAGTCAAATCATGAATACAGTACAAGCCGAGTTGAACGAGTTTCGCACTCGGATGGGAGAGTTCATGGTAGCAATGCAGAGTATAGTGCAGGGGCAACAAGAGATGAGAACCGCCATGCTGAGGTTTAATCGTCCACAGGTTGACCCTCCAATGGTTACCTTGGACGCCGAAGGCAATCCGATCAACACAGTCATCCCATCTACGGATAATAGGCCTCCTATCCCTGAAGGCATTGGTCCAATTCCTGTTCGTGTAGTAGACCGATAGGAGGATCAATTTACTTGTCTCAATGAAGATGTGGGATTTGGTTCCGGGGCCAATAACCAGGACTTTCAGCTGCTAACCGAGAAGGTAAAGGCTTTAGAATGCAAAGACACCCTTGGCATTGATGTTGCTGATATGGAGCTGGTTTCAGGGTTGGTGATCCCTCCAAAGTTCAGACCTCCCGTTTTCGACAAGTACAGTGGTAGATCTTGCCCGAAATTGCACTTGCAGGCCTTCCATCGCAAAATCGCTGCACATACGAAAGATGAGAAGCTTTGGATGTACCACTTCCAAGACAGCCTTTCCGGGGGTTCGCTAGAATGGTACATAAAGCTGGAAAAGAACTATGTCCGTAATTGGAAGGAACTTGGGGAAGCCTTTCTCAAGCAGTACCAGTATAATATTGACATGGCTCCCAACCGAACCCAGCTTCAGAGCATGTCACAAAAGAACTCCGAGAGCTTTAAGGAGTACGCACAGAGGTGGCGCGAGGTCGCAGCCAGAGTACAACCATCATTGCAGGAGAGAGAAATGGTAAACCTATTCATGGATACCCTCCCGAGACACTTCATTGAACGTTTGGCAAGCTCTTCAGCTAATGATTTTTCTGATATCGTCTTGACTGGTGAAAGAATTGAAAATTGGATGAAGCGAGGAAAGATTCAGGTCAACGGTGCCTCCACTCCTGGAACTAAGAAGTCGTTATCCAATGAGCAAAAGAAGCAGTACGAAGAAACAGGGGCAGTTTGTGTCCAGCGAAAGAAGAGAAATCAAGGTTCACATTACCAGACAGCATCTGTGATCATCCCAAGTGCCACACGTTCACAACAGCAAAATCGTCGTCAGCATAATCCTCAACAGGGTCAGCAACAAAGGAGAGAAAGACTTTTTGACCCTTTGCCAATGTCTTACACTGATCTCCTCCAGCATTTGCTTCAATTGAAGTTGGTTGCGCTTCGCAAGCTGTCTCCACCTCCTTTTCCACTACCGGAGGGATGGGATGCCAATGTCAACTGTGATTTTCATTCTGGGGCGCCAGGGCATCATGTTGATAGATGTAAAGCTTTTCACCACACAGTGCAGGACTTAATCGACTCGAAAGCTATCAACTTCGCACCAAACATATAAGAGAGATGACACTTTCTTTGGTTCGAAGTTTTGAAGCCAGAAGTAATTCAGATACTCTTGTTTTGGTAATGGTGCGTCTTTGTAGTGCAGTTCCATCCCTATTGAGGGGAACTACGTCGCTCTGATTCTTCATTGGTCTTGGGTCAATGGAGATACGTAGGCAGAAGATCGTCAGGTCTTTCCGAGCAACCTTATGGGGAAACTTTACTCCTCAGCTTCACTTCCCTCTTCAGATGTCTCGTGTCGGAGTCAGAACAACTAGAAGAAGAGGTATGATTGTCGTGGGTAATTATACCACTGCGAATTGAAGGCTACAGGTCCGTGAAAGAGTTGTTGATCGCTGAAAGTATCCAAGACTGACGGGTCCAGACGGAGCCAAGCCTCCTCAACTACGGCTATATTCAGTTTCTTTACTGCATTTCCATTTGTAGTTTCTTTTATATGCTAAGCATTTGTTTACTTGTATGAAATTTATTTATTTTTGAATGTTAACCATAATAAAATGCACATGTTTTTCTGGAAGTAATCCATTTGTATTCACTCATGATTTTGTGTACGTGCATTGCAATGCCAACTGTCGTGCTTAAACTCTATGAGGGAGAATGACGAAATGACAACGCAAAAGTCTCTAATTGTGTGCTTTTGAGAAAGACCTTGTTGACGATGTACAGGCATTGTTTCAAATCCTAAACACCGGAGATATAAGGGAGATAGACCCTCGCCAACCCATTTGAGCCTTGAAGTAGGAGTTTCTTTTTGCATGAAAAAACCCTTGCACTAAACCTAAGGGCAGGGTAGGCGTCAGTTAGTTTGACCGAGCGTTCAAATTTCGAAAAGGAGTGCAAATCTGAGGATTCATTACCTTTCGTTGTACCAAATCAAGAGGTCCAATGACCAGGAACCACAATGGTTATCCCAATCAAGAGGTCCAGAGACCGGAAACCACAAAGGTTATCCTTCCTCAACCAAGAAGTGAGACAGTCACGACCCTTTCAAAGCAATCAAGACAAACAGTGTCACACGATTTGTTCAAAAAAAAGAATTAAAAAAAAAAGAATGAAAAAGCCCGCTAAGTCGAAACTTGAAAACAAGTGACTTAGGCAAAAATTAGGGCATCCCGCTGGACTCTACAATCAAAGATTCACAAGAATCAGTCCAGGCAAAAGTTAGGGATAAGAAAAATAATGCAAAAGCAAAAGACGTAAAGGATTACACAAGAAAGATCCTTGAACAAGAACAAAGTCGTGTCATACAGACACAAAAGATAAGAGGGGTGACTGACTCCAAACAACAACCTGAGTGGTGCTTAAACCGTAAGTGTAATTGGTTCCTCAACCATCACAAAACCCTTTTTGAAAAGTGAGCGCTTGTGAAAGCTAGCAGAACATAGGAATGGAGAACATCACGAAGATGGGTGGGCACAAATAAATTTTGAGCCTATATCCTTTGTTTCTATAACTGTTAACCAGGCCACGATACAACCCTCAAAAGTCCTAACTGAAACAGGGTTATTTTTTGAGAGCGTACTACCACGAGACCGTGTTCCTGACTCCTAGGAGTGGCGTTGAAAGATTTTTGTTGGTGTTGCATGTGCATGCTTTCTATTATTCAAAAATCAATGTCGTATCTTAACCAGTGATTCGCTCACAAAGGTTTGAGACATCTTTTTCAGTAAAACTTCAAGATTAATATGTGTGTTGCATTAGAATTTTCATTCTTAAAATAAACATTTTCTGCTAGCATACATTTGTTTGGCATCATAAAAGTCCGTGTATGGAATCTCAGTCCAGAAGCTTAATCTTGCCAAGTTGAGAAGTCTGAAACTTCCGAAGGACAATCCGTCGAGGTGCACTTTTCAAGAAAACTCCATTGAGTGGGGACTTTACCAACTAGTCGTGATAAGAGCCAACTAATCCGGGGCAATCACGTCGAGCGATCTCTTCAGAATTCAGTCAAACTGGGGCAATCACTTCGAGATCCAATCTCTCGAAGAATAGTTGATCTGGGTGTTTTCTTCAAAGCAGTCATTCAGAGGTGATCACTTCAAGACTTGTATTGGGACAGGCCACCCCAAGAGCACTAGAAGTTACTTTCTCCTGAAGACGGTTAATCCAAAGCACCTATCCAAAGTTCGAAATACTGGGGCAGAATATTTCACGGTGATATGAGGTTTTTCATGAATCCTCGCGAGGCAAATTTCTTTCATATCATGCAGTCTGGGGCAGTTATTTCGAGATCCGATGAATCTCTCCAAGAGTTTGAAGACACTGAGGCATTTCATATGCCATGTTTTCTGTAAAATCCTCTTGAGACATTTACTTCTGATGGACTTTAATCTGAGGCGAGTCGAAAATTGCAAAGAACCATTGTTCACACGTGATTAGCCGGCAACCTATCAACCCAGGGCTAGGGGCAAAGCCAGTGTCAGCACGGTACTGTAAGAGTTGTTTCATCTGCGGACTTCATCGATCAAGGTTCCTTAGCAAGTCTCATGGGAGGTTATTTCTTGAGAAGAAGGGTATCATCGTCTCTCATCACCAGCATGAGACGCCTTACATCTCTCATTCCCAACATGAGAGGATTTATCTCTTATCCCCAGCAAGTGGCAACTTAAACTCTTATCTTCAGCAGGAAGCTTCATCATTGACATCCTCCATCATCCCCGTTAGAGTTGGAAGTTGAAATTTCACCCAGCAAGATAGCAGAGAGTGGGTGTCGTCCCCAAGCAGAAGTCTCCTTTCAGACAGGGGCAATTCTCAACAGTATAAGGAGTGTTTTGCCTCCCCAGCAGTTGCTTCCTCAGCAGTGTCATGCCTTTGGTTCCCAGGAAGTCCTCACTTCCCCATCATAGTTCAAGAAGGGTCCACTTCCAGCAGGGTCTTGGCGCTCCAATCTCAGAGTCCAATTTATTTTTGGCAGTGGCGGCTATTCAGAGCCAGTGAATTATTAACAGCTTTCCCCGCAGAGTTGTTTCCTCCTCATAAGGATGAACTAGATCAATGCAGTGATCATCGTTTCTTCCCAGCCAAGCCATCTGGGATACCTGCAGTCTCCTTATCAGGAGATCTCCTTGCATTGTCATTTGCATAATCATCATCGCGTCTGCATCCTCCAAAGCGTAGCATTTCCATCGTCATGGAGCATTACGCCATAAATTCAAACATATGCATGCCAGCATGGGCCAATTTTGAGGTATAAGACCCGTTACATCTCCAATCATATTGAAGGGTTCCCCACAGAATGCGACTCTGTTTCCCAGGGTGGTTACTTCTACCGAGTCTCGTTGTTATCCCCAATTGAGTTTTGTTTCAGTACAACAGTCTCATTTTTTCGCGTCTCCGTTTCAGTACAACGGTCGCGTCTTGGGCTCTCGTTTAAGTACAACGATCCCGTTCCTTTCGAGTATCCATTTAAGTACAATGGCCTCGTCTTTGAGTCTTGTTTCAGTACAACAGTCTCATTTTTTTCGCGTCTCCGTTTCAGTACAACGGTCGCATCTTGGGCTCTCGTTTAAGTACAACGATCCCATTCCTTCCGAGTCTCCATTTAAGTACAATGGTCTCGTCTTTGAGTATTGTTTCAGTACAACAATATCATTTTCCACGTCTCCGTTTCAGTACAACGGACGCGTTTTGGGCTCTCGTTTAAGTACAACGATCCCGTTCCTTTCGAGTCTCCATTTAAGTACAATGGTCTCGTTTCAGTGCGAAGATAATGGATCGGTTGATACCATTTCCGTGTTAGATCGGTTGATCTTATTTGAGTCATGAATCGGTTGATATCATTTCTCTTCGAGTTGTAAATCGGATGATATTACATTCTCGTGTTTCTTGGTTATGGATCGGTTGATACCATCTCCGTGTTAGATCGGTTGATCTTATTTGAGTCATGAATCGGTTGATATCATGTCTCTTCGAGTTTTAAATCGGATGATATTACATTCTCGTGTTTCTTGGTTATGGATCGGTTGATACCATCTCCGTGTTAGATCGGTTGATCTTATTTGAGTCATGAATCGGTTGATATCATTTCTCTTCGAGTTGTAAATCGGATGATATTACATTCTCGCGTTTCTTGGTTTTGGATCGGTTGATACCATCTCCGTGTTAGATCGGTTGATCTTATTTGAATTATGAATCGGTCGATATCATTTCTCTTCAAGTTGTAAATCGGATGATATTACATTTCTTGCTTTCTGGGGTGGATCGGTTGATACCATCTCAGTGTTAGATCGGTTGATCTTATTTGAGTCGCAAATCGGTTGATGTTGCGTTAAGTCCTGTTTCGCCAACAGGCACCCTCGTTGTGGTTTTGATTCGTTCAGTAATCGTAGTGATTGCATTGATTCTATTCCACCTGGTTCTATCCCCGTTACCTATTCAGAGGTCAAAAACAAAAATACATAAGTGAATAAATGGGCAGATGGCATTTCCATTACCCTCAATGTGCAAATTTTCAGGTTTTATTCGAGTATTCAATCACTCCATACCTTGAACGTCTAAAAGCCGCTGCAATTATTCGTCCAGGCTTGCAGATGATTGAATAGGGGCAGCTGTAATACCTCAAAATTTGCCCTCGTATTTATCCCCTCCATTGGCTCATCATTTTGCATTTATCGGCATTTCTCATCAGTTAATTAACATCATAGTAGCTCATAAGGCATCTGATCAGGGTTCAAGGAAACTAGGATTTTGTACCTTATAAGTATCTGGCAAGGATGGAAATAACAAAGAATATTCACTGGATCATGATTCCACTCCAAATATGGTTGTTCAGTTATGTTTCGATCCGGATAGGAGCTTGACCTAGTTTTGGTCAAACTATCAAAAGGTCGCTGCAATTGCAAGATTATTTTGGACCACTGGACTATCTCTTAGACAGTGTATATTCAAAGATCATGTTGTCGTGTGCTGAGATTCATCCGTTTATCGAACAGTGTTTGGCGTGAAGTTTGGTCCGAATCCTCAGTTTATCAGCGATTCATTTGGATTTGAATGGTCGTGGCATGTTTCAGACAATTCAAGAAGTTGTGACTAATATGGAAAATAGTCAGGGGCTCAGAGGTGGTTGTGTTTATAGACTTATGGAAAGAATTCGAAGTAGGCTTTGGGCTAAAATCGGGACTTTATATCCATTCGTTCTCATTGTTATGAACCTTTCCCAAATATTCCGTTTCACTCTCACCTTTTCTTCAACTCTTTTTATGCCTTTTCAATGTTTATTGTTCCATATGTTTTCATCAATTTGTTTTCGGTTTCTTTCATCCATTTTTCCATTTATTTTTTGTTCGAAATCCATATAGAACCACCTTTCAATTTTCATGTCCCATATCAAACTCATATTTCAAACCCAAGTCCAATTACCCGAATTATCCGTGGTCATTTTCTCCTCATATTAATCTTAAGATCTCAATTACGTGTGTTCTTTTCTTGAAGACTATTACATATTTTTGTTGTACCCATTTTTTAATTTCAAGTCCATTTTAATACTCTTATTATCCATTTCCTACATTCATTGTTATCAAACCCATTTTTTCATAAGTACTTAGCCATATCTCAAACTAATTAAATAACTACATCCATTTAGTTGTCCAAATTCTTTTTCTAAACCAAATTCATTTTTACCATAAGTTATTTGGTCCAATTCTAATCTCATTTCAAAAACTCCTATGGTTGTGTAGAACAAAACCCATTTATATTTTTCAAGCCAAGACCATTCATTAGTTCACATCATATTCATTTCATTTTCGAAAGTCATTCACGAAATTTTCTTAGTCAATTCATTTCTTTTCTAGACCACATGCCATTGATCTTGATTTGTTTCAAATAGAAATCTCAAGTTGTAATCATACAAAGAGCTTCAAATTACAACACAAAATTCAGCCAAAATAAAAAAAAAAGGGGTTCATTACAGGGAAAGAAAAAGATTCAATAGCAAAAAGATGAAGCTTAGTGTAGAAAATCAGTGGCAGTTACAACAAATATTCATAAACTCCAAGTTTCATCAAATCTTCGACAAACTTCTGGCCGAGATTTCGCATCATCATCAATACGCAACAATACCCAACCTGCAATGAATTCAAAATCAGAATCAAAAATTAATTTCTAACAGAAAACAACAACAACAAAGGAGGGAGTTGCAAGAAGGGAAAGCTTATAGTTGCAGAGGGACTTAAAATTCTTTGTTTTTCTAAAGCTTCATCTCGACTTCGCCTTAAAACCTCTTCCATCAATTTCCTTGATCTTGCTTTGAAATCCTTCACACAGCTTTACTTCAATCCAACTTATCCATCATCTTTAATTTCCTTGGACCCTCAATCAACAATTCGCTTCATTCTTTCACTTCTCCACCTCAAAACCAAAATTTGCAAAAAGGATAAGAGTTAGTTACAAGTTTCTAATCAAAACTAACTAATTCTAACTGAATTCCATAACAGAATCATAACTGAATACCTGAAAAATCTTCCAGAAGAATCCAAGATATCAATTTCTATAAAGCAGAGGCATTACTCTTCATCAACTTCTTCTTCAGATTTTTCCTTGATCCCTTTCAATACTTCCCCATTTTTGTACTTCTCTCTCAATCCCAGATTCTTCACTCTCCACCCTTTCAATCTCTCAACCATTCATCACTCTCTTCATCCATAACTTCAACCCGTTTCTCCTCCAATAGAACTTTTCACCCATTCTCTTTTTCACCTTTAATCAGCCCCATTAACAATGATTCTGACCTTAGATCCTCTTCCTCAGCTTCCATTTTTCTGAAGTTCTTTTTTACCACTCTCGTTGCCAATTCTGTTTTTGTTCAATGTCCAAAGATCTTCAGAGTTGATGTTCACTATCCTAGCAGCAGCATCATCAACTTTGATCAATTTTCATCACCATCAGCTTCACCGATTTGATTGTAATTGCACCATCGAAAGTCCTCAGTAGCCTCACCATCACCACACTCACCAACCTGCGTAATACAGCACAAATTACACTTCAAAATGGCATCAGCAACAACTCGACGCCACCGCATAAGCCTCATCAAGAAGAGGCAATAATAACTTGACACAGACTCCAAATACATTGCAATTTCAACCTCCATAGCAAGAGTTCAGTCGCATAAGGAAAAGCGGGAACGAGAGTGCGAGAAGTGAGATTGAAATGAATACCTGAACAAGATTTCGCAAAATTCCTCTTCGTGATATCGACGTTTCCATCACGGCATCCTCATTGTTCGGCAAGCTGAAGTCGTCATCAACCTTGCGGCTCTCTTAACAACTTTCTGCTTCAAACGGCATCACCGTCACCGCAGCTCTTCATCATTATTGTGTATTCAGCGAACCTTCGATTCCCTCCTAATACGCAAGGTACAAGTTTTCCGTCATCACTCTTGCGTCTAGTTTCTTGCGATTTTGGGGTATGTGAATGGGGTGTTGCCGCTAGCGATTGAAGGGTAGACAGAGGTAGGGTTTCGTTTGGTGAGCAAAGAGGAAGCTGGTATGAGGTTGTTTTCGATGGTGATGGCGGAATATTAGATTGATGAGGATATTTGTGAAAAAATTATCCAAAATATGATTATGTAAAACAAATAGTAATGATGATATATAGATAGAATTTGAATAAAAATGATGAATTTGAATGATGAATTTGAGATAGAAGAGAATACAAATGATGAATTTGAATGATAAATGTATAAGTGAAATGATGAAATGGAATAAAAATGATAAATTGGTGAATGATGAATTCTTCTTCTCCATGTAATTGATTGATGAAAAATGAGTCATGGTTATAAATGATGAGTTAATTACTTAGTGATGAAGTTAATTACAATTGGTGATGAAGAAAAATGATGTATTTCATGACATAATCAAACTTGTGAATCAAGTAACTTACATGTTAAGCTAAGATTAAATAATAATAATAATAATAATAATAATAATAATAATAATAATAATAAAATAAAGTTATATAAAAGAAATAAAAAATTTGATTAATAAAAAATATTTATTAATTAAAATTGAAATTGAAATCAGTATTGGATGATAAAATTAAACGATATCGAAATGTCCGAAAAAATAAAATGAACATACCAAACTGATCTACAAAAAATATACATTTGAAAAAATACAGCGTTTTATCAAATTTTGAAATTGATTTTTTTTTGCATTAAAAGGACTCAGACGAGTAAGAAACATGACCAAAAAATGGGTGGAAATTTAAAATGAGCATACTAGATAAAAGTACGCAAAAAACAGATAAAAAAATAATGCCTGAAAGTTTGATTAAAAATATTGTCCGTTTATTGATTTTGTGTATGATCGACGCTCAAATGGACCAAAATACCTGAAAAAGAACATGTTATTTCTAGCTGAAAAAATTTAAATAATATTCATCAAAAGTAAATAATATGATAATAAAAACTAAAAAAAAATGAAAAATGGTTAGAAACAACTAAACTAAAAATACTAAGTGAAAATAAGAGATATTAAAATTGATTTTAATAATAAAAAATGTCTGGTCAAAATTTAGGGTATGACATTGGGTTACCAATCTCTTGTGTTTTTATAGTTTTCTGCATTTATTTACTAATGTTGTTGAAATTGTATTTTAATATTGTTTAAGAAGTTGAACATGTTGTCCCAACATCTAGTCTAACAATTGTCCCCATAGGAGCATAATTTTAGAATGGCCATATTTTATCTTGTTGTATTTTATCGGAACGTTGATGGATACAATTTTCCAAGACGTGTAAATTTGTCTCCTAAATTCCCCACCAAATGAACTTCTCACTTAAAATGGTTGGTTTCCTTGCGCCTAACTAGTTGTTTATTTACTCCTCTTTGATTTGACCACCTCATGTGGTCGTTCTACTTTTAGATTCATTATGGTTCTTGTTTAATGCTTTCCAGGAGGTTATTTGGGAAGTTGTTGATCTTCTGCATGTTTAATATTTGTTTTTGCTTGATTTAAAAAATGTTTGCTTAATAATTTTAACATAATGATAATATGATATGTGGTTGTGTTGCATTTATAACTAAATCATAAATTCATAAAAAGTCGAAAGATCTATTTTTTGGGTACACAAAACTAAATTATAATCATAGACAACAATATAAGCCACTTTAGAGTGCATAAATATAGAAGGTAAAGTTCTACCTGTAGATATAAAAATAAAATTTTCATACTAGCCCCTTCCACCCTTCTTTTTTTTCATTTCCTTGAGACTCTGTCTTAGTGCCCTAATTTGTGAGTCGACTTCCTCTAATACTATTTCATACAAATTTCATCATATAGTTGCATTTGAAAAGTAGAATAATAGAGAAAAAATGAGTTCGTTGAACTTATCTAGACCTGTATTGGTGGCCATAGAGTGGACATTTTTGGCCTGAGGTGAGGGAGATACTAAAGACATTGGTGTTTCATGGATGCTTATTGATGAAGATTGAAGATGAAAAATGTGAAGAAGCTGAGAGAGAGAGAGAGAGAGAGAGAGAGAGAGGGAGAGCGAGAGAGCAATTTAGAGAGAATGAGAGAGTGTGAGAGTGTGATGAAGTTGAATGATAATGAATGAAGTTGAATCCAAAATTTCAATTAGAAGAATGCTTATATATGCATGGTTAACTTTTAACCACCTTGGTTAATAGTTAGAACCATAGTTGATTAAAGGTGTAATGAGAAAGAGAGGGTGAAGTGTGAGAATGGAGAGTGAGAAGAGTGAGAACTCGTGTTATTGTTGTGTATGGAAGGAACATGATATTATGGTGAAGCATAAATGATGAATGGTAGTGATGTAATGGCTGCAGCAACAACAACTTGTCACATAAGTTTTTTTTGAAAAACGTTTCCTCTTTGATGCATGGAATGGTATGCATGGGTGAATGCATGTGATATTGTCTAGCCAAATGAGGAAAATGAGGATGTATGATATGTGTACATAAAATCAGCAACACTTAATATAAATGCTTCATAATTTGGATGCTTGGACAAGAAGAAAACACACTCTCATGGTATGAACTTTATGCAAGCATAATTCTATGATCAATGGATGAAATGACCAATTATTGGGGCCTATGGAAAGAGGGTACCATGGACAACAATGCTGGTGTTCACAACAAATGGAATTAGAAACTCTAAAGTACACAAAAATGATGGTGAACACTCTTTGTTAAAACTGATTTTTGGGCAAGGAATGCTTGGCTTCATGCCCAGCCATGGACCTATGAGATGATCAGTGTGGGTTCACTACTTTGGTCCATCATAACACTCAATGAGTTGGTCAGATGAAAATATTTCCAACACCAAAGTTGTAGAGGAGATCAAAAGGAACAAGATTGATGTTGATTTTTATTTTATTTGAAGCTTCTATCATCGAGATAAATGGCTTGCCTTTCCTGGTCAAATTTCCTTGAAAACCCTCAACTTTGATTGATCATATCATCTTCAATTTTATTCCAATGAAGATGATCTTGCTATGGATTTGAAGCTTAGGATATGAATTTCCTTTTGGGCATGGAGATTTTTCAGATTGAAGCTTTAATCATGGAGAAAGAATGCCTCAAAGATGGGTGTTCAGCTTGCCAAAACCTGTCATATTTAGAAACCCTAAATTTCTATTTTTGGCAACTTTGCACATTTCTTGATTTTTGATGAATCTCTTGACATTTCTTGATCAAATATTCACCAATGGACATAAATGACTTAAGGAGAAAGAATTTGACCTCAAAAAGTCAAAAGTTGGCTTTTCCTCTACACAATTGGCTTTTCCCCAATTTGATTGATTCTCAAGCCATTGATCAATTGAAGTTATTCTGAAATGAACCAATGGCGAATACTCCACCCTTAAATACTTGGGAATATATGGAAACCCTTGAAATCAAGTTTGGCCCAAAAAGTTGCAAGAACACTGATTGGCGTTTCCCCAATTTGATTGATTCTCAAGCAATTGATCAATTGAAGTTATTCTGAAATGAACCAATGATGAATACTCCACCCTTAGATACTTGGGAATATATGGAAACCCTTGAAATCAAGTTTGGCCCAAAAAGTTGCAAGAACACTGCTTAATCCAGAACCCTAATTTGGGATTGTTTTGTTAGGAGATGATGATATATCCCAACTTCTTGTTGAATCCTCATCTTCAGATGGCTTGAAGGATCAAATAAGATGACATGAGATGTAAGAGACCCTTAGGGATTGTTTAGAGAGACTTGGCTATTGTCTTCTTGCTCTAGATAACTAATACTTTGAAACAGTGTTTTAAAAATCGGACCGGTCATCAAACCGGTGAAGGTATTGGTTCACTGGTTTATTGGTCGAACCACTGGGTCAGCGGTCGAACCGTATGACCAAACCGGATAACTCGGTTAAATAGATCGGTCTTCATGACAAAAATATATAGGTATAAAACTGGTCGAACCAGATGATTCAGTCTCTACAAAATATAACTAATAGTTAAATATTTTTAAAAATATCATATCATAAATTCACAAGTTCATAATCTAAATTTAAATTTTAAACAAAGGTATCACACCTAACAAAATAGTGTAAAATTATAAAGTCTAATTGCAACATAATTTAATTAAATAGTTTATAACAAAATAACTTCAATGTGTATCAAATTTAGTTCAAAGGAGGGAAAAATGTTTCAATGTTAGGAACTCCTTCTTTAATATTAAAATATTCTGTAGTGAAATCAACTGCATCCGCAACAATTTTCTCGTCAATGATATCATTACTTTGTTTTATTTTTTATTTTTTATTTATTTTTTATTTCATTTATTTCATTTTATATTTTAATTTTATTTTGAATTTTTATTTCATTATTTATTTTAATTTTTTAATTTAAAATAATAATAAAAAGTTAAAAATGCAATTGAACCGCCAGTTTATGAAAATTGCCGGTTTTTCTGATTTCCGGTTTACACCGGTTTTTCCCGGTTCACATCGGCTCAATGACATAAGCGATCAAACATTTAAACAGACCGGTTACCTGGCTGGTTCCCGGTTCAACCGGTCCGATTTTTAAAACACCGTTTTGAAATTAACTGATCACACGCCCTATGTACAACCAATGATGTATGTATGTTCTTGTATGACTTAAATGCAATGCAAAAAATAAAACATAAGCCAAATGAGACATGGAAACAAGAGGGAAAATTTTGGAGTATTACATTGGTAAATGCACTTTAATAGGCTTAATTCTATAAAAGGATGTAAAGTATGGCTGGGAAGAACAAATATGGTCATTATCTCAAGAATCAAGAAGCCACAATATGTTATTCTAACTTATAAAGCAAGTAATTACACTAGGGATATGTGGCTGATGAGTCTCATTTGATGAATGATCATCATGAGCATAAATTGAAGTATGCAATTGGTTGGTACTTGAGCCAATTTCAGGACCCGTTGAAGGAATCAAGTTTTCTTGTTGTAACAAGTTCATGAGCTGATCATACCTCTCTTGAGTGAGACTAAGAATAATGGTTTCTTGCTTATTGACCTTAGAAGCACTAGATTGAGACTGAATGACATTGCTTCTAGATGAATGAGGCTTGTTGATGTTGAGATGTCCTTGCTTCTGATAACAAAATTATGAGGGCAAGATTCGTTGATCCTTGTTTTAAGGCAAAATACCCAAATTGGTCCCTTAAGTTTACCTCGGGGTCCATTTTGGTCCCTTATCTTTAAAAAGTTCCAAATTGGTCCTTTAATTGTTCAAAAAGATCCACGTTAATCCTTTCCGTCCAAATTTTACTAACAACGTTAAATTTTCCATGATGACATCCGATGTGTCAAATGTTCATACTACGTGGCATCTGATGTGTAATTGTCAAAAATCTTTCTCCCACTACACTGTAAATTATCAGAATCTGGAAAAGTTGTCGGAATCTTTATCGAACTTCATAGTGTTCTTGAGATATTTTCTTCAAATAACTTAATCTCCATCTTTTCGTTGATTTCTTGGCACCGTTATATTTCTAGACATCTAGCGAATACAAACCCTCAAACAATTTCACAAAAATATAATTAATTAGTATTTTCTAGAGAATTAGAGTTCTTCATTCATGAAGGATCATGAATGCCCATGAAGGTGAATTCTAGATTTCTTATGTCAAACCTGCTTCAAGCAAACAACCACTCAAATCAATTAGCAACATATCCCTAAACACGTTTCTGCAATTAATTTTTACCTAAAACCAAGCAATCAAGCCGAATCAAGCCATTTTCGTTTTGCATTAGAGGTATTTTTTCACTTTTTTTTCTTCCGTTTTTGATTGAAGGAAAGAGTGGAAAAAGATAGAGTGGAAGAAGACCTGCTTCACTTTTTTTTAGCTAAACATGTGTTTGCGTTTGAAGGAGAGAGTGGATCAAGACATGCTTGACTTTTTTTTACCTAAACATGTTTCCGCATTTGAAGGAGAGAGTGGAAGAAGATAGAATTCCATATTGCATTATGACCATTGGATACATCTGACATGTTTTCTATTTTTTTTTCTTTTTCATTTTTTCATTTAATAAGAAACTTGAATTCATTAGTAATAATTAATAATGGGAATGTTATCAAACAAATATGAGGTTGTGTAGTGGTTGGATATGTTGTCTAATATATAGTTGTACATGTGTTCGAATCTTAGCTGAAGCAAAATATTTTTAGAATTTTTTTTGGGTATTTAATGACCTCACATGCCATGCGTACGACCAAGTGCAACATCAGATGCCACATGTACGGCCAAGTGCAACGTCAGATACAACCTAAGCAAAAATTGACTTCGTTTGAAAGAAATGGAAGGAAAGGACTAACGTGAACCTTTTTGAACAATTAAAGGACCAATTTGGAACTTTTTTAAGATAAGGGACCAAAATGGACACTGAGGTAAACTTAAGGGACCAATTTGGATATTTTTCCTTGTTTTAATGATGTCAAAACTTAGAATAGCTCGTACTTTATACTTTGGACGGTGTCATCGCATGTTAGAATGTATTCATCATTAACATGCTCAAATGTATCTAATCAATGTGTCTTTTCATATAAGAGTCTCTCTCATATGTCATTATGCATTTGAATCATTGTTTATGCATTAGCTCCATAAGATAATGTATCATGTCAGCCAAAATGCACTCAAAAATTCATTTTTGACGATTTACAGTGCATGAGTCGACTCATGCTTGCAAATAGGTCGACTCATCAAATGTAGAAATTTTATTTATTTGCCATGGGTCTCAACAAGTCGATTCACCTATAGAGATAAGTCGACTCATTGTTGGGAAAACTAATGAGTCGACTCATCATCCTGCTTAAATCGACTCATTACTGAAAAATTTGGTGTGTCAACTCATAACCCTGTTTGAGTCGACTCATCGCCTCTATGCTCCGTATGTTGTGTTGTTACGGGTATGAATAGGTCGACTAGTTGAGTCGACTCATTGCTGTATTTTTTTTGAGTCGACTTATATTCCTATTTGAGTCGACTCATCATTGTTTTCACTCTTTTTTCTACTGTGCATTTTTGCCAAATTTTTGATGTGATTTTTACATCTGGTCTATGCATCGTACACACACACACATACACACACACACACACACACACACACACACACACACACACACACATATATATATATATATATATATATATATATATATATATATATATATATATTAGTTTCATTTTCATAAAATAATAAGAAAAGTGAAAGATATACACAATTTTCCTCTTCATCTTCATTCTTCATTGCATTTGTCAACAACTACACATAACAATTTTTGTTGACCATTTTGCATTGCATGTGGTGATATCATTCAAGCGTAGGATCTTATATCAAGTTTGGGTTGAGGTTTTTGTGGGTTTTCTTGAATAAAATCTTAGGGTTTTATCCTCCAAGATCTTGAGGATTTGGGGTTTTTGCACAAGTCTTTGCTTCATAGATTCAGGCGAGTGAAAGATTTAAAGAACAATAGGTTTGTTCAAACAAGTAACGGTAACTGGAGGATTATAAAGAAATTTTTGGGTTCATGCGTATCGTGATCGAAATCAGCTGAACTAGAGGTTTGGAGAACTTTGTGTTCTTGCAATAAGGTAGCTGCAATCGGAGGTTTTTTTGGAACGTTTGAAGCACTTGATTTAACATGAATCAAGGGGAGAGAAGGGAATAAAATCTACATCAACACTTAAGATTGGTTTATGGTGACTATTAATTCTCTTGTACAAAATTTGCAATTGAATATGGTGACTATTAAATCTGGTGTTGTTCTCTCTTTCTTTAACTCTTTAACTTCTGCACTAATTGAATATTGTGTGACATTGATTGGTTACTTCATTTCACTAAATTGTTGTGCACTTAAGGTGTTTGATAAATTGTTGCAATTACTTTAATTGCAACTAAGGAAAATTATGAACTATTAATTCTAGTGAAATTAAGACTTGGTGTTGTATACACACAAAGTGTTTGCTAAATTGACTTCACACAAGATTTTCAATATTTTTCCTATTTTATTATTGTTTTAAATTGGTGGTAGCAATATCAAGGATTTGTGTACTTAATCGATTGATTACAATTGTTGTTGATTCGCTTTATCTTAGTCATTCCATTTGGTTTTTACGCATATCAGATCTTACCAATAACGGGTTGTTTAGACGATTATGGTCTAGGGAGCTTTCGCAACCTTTTAAAAACAGTTTTAAAAAGTTCTAAGTTTTAATACGTGATCTATTCAACCCCATTTTTAGATCTGTACCATCGTCTAACAAGTGGTATCACGAGCACCAGTTCATTTAGTGCTTCACATATAACTTTTTAGAAAATGGATAACGATCCTAAAGGGACGTATAATAGAGTGCCTGTTTTCACTTGTGAGAACAACAATTATTGAAAAGATTGTATGCGTATTCATATCAATTATGTTGATATGAAGGTATGGAAAGTTATCCAAGATGGTCCCATGAAAATAACTATGAGAAATACGGATAACGTTCTAGTACCTAAACCGGAATCACAATGAAATGAAGAAGATGAGAAAAATTATATATACGATGTATAGCTATGATAATACAACAATACACAATGGAATCTCCTAACTACCATAACTAATAAGTGTAACCACTTTTAACAAACTAACAACCACTAGCTAATTTTGTGAATGATAGCTTGAGAGACAAGTTAGTTATCTTTAACTTGTTTGTGGTGTAATATCAATACTCTCTTTTATCTTTCTCTCAATTAACTTATGTGATTGAAAGACATGATAACAACATCAAAAATTGATTTTTTTCCCATAATTTTTTCATTTGTGAATATTTTTTTCTTAAAAATTATTAGTCAAATATATTTAATCATTAACTATCATCATCAAAATTAATCATATTTGTATTATCATTTTATTTTATTGTTAGTTAAAATAGAAAAAAAAAATTGTCTTAAACCAACTCAATTAATAATTATGCATGAATAGATTGCATGACACAACTTCGAGACTAACAACATTGTACCTACTCAATTTTGAGATGAAAAATTCTAGTGTGTATATGTATAGCAATTTATTTTATTTTTAAAAAAGAAAATCTTAACTAAAAAAAAGAAAACGTCTTTTATTTTTTCTTTTAAAAAAGGAGCATCTTATTGATTTATGAGTATGAAGAAGAAGATTTCACCATCAGTGTGAGAACAAGACGAAAACTAGCACGTTACTTCCTTCTTTGAAAGTCAACATGTCTGAAACACGTTTTTTGGTACCAAACATAGAAAATAATACAGACAACAAATTCTTCATAAATACTACACGACATGACGACATTTACGTACGGCAAACAAAAAGTCAATGTTCTCATTGTGAAATAAATAATCACTCATTTCATTTATCATTCCTTTTTTTTTTTTTTTAAATACAAAGGCCAAATTTAAGAAGATATGAGAATTTTTTACCCAATTACCCTAGTTTTTGAAAAAAATTCCCCAAATACTCCACTTTTTAAAAAAATTCTCAAAGTACCCCAGTTTTTGAGAACTTTGTGAAGGAAAGCCAAACCAATTGGCGACCATGTATATCCTTATAGAAGGGTCGCCAATTGATTTGGAGACACCATTAAGTGTCTCCATTCCAATTGGCGCCTATGTACAAAAATTGTATATGGTCGCCAATTGGTTTGGAGACCATGTACAAGTTCAAATTTTTACGAAAAAATATTAAAAAATAAATAAATTAAAATGATATTAATAATAATAGTTTTCATTAAATAATATAAAATACATAATTTAATGATGACCACGACCGGGTTGGGCATACCGCCCGCCGGTTCCACATCCCCTAGGTATCCTTATTCGCTGCAGTCGCTGCCGTTGTTATTGATTCACCCCAGGTGTTTATGGAGTTGAGGTCTCCGGAACATCATTAGACTCTCTCAGATATTCTGTCATTTCTACAAAGTCTTGTGTATTGAAGGACGACATGTCGTAACTGAGGTCGTGACCCATGGCAGAGTAGATTGGGTGTGATGATGGAGTCATCAGTGTGCGACCTGGACGATTGAAAGGGGACATTGGTGTGAAGGCTTCGTTGGTGAATGGTTGAAAGGGTAGTGGTGTTTGAAAGCCGTATGGTGGTTGTGATTGTTGTGTTTATCGGTTGTGGTGTGATGTTTGTGTGTGTCGGCTATGGTGAGATGTTTGAGCGTCTTGATAATATTCATTTTGTTGGATATGGTACGGGGGACGCTCTTGGTATTGTGGTTGGGTATCTGTGATGTTTGGATAGTGGGTTTGAGTTTGTGTAGGAAGTTGTGAGTAACAAGGTTGTTGATAGCTTCTTCGTTGGTGAGACGTGGAAGCTTCTTGTGTGTAAGTGGTCTGGCGTGGGTCGTGTAGATACCTATCTTCAGATAGATAACCAGTTGCAACTGATCTATACCAAGCCATATAAGTATTGGTTAGTATAGAAGGGGTTGCCATTACCGGTTCACGTAAGACATATTGGTGACGGTTTCTCCATTTACGACACTCAGTTTTTGCAAAGTCTTTCCAATTCGGAAGGTTCCATTGGTCGTTGACATTTTTTAGATACCACTGACCAAGACCAGTTGGGGGATCTGGGATGTCTTGATGCATTCTGAACTGGAGTTTGACACGATAACTGTTGTACATCTCCACAGTAGTGTGTCTGATGATCGACACACATGCAGTCCAAACAGTTGCGTCTTCCTATCTGATTTGGTGATCATGGTCCATTCCTAGATATGGACGCCAAATGAACTGTAAAAGAGAAAAGTGTTAGATTATAGAAAAATGTTATGTTAAAAAAATTAATTGATTATTTTAGTGAACATTACATCTGCTGGAGTAAGATGATCCAAGAGATTACGGTACTGAATGATGTAGTATCTTGGACATCTACTATAATTCATACCTTTTGCCGACCATCTGACACAGAAAATAGTGTAAAAATAACAATTAGAAACAATAATCAATTAAATGGAATATTTAAGTGAACAAGACGACAACAATAATGTCTTTCCCATTGCCTTTGCTCTAGTTGAAGGTGAAACTGCATCTGCATGGAGTTTCTTCCTAAAGAATCTCAGAATACATGTTGCTCCACAAGCCAATCTCTGTTTGATTTCAAATAGATATGCTGCTATCGAGAGTGCCTACAATAACCAAGATAACGGATGACACAATCCTCCATCTACCCATGACTATTGCATTAGGCATATCGCACAAAACTTCATGCGTGCAATCAAAGACAGGAACCTTCGCAAAAAACTTGTGAATGTAGGGTATGCTTTAACTCAACCATCGTTTCAATACTATCGTGACGAAATTAGATTGTCAAATGCAGATGCAGGAAGGTGGTTGGAAAACATTCTAGTGGACAAGTGGACAAGGGCATTTGATGGTGGATGTCGTTGGGGCCACATGACAACAAATCTTGTGGAATGCAAGAACGACGTCTTCAAAGGAATTAGAAACCTACTTATAACAACAGTGGTACGATCAACCTATTTTAGGTTGGCATCTCAATTTGCAACAAGAGGAAAAAAAATGGAATACAGTGTTAATGTCTGGTCAAGTTTACAGTACATGCATAATGAAAGTTATGAAAGATGAAATTATCAAGGCTAGCACACATTCAGTCACAAACTTTGACCGTCATGGGAGAAATTTCAGTGTTAAGGAAACAATTTATCACAATGAAGGAAGACCTTTTTTGGAATATGTTGTCAGACTAGACAGATGCTGGTGTGATTGTGGCAAGTATCAAGCCTTTCGGGTACCTTGCTCACATGTAATTGCGGCCTGCGCGCATGCTCGTCAGGACCCGTACAACTATCTATCTGATGTTTACAAGACTGTTAATGTGATGCATGTCTACAATGAAAGCTTCGCAGTGTTACCAATGGAGGAATACTGGCCTCCATACCAGGGGGATATAGTTTGGCACAACGATCAGATGCGAAGAAAGAAAAAAGGTCGTCCAAACAGCACGCGTATAAGAACAGAAATGGATACGGTTGATAAAATGATAAGATTGTGTACTATATGTCGTCAGCCTGGACACAATAAGAAAAAATGTCCAAATGTGGGATCCAACTCTGCACAATAATAACTTGTTGTAACCTTATATTTTCATATATTAAGAACTTTGTGTTACAACAATGTTAATAGAAAACAACATAATAATTTAAATAAACTTAATCTAAACAACACATACAACAAATAAACACAACATTCCTAACTGATTACAACAATCAACCTGATTTCATTAGGTCCAAACATCATTTTCCTAGCTTCCGCATCAGTCTTAACTCGGACCCACCCACGCATCCTATCATATCTCTCAATACTGCGAATTTTTCCCCTTCACCGATTTCTTCCTCTAGCCAGCGATTCAGCTCCCTCCTCAATTGATTCAGACTTTGGATATTCCAGAACAACATATCGATCAAAGGTTTCTCTCTCGAAAAAATCACTTTCCCATAGCGGCGTGTATACATGATATTTGTGTTACGTATGTACCAGAAGCGATGAGAGAAAAGAATGTGAAAATACTTGAGCACACAACTCTTATTTATAGGAAATTTGAACTTGTACATGGTCTCCAAACCAATTGGCGACCCTATACAATTTTTGTACATAGGCGCCAATTGGAATATAGAAACTTCATGGTGTCTCCAAACCAATTGGGCGACCCCTCTATAAGGGATGTACATGGTCGTCAATTGATTTGGCTTCCCTTCACAAAATTCTCAAAAACTGGGGTACTTTGCGAATTATTTTAAAAAGTGGAGTATTTGGGGAATTTTTTCCAGAGAAAAGTGGGGTATTTGGGTAAAATATCAAGATATGAGTAGGGAGTATTTTTTATGAAGAAGAATTTGTACGAGTAATAGCACCAAAGAGAAACGAGATTGGTCTAAGAGACTTGGTCAAGAAATTGCTCCATTTTTTTATATGTTCGGAGAAAATACAGAGGGAAGGAATGATTCAGCTGTGTGGAATAATAATAATAATGCATGTTGTAAGACGTTACTTCCTTTGTTACTTGATTCAAAGTCAAGATCCGTCTAACACATTTTTTTGCGACCAGACTTGAAAAATAATACAGTTAGCTATTGGGAAGTATACTTCCTTGTTGAAATAGTCACTCAAAATTCATTGGACAACATATGATGTCTAATTTATGGGTGTCAAAATCTCTTATTTCATATTTACAAACTAATTATAACTTTTAGTATTTTTACTTGAAACAAATACATCGTATGTGATCTTTTTGGAATACAACCAATCAACCAATAAGGATATAAGGATTCTATACTAGTGAATCTCATCCTCACATAAATAAACAAAAACAATATCTTAGTAGCTCTGCATCAAATCAAGTAGAATAAAATAAAGAAATAAAAATTAAAAATTAATTAACACAAATTAAAATTAAAATTAAAAATGTCACACATATTATCTTGTTGAAATTCTCAACAATCTCCGACAACGTGTTAAAAATTTGATAACTTAAATAGCAAGTGTATTAATATCGTCGGAGTAATAAAATAATTTGTTTCTATTGGAAATGTTTGTTTCAAGTTTAGAAATCAAATTCTTGAAAATATATGAATAAGAAATGAGTATATTCATGTTTGTTACAAAATTAAAAATAATAATTCCTAGATATGAAGATTCTCATTAAAAAAATAACTTCTCATAACTTTCAATATTCTCATTAAATTACTTCCAAATAAAATTAATTAAAACCTTAAATTTTTCAAGAAATATCAAAATGTTTATCAAACAATTTTTTTAAAAAAATTCCTTGAAATAAATTTCCTAACTTTATTTCCCCGGATAAGTAATTTTTGGATTTTTTTTTTTTACTTTGCGAAACAAACGTCCTCATAGGAATTACAAATTTAACAAGGTAATAACAGTGGAATTTTGAAATTAATAACAAAGGGGACATATTTCAATAATGTTTTGGTTACAATAACAAGATGAGTTTTTTGTCGTAGTAATGACGATAATGAAAAGTGATTAGATCTTTATTTTGAATCACCTAATTATACTTGTTGATAAACTATGTATGGTATGAAGAATAATTATGTCATAATACTACGACGAATTAACAGTACTGCACCAAATTCTTTGGTGTACAACTCCATAATTTACACAATAATTCTCTAATACCTTAGGTCAATTCAAAGTTAAATCAGATGTTTCTAAGTTTGTTAATTTAAAAGTCACGACTTATATTATCTATTCCTATTTAATTATTAAGTTGAATAATTGTCCTAGTTTAGATCGGTAGACTTACAATCAATAATCCCTACTCATCTAATATCGATTTGTGCGCTCGTCAACACACAAAAAACAATGAACACAAAAAGAATCAAATAATAACTATGACATAAAAACCTTCAAATAATCTCAAGCAAACATATGATCCAATAAAATACAATTAGGTTCATCTCAAAAGACTTAATCTAAAATAACTTAGTTACTCATAGTGAAATTAATAATTACAATGAGTTGATAAGAAGTATTCATCAAAATCTGAAAAATAAGCTCTCAAATGCTCTTCATTATCATGCTACAAAAGCTCAAATTCGAAACCCTAACTGACTATCATTTTCTATCTCAAATTCAGAATCTTTTCTTCAATTTTTCACTAAGTCCTAACTTTATTCCTCTTGGTTATTTTTCTCACATCTCCCACACTTTGGTTTATCTTTTTCTCATGATTACACTGAGTTGTCTGATTTTTCCCGCAAATATTACATGACTGAGTGTCATCTCATCCTTGTGCCAAAGTTTTATAGTACATGCCAATAATTCCAAGGTTGAAAAGACGATTTGCTAATGCAAATGAGGCAAAGAATATTAGATGAAATGCAGATGAAAGAAAATGTGATGGAAATTTTTTCCATGTAGTTGATTCTTTGCAATTGAAGAAATTGATTCGTTGTTTATGGATTTTGGCCATGCACACCAAGAAACCTTAGGCTTGGACTTGACACTGATGGAATGAACCCCTTTGGTAATCTAAGTACTAACCATATTTCATGTCTTGTTCTTCTATTGATTTACAACTTATATCTTTGGTTGTGCATGAAGTGCAAATATATGTTATTATCTATGATGTCGATCAATATACGACAACAATTGGCTCTGGAAGAATTAAGAAAAAGAACTTATTTGCCTTTGGCATGTCACACTCTATATAAAAAGGAAAAGAAAAGTTTTTGTGAGTGTTTGCATGGTATCAAATTTCCCAAGGGCACTCATCAAACATCAAGAAACTTGTATCAATGAAAGATCTCAAGTTAGTTGATTTAAAATATCATGATTATCATGTCTTGATGCAACAACTTCTACAAGTGGCTCTCAACAGTATCTTACCAAATAAATGTAAGGGTAGTTATAACAATATTGTTCTTATTCTTTAATACTATATTTAATAAACTACTTAATTTCAAAACATTAGATGAATTGGAAGATGATGCTGCAATAATCTTGTGTCAATTGGAGACGTATTTTCCTCTATCATTTTTGACACTACGGTTCACTTAATTGTTCATCATAGAAATCAGATTTTGTGGTTTAATTTATTTAAGGTGGACGTATTCAATAGAACGATACATGAATATATTTAAAGGATACACGAAGAATCATCACTGACCGAAGGCTTTGATTGTTGAAAGGTACATCACAAAAGAAGTTGTTGAGGTATGTTCAAACTATTTATCCAAAGAAGAGTCTATAGGAGTTCCAAAGTCTCGTCACAATGACACAAATGAAGGTAGAAGTACTCAAGATTTAAACTTTAAGTCAATGGCTCGATATATAGTTCTTCAAACCCATTTATATATTGAATAATGTTGATAAAGTCCAAACTTATTTACCTGCTCACAAAAGACTTACCAAGGAAAAAAATCCCCGAATGAGTGATAATTCATTGCTAAAAGAGCATAACAACAGTTTCATAAATTGGTTTAATGAAATGATTTTTAATGATGGTAGTGCATCCAAGACAGTTAAATGGATGTCATACATGCCTAAATTTAATGTAGTAACTTAATTGCATACGAAATTAGTAACTTTTCCTTTTATACAAAATCAAAAGATGATCGTAGATATAAAATATTAGGGTTATGGTTGAGGCCGAATCCATGCACTTCTCTCTAGTTTGAAAGATAAGAATCTTATAATGGCATTTAGAGCGTACTTTGGGGCCATTAAGGAGATTTAGAAGATTGATTATGTTTTATTCAAAGTTCATTTATTAAAATACAAATGGGGTGGAAATAACACTTGTGTACAAATTGATGAGTTAGAATTCTCATAGGTTGATCTAGACAAGGCAAATTATCTGACCGAACCATTCATCATGGAATCATAAGCAAAAAAGCATTTTATGTCACTGGCCCTTCAGACAAATGATAGTCAATTGTTCTCCAAAGAAAACACATTCCTCATAGAGATGAAAATTTTAATTGAAATTTTGATATTCCTGAGACTCCTTCTCACGCAACACACGTGTCTACTTCATATTAAAAAGTTGATATAAATGATTTGCATGATATTTGTTAAGATCATGAAGAAGGCATATGGGAAAATTAACAAGTAAATATTTTTTTTTATTAAAAATTTATAGTATGTTATAGTTCCTAAGTATTATATACTAACAAGTATTATTATTTGAAATTATATGAGTTTAGAGACAAGACAACAAAAGATGTTCAGTCATATTGTGGATCTTGGTTCCTTCAAAGTAATGAATGTGGTGCACAATAATTTTGTAAGTTGATTGGTTTCTTATTTGATGTAATGATGTGTAAAATATATATCGTTTTGGTGACATTTTGGTTTTGATGTAATACATATTTTTGGTTCATAATAGTTTCTAATGTGTTTTTTATTCACAGATGTATTTTGTGTGGTTTCTGTTCTGTTTCTGATTCACAAAAAAACATATTAAAAATGAGGATTATGTAAAATCAAAATATATATTTTAAAAAACAAAATGTTTCACCATAGTGTTAGTTGGAGATTTCGATCAGGTCAAAAAGTCCATGAAAACTCCAAAGAAGAGTATTTCGACCTAACCAAAGAAAATGGAAATATAAGAGTGGGTCGACATGCAATAGAAGTGACGAAGAGTCCAGTGTGCAGAAGGAAGAGGTCAGAGCGTTTCAACGCCACCTAGGAGGAAAAGTAGGTCGAAGACCTTTCGACGAAGCCATTCAGAAAGTTGTGAAGAAAACTACTTAAGGGTGTGAGACAAAGTAGTGGACAGTTACCAGGAGAGTGGGGTGACAGGTGTCAAAGCCAGATTCGTTGGAGAGCGTCTGATAGTTTATTTTTCATGTCTATATAAGTAGATTTCATTTTCATAATTAAGGGTCGCATTTCTTTACATTGTAAAAGGGACACACACAAAGTACCGAACTTTAGAGAAACGAGTTAACCCCTACGCAAAATGTATGATAACGTCCAAACACTTATCTTTTTCAAGTTATTTTAATTCCAAGCAATTTTAAATACTTGCCTTTGCTTTATATCTTTTTTCCTACTTTATTTTTCCTTTACTCTTTTATTCAAGCATTCCGCGAGAGTTTGTTTGAACACAATACCCAAAAAACATACAAAATCCCCTTACCATCTTACATTACAAAAGTACACCATATAACTAATCGGACAGAGCAGTCATGTGACTCACTTGGTTGGTCCCGCGAGTAAACCTTTCGAATAGGAGGCCAGCGACTTGTTTGCACGAAATCGACGTGAGAACAAATTGGCACGCCCGGTGGGACCCATTGGGTTAGTTATATACACTTATGCAATGACAAGATGGTAACGCCACGTCCAAACAAAGAATCGTCTTTGACAAGAAGTCCAGTTGTTATGAACACAACTGAACCCGTTACAACAGTAGTACCGACTGCTACGAGTGGACCATCCACTGCCCCAATTCGACCTGAACCAATCAGGCCAAATGTAGGTGGGACTTTGGGACCACAAGGCCCCGGTTTCAGCATGCCTTTTTCAAGGACATTGGGCATGCCACCCGAATTCATGTCAAGTTTCCATAACTCTGGCTCGACATTTGCAAATAGTTCGTCAGGTGCATTCTCTTTGTACCAAGGGTTAGGGCCTTTGACAAACCTGTAACACCCCAAAGTCGATTTAATTTAATTGATGTATTTTCTTGTGAATTTTGGTGTTTATGGTGTTATTTGAAGTTTTGTGGAGTTTTGGGGATAACTTAATATATTAGTAATATTATAAAATATTAAGTTTAGTGGTTTATTTTATTACTTGAGATTAAATGTTATAAAATAAAAGGAATTAAAGGATAAAGGAATTGTGGTTATTTGATGGAGAATTTGTGAGGGATTTATGGGGAAAGACTAAAGAGGTCATAGGGGTAAGAGTGACAAAAGAAGGAAAGTTGGAGAGTACGATCATTTGGAACTATTGCACTTTTGGGAAAAGAGCTCTGGAAAAGAGGATAAGATAAGTTTTGAAGGTTGAAAAGATTTACGAAGAATTTATCGAAAGCTTACATAAATTAAGGTATGGGGAGTATTTTCCTTTCGATATTATAACGTGGAAATGGAATTGTTTTTTTTTTTAAGGTATTGAGGTTTTGTGATGAACTGAATTTTGATGATGATTTCATGATAATTTTGATAAATTTAATGAGGTATATGATGTGGTTGATGATATTGTGATGGATGTCGTTGTCAATGATGTTTTCTGATGCAATGTTGTCGATTTATGTGTTTTGGAGGGGTTTTATCACAGAAGGAGAAGGCTGGAAATCGCAGAGAAATTCTGCAGAATCGTGAAGCTCGCTTAGCGAGAAAAGTTAGAGAGTTGGACGCTGAGCGAGCATGATGTCTCGCTTAGCGAGCCCTGGGAAACTTTGAAAAATGTCTTTTTTCTTAAAACTGTTTTTGAGGTGGTATGTTCTAGGTTGCTATGATGTTGTAGAGTTACCGTATGATATGTTAAGGACCAAAATGAGTAGGATTAGTTTTATATGATGTATGAAGATTATTTAATTTTTATGAGTTGTGAAGTATGAGTAGGATTAGTAATTAATTGATGTATGAAGAATTAAATTAATTTCCTTGAGTATGAGGTATGATTATACGATGTAGAAGTATGATGATACTACGCCAAAAATGACATTTAATAGCGCACCTTAGACAACACTTTATTAAGAAAGCGCTGCTACAATTAAAAAATAAAATAAAACACGGAAACTGTTCAAGAAAAATAGTAAAAGCGCTGCTAAAAGTCATACCTTAGACAACACTTTTGGAAAAGCGCTGTCTAAGATAGACCTTAGACAACGCTTCCTGAAAGCGCTTTTAAAGGTATATCTTAGACAACGCTTTTGAGGAAAGCGCTGTCTAAGGTCTTTTAATTAAAAAAAAAATCAAAAGCGCTGTCTAAAGTTGACCTTAGCCAGCACTTTTCAAAAGCGCTGTTTAAGGGCTCCCTTAGACAACACTTTCCATAAAAGCACCGTCAAGGTCTAATTATATGAAATAATTAGAATACTCAGTTTCTATTTTCATATCTTTCTTTCCCTCTCTCTGCGAACGAACTGTGCAAACGACCATTTTCGACCTAACGAAGCTTCAATCGCCACCGTCGTCCACCACCGTGCTCCTCCGTGACGTTTACTGTTGTCGTCGTGCTCCTTCCTCCACCGTACACCGTCTCATTTTTGATAAGTTTCTTATTTTTCGCAAGCACGAAATTAATTCATCTTTGTTTAGGGCAAGCACGAAAATAGTTGACATTGATGATATAAGTAGCTTATAAAGATGACATTAATGATATAAGTAGCTTATAAAGACGAAAATAGCTTATCCATTTTTTAATATAGTTGACATGGGTTGAAGAAGTGCTTATTATTTTAAGCTCTTTTTGTATATAGTTGACATTGTTGTAGAAGTGCTTATTAGTTTAATATCTTTTTGTATATGGTTGACATTGTTTGAAGAAGTGTTTATTATTTTAATCTCTTTTTGAGATTGATGAAGTGCTTATTATTTTAATGGGAATAACTTATTATTTTAATCTCTTTTTGAGATTGAGAGAGTGCTTATTATTTTAATCTCGTTTAGTTTGATTTGTTAGTACACGTTTAGTTTGAGATTAAAGAAGTGTTTATTAATAGTTATAGCTTGGAAAGTTCGTGCTTAGAAATATTGTGTGGCTTATTTGTGAATAGCGTGCGATAGTAGAATAACATATCGATGGTACAGTTCGTTAACGACATTCTAAGGTATTTTATTTTGTTTTCCTTAATAAGTAGGAAAACCATGAATAAAAAATGGATGTTTGCCGATCGATTGACCAAAGAGTACGGGAATGGGGTTGCGGAATTCGTTAAGTTTGTTGTTCAACACGTTAAAGACCCCAATCGAATGAAATGTCCTTGCTTGAATTGTTGTTATATTGGTAAGATTGACGCAAATGGATTAAAATCGCATTTAATTAGGCATTGAATTGATCGAAGTTATTAGTGTTGTAAATTTCATGGTGAGAAAATTAATGAGAATGTTGAACCGAGTGGGAAAAGTAATACGACATATGCTTCAGACGACAACGACACAGAAACATATGATTGTGATCGAGTCGAAGAGATTGTAGAAGCACTTGAAGAAGATCTTCATGATTTTCCTGAAATGTTTGAGAGGTTGGTAAGCGATGCAGAGAAACCGTTGTATAAAGGTTGCACTAAATTCACAAGATTGTTTGTGGTCTTAAAGTTATACAACTTAAAGGCGGGCAATGGATGGTCGGATAAAAGTTTCACAGAGTTGTTGGCCCTTATGAGAGAAATGCTACCAGAGGATAATGTTCTTCCTAATCGAACCTATGAGGCAAAAAAATATTGTGCTCTATTGGCATGATCTATGATAAGATACATGTTTGTCCAAACGATTGCGTTTTGTTTCGAAACGAATATGCATCGTTAACTGAGTGCCCTAAATGCGGTTTGTCTCGATATAAGAAAAAATTGTCTACAGCAAAATTATTATGGTATTTTCCTATAATTCCGAGATTTAGGCACATGTTTTGTAGTGAAACCGATGCAAGACACCTGATTTGGCATACATATGAAAGAATTATTGATGGAAAGTGTCGACATCTGGCTGATTCACCACAGTGGTCGAAAATTGATAATGATTATCCTGACTTTGGAGAAGAAGCAAGAAACCTTCACTTAGCATTATCTACTGATGGAATGAACCCACATGGTCTTCAAAGTATATCACATACCACATGGCCTATGATTCTTATTATGTATAACCTACCTCCATGGCTATGTATGAAGCGTAAGTACATGATGTTATCTATGTTAATCTATGTGCCTAAACAACCAGGGAATGACATAGACGTTGTAGCGGTAAAATCACGAGTGTAAACTATTAGTTAACTTAAATCAAAGTAAACAAAGTTGCCACCGCGCTTTTATTCCAAGAGGAAATGAAAAAAAAAAGAGCGAATAAATCCTAATGAATCTAAAAGCAAAAAGAGCTAAAAGAAATAAGCAAAGAACCAGGTAAGGGGATAGGTTACACAATGTGAAGGTTTTATGCACCCAAAATGTCCGTGGTACTCCACGAGAGCCCTTTGAAATATTTATTGCTTTTGATTTGAAAAAGGTTTGTTAAATGAGAGTGGAGGGATGAGAAAAGAATTAATTTTTATATTTTTGTGTTTGGAGATGTTTACTACCTCATGCCTACGTACCTACAAAGTGAAATGCGAGATCAAAACCTCGTAGTTCATGGTACAAATAGTGAAAAGGGTTGGTTGTAATTGATTTTATTAAGTGAAGAGAATTTGTCATATTCAAGGGAATAACCAAATAAACTACCATGAGAATGAAGGCATGGACTCATACATCATTATATGGAGGGCGCCAACTCGGATAAAATCGACGAGTATGCCACTAAACCCCCACGAATGACAAGAGACTCAATTACATCAAACTACAACCATGGAGATTGGAAGACTTACACCCGACTAAAGAATAATGATTCATAATCGACACTCTTTTAAAGAAAATAAACAAAAGTGCACAAAGGCACAAAACAACTTGATTGAGTTTGGTTCTTTTTATTTTGTTGAATTAAAGTCAAGATGGTAAGATTCATTGGTTTTAAAAGAAAAGAAAAAGTAAAAGCCACTTGAAAAAGTCAAGGTTTTGTTTATTAAAGAAGTGATGATTTTAAAAAAAGGGAGAAAAATTTGAAAATTAAAGAAGGGGTGGAGATGAAGGGACTATCCTAAAAAAAGAAAATAAGGAGATAAAAGAAGAAAGATCTAACCAAACTTGATGACACTTCCAATTATGAGCATAAGAGTTCCATTCTTATAAGCTAGCAAATGACCAAATAAAGGCTAGTACTGTAGTTACAGAGATAGCCTAAGAGGGGGGGGGGTGAATTAGGTTATATAAAATTTTCTCGGTTATTTTATCGGTGGATGAATTTTTATAGTTACGTGTCTAAGAAATGAAAGCAGTAATGCAGAAAGTAAAAAGACACAAAGGTTTATCCTGGTTCCCTTCACAGTCCGAAGGTACATCCAGTCCCCTTACACCTCGTAAGAGATTTTCACTATAGTTTTAGATCGTACAACCTATCACACCATAAACCGGTGAGGCCTACTATCTACAAACTATACACCAAATAGTGCGTAAGAACAATCCTCTTGCAAACACTAACCCTTAAGTCCAACAATCCTGGATCGCAAGTCAGAAATAGAAATAATTCTATGAGTTTGTTTTGAGAATAAAATGAATTATACAATATCAATAATAGATTGATCTTCTCCTTTTAATCAAAATTCACTTCACAATATCAATGCAAGTGTTCAATTTCTATGAGTGTGAAAAAGTATGAACAATATGAACACTTTTGAAATATTTGAAAATATTCAAAATGAGTGACTTTGATTGTTTAGAAATTCTATGATAAAATGTTTGGAGGTGTTTTTCATATTTGAAAAATTCAGAATATATATGTTTCAAAAACACCCATTCAAAGGGGTATCAAAAGTTTATGAAACAACTATGAAAAGGTATAATTTTCAAAATAGTATTTCAAATGAAAAGAAACAATTTTTCAAAATTCGCTAAGGCTATGTTTGGATTGATGGAACGTAACGGAGCGGAGCGGAGTGGAACATAGCGAAGCGGAATGGAGTGGAGCGGAATGGAATATAGATCCCACTCCATTGTTTGGATATCTTATTAAAAATATCACATTCCATCACATACACCCCAAATTGGATGGAACAAAAAATGAGGATTTGGATGGAATGGGATGAAATGGATTCCATCATGTTCCATTCCATTCCATCAATTATTTGCAAATCCAAACAATGGAATCACATTAGTTACCACTTCATTCCATTCCATTCCATCACATTCCACCAATCCAAATATACCCTAAGTGTTAATCGGTTAACCAAATGGGGTAACCGGTTAACTCTGTAACATTAACTGAGATTATTGCAATTTTTGAACCGTTAACCGGTTAACCTATTTGGTTAACCGGTTAACACTGTAAAAACTCAAAAAAAAAATATTTAAGTTTAAAGTGTTAAACCAGTTCAAAATTAATTCTAAAAGGTATATGCAATGCTTATAATGAAAACCTATATTTGAACACTTGTGTATTAATTTAGATGTGAGTTTTAATATACCTAAGTCTTGTGTCCAAGTCTTGAAAGGTTACGAGCACTTGCATATGGAGTTTGATTCACATGATAACGTTTCCATTGAGTGATGCATATCCTTGATCTTGATCTTATTGAAAGCTTGACTTTTTGCGAACACAGAATGAACTTGAATCTTGTTGTCTTCATCAAAATATTTTGATTGAAGTATGCTTCTACAAGTACCAACTTCATGAAGATCATAGAATAGGGAGATATGTCCTAAAATCTAAGTCCAAAACTCCATTCCAATGCCAAGGATAGTAACCAATAGTCCAAAGATTAAGATCACAAGTTTTTTAGAGGCTTAATCCTTTACTAATATTTTTGTGTCCAAATGGACAAGAGGAAAATCAACATAACAAAAATAAGAGCAAGAAAAAATAAACATGATAATGGATGAATAAAGCATAATAAAATAAAGGCAATAAAAGTACAAGAAATTAAATGTTAGTAGTCAAAGAAATTAAAGTGCAAGAATCTAAAATATTAATAGTAATAATAGTATAATAATATTTACATAAAAGTGGTATGGTGAACTTAATCAACCACAACCAAAAGAGTAACCAAAATATAAAGGCAACCGGATCCGCTTAGCATCTTACTCTATAGCGATTAATCACGTCAAACCGAATCAAATTCAATGAAATTTGAAAGGCGATTGGGAGTCCCAAAGCACCTACGCATCAAACATTCATAAGTCTCGATTCTTAATGCAATATGATTAAACACTTTGAGATTACGCGACCAAAAAAAGGTCCGGTCCACAAAAGTGCAAGTACCCAATTAGATTTTTATTCCGAATTTGGGACACATTTAGGTCTATATTAAGCAATCATCGAGTAATTTACGAAGTAATTACCCTAAAAATGAGGCCGGTCATCACCAATTAAGGTGAACAATGTTAATGCTAATGCATGCGAGATAAACGATATGTAAATTGCCATCTGAAAGCAATACCACACAAAACCAAAGATGAATACCAAATTGAGTTACACTTATGGTATTATTCCATCCTTAAGTTCAATTACTCTTCTTGATGGATTCAAGCATGAAAATGTATCACTAATGCAAAGTACCTTAAATGAATTCAATAATTCACTTAAAGGTAGTTTTGAACTAATGAACATTAACTACTCTAATCTACACCCAAAGTTCATTGACATTAAAGAGAAATCACTCCCAAAAGTGCTTCCCAAAGTAAAAATAAAAAGCAGGAAGAAGAAGAAGAAAGAGGAACCAAAAAGGAGCTTAAAACAAGCCAAAAAAACAAATTCTGACTTGCGTTAACCGGTTAACCATTCTGGTTAACCGGTTAACGCAACAAATTTTCAAATCCTGTGCAGTTTTAAAACTGGTTAACCGGTTAACCAATTTATACTGGGAATGGTTAACCGGTTAACACTGAACCAGTAGCAGAAAAATTGTAGAAATTCAGCATGATCCATTTTTAAAAACCTTTTCAAACACTTGGTGATCATGATCTGAATTTGCACGAATTTTAAAACCAAAATACAGTGAAATCCCTGCAATCAAACAACAAATTGAGATCCAAAGGATCTAGAATCAAAGGCACCAAAGATCTACATCTTGAATGTTTATGGTGAGTATGGGTTTATGGAAAGAGTGAATTACCAAAAACACTTCTTCAAATTGGACCAAATCAAGCTAGATTTACTGCAATTAAGGAACAAGAAAGGAATAGGATGAAGGTTTAGCTCAAGTTAATCAAGAATTCAATGTGAATTATTGATAACTTCAAAAAGAGGAAAAGAGCTTTAGTGAGATTTTTTGGTTTTGGGGGAGTATTTTGCAAGAGATTTGTTGGCTCTCAAAAGCTTGGTGAATGAATGAAATTATGGTCCTATTTAAAGACCTTAGGTATGGGAATTTGGTGGAATGGAGCTTGCTTTGGCAATTAAAATTAGGTTTGGTAATTGCAAATTTGGTGGGAAATGGAAAAGAGTAGTGATTAGTGAGGGTTTATGGTAGGAAATGATCAAATTGATATAGAGAAATCAGAGGGCAATGGATCTAGAATATTCCAAATATATCAAAGATCCAAGGGTGCTGAATTTGAATAAAAAATTCAAATTTCGCACTGGTTAACCGGTTAACCAATTTACACTGGAAATGGTTAACCGGTTAACCAAGCATAAATTTGAATTTTTTTATTCAAACATGATTGCTTGGTTGTTGTGGCCCGATTCTTTTGTACGTCGAAGAAGGCATGGAAATAAACACATGAACCTTAGAATTCCTTGAATGAATCAATTAACTTGGGAAATCCTTGATTAGATAAATTTGAATTACTTGCAGATCAACTTCGACTTTTGTTTGTGAAATTTTACTCGAGCTGCAGGACTGCTATTTTTGCCATTTTCAAATGGTTCCTATTCCTGAAAATGTTAGTGAAAGAAAACAAAATATTTTTGGATTTTAATTAATGGTTAGTAATCATAAACAAATAAAGAAATTAAAGGCAACGATGATCCCTTGTGAGTCATAAACCTACACCCGAGAAAAACTGAGCAACCAGTGCGATCTTGTTTGTATGTAAGATGCAAATGAAATGTGAAGAAAAATTAGGGTGTTACAGACGTATACTTGACACCTTTGATCGAAGATTTAAATATTTTGTGGGAGAACGGTGTGGAGGTTTATGATGGATATAGGAAAGAAAATTTCAATTTGAAGGCGATGCTGTTTGGCACAATTAATGATTTTCCAACATACGAGAGTCTATCTGGGTATAACATTAAAGGTCAACGTGTGTGTCCTGTTTGTGAAGATGGAACCAATACGATTCAATTGGAACTTTGTCAGAAGAATGTGTTTCACGGTCATCGTAGATTCTTACATTCTAAACATCACTACCGTGGGTGGAGAAAAGCATTCAATGGAGACACCGAACATCGTAAAGCTCCACCCGCATTGTCAGGTGACCAAGTTTTTGAAAAGGTGAAAGATGTGCGTACTGAGTTTGGCAAGCCTTTTGCATATAAGGTTGTCAAAGGTGGGTGGAAGAAGAGGTCGATATTTTTTTAATTTCCATATTGGAAGTCTTTGTACGTGAGACATTTTCTCGATGTTATGCATATTGAAAAAATGTATTTGAAAATGTTATCGGTACATTACTCAATATAAAAGGAAAGTCTAAGGATGACCTTAAAGCAAGGGAGGACATGTTAAAAATGGGAATGATAACTGAATTAGCACCCGTGAAGAAAGAAAGACGAACGTATCTACCACCTGCTGCTTTTACTCTATCTAGAAAGGAGAAATTTTTTTGTGTAAGTTTCTGAGTGAAGTTAAGGTTCCAGAAGGATACTCTTCAGATATTAGAAGACTTGTGTCTATGAAAGACCTCAAGTTGAAGAGTTTGAAGATACATGATTTTCATGTTATAATGGAACATTTTCTACCAATAGGTATACATTCTATTTTTCCAGAAAAAGTAAGAAGTGCCATAACTAAATTGTGTTTTTTCTTTATGTCAATTTGTAGTAAGATGATTGATCCTGAGATCTTACCAACACTACAAAAAGAGATAGTAATTACCTTGTGTGAGCTTGAAATGTATTTTCCTCCCTTTTTTTTGACATAATGGTACATCTAGTTGTTCATCTTGTGAAAGAGACACAATTGTGTGGACCAGCTTATATGAGATGGATGTACCCTGCTGAATGGTATATGAAAATATTAAAAGGGTACGTGAAAAATCGAAGTCGACCAGAGGGTTGTATTGTTGAATGATACATTGTTGAAGAAGCTATTGAGTTTTGTACAAAATATTTGTCCAACGTTCAATCGATTGGACTCCCCAAAGTTCATATTTTCGAAAAAAAAGGAAGGTAAAAAATTAATTGGAAATAAAATTGTGACAGTATCAAGGGATGAACGGGATCAAGTGCATTTGTATGTTCTACACAATGATAATGAGGTTGAGCCATATGTTGAAATGCACAAGGCTGTACTTCAAAGGTTAAATCCGAACAGAAATGAAAATTGGATAGTACAAGAGCACAATCAAAGTTTCATACAATGGTTAAAGGATCATATTTATTCGAAATACTCTTCAGATCCTGCTTCGGTAACAGAAAGGTTGATATGTTTGGCATATGGTCCAAGTTTGCATGTGTTTTCTCATAGCGCATTTGTAATTAATGGATACACATTTTATACCAAAGAACAAGATCATAAGAGTACTATGCAAAATAGTGGTGTCACCGTGCTAGCTGAAGCAATGCATATATCAAGTATGAAGGACTTAAACTCCAAATATGAAAATTTCTCATATTTTGGAGTTATTGAGCATATTTGGGTGTTTGATTACGAGAAGTTTCAGATTTCCATCTTTGGTTGCAATTGGGTAAATAGTAGTGGCATACGAATGGATAAGTCTAGATTTTTGCAAGTGGATCTTACTAGGGTGGGGTACAAAGATGAGCCTTTTATTCTAGCATCTCAAGCTAAACAAGTGTTCTATGTCAATGACCCGACGAGTACGAAATGGTCTATAATGCTTTTATCTAACAAAGTGGTTGATGATATGTGTAGATCAATGTGATATTGATGTTGAGAATGAGTCATGCATTAGACAAAATGAGTTGAATAGAAATGATCAAGATGAAGATCTTATAGAGGATGAGTCATATATAAGAAATGATTATAATGAGGGAATTTGGATCAATTCATCCGTTTGCATTGTTAAGAAACAAGTAATTAATATTCCAACCAAGAAAAGAAAGAGATGTTAGTGAAAGAGGTAATATAATAAAATGTTATATATTATGTCATTTTCAATAAATTTATATGCTTTTCCTAATTTTTCCTAATTTATATTTGATATCCTTGGTTTATTTATTTTTCATTTTCAATTGCTTTCATTATAATTTATATTTGATATCCTTGGTTTCTTTATTTTTCATTTTCAATTGCTTTCATTATAATTTATATTTAATATCCTTGGTTTCTTTATTACAGGTTAGATATGGCCACTAACGATGATCACCCACATGATGATGATTTTACGCATGAAGGAGGTAATAAAAAGGTATCTACGGAAGACGAGATTAGAAGAGGCATAATAGTGATGAAGAGAGTGATCCATGGTAGAAATTGAGACATCATTCTAGATGTGCATTGGAGCCCACATGGAAAGTTTATAGAACCTAACGGTCATACCTTGACTAGTTTCATTGGTTCAATAGTAAGGAATGAGATTCCAATTACTTGTGATGATTGGAGAAATAAACATTTGAAAGAAGCCAAAGACAAACTCTGGAATGAGATAAAGGTACAATAATTATGTCTTTAATTATGTGAACTAATTATGTTTTTTAAATTACTTGTACTAACACACAATTTGTATGTTTTTCTTAGAGGTGTTTCAACATCGAAGATGATAGAAGAGATTTTTGTCTTAAATTGGCCGGAAAGCTACTAAGAGGGTTTAGAATATTTTTATCATCCAAGTATCTTAGGGATGAAGATAGTAATCATGTTGATGCGGGGCTTCCAAAGAAATATGAAAGTTTGATTTCACTAGAAGAATGAGACACGTTTAAATCCAAACGTAAAACCCCAAAATTTAAAAGAATAAGTGAAACAATCGGGAAAGAGCATCAAGTCTCGCGTATCCATACATAAAAGGACGTGTCAGATATGGACGGTTAGAATAATCTATCATAAGTATCTATAAATTAAAATAATATATGTGTTCATCATGAGTCATATTTGATCATATTATTTGACTTAATGTGTAGTTGCAAAAGGAGAAAAGTTCTGAAACATCTCTTCCTGCACATGTTTTGTGGAAGGAAGCCCGTGTGGGTAAGTCTGGAGTTGCTAAAGAAGATGTTCTACAAGTATATGAGAAATGTGTATCTAGAACATTATTTCTTTAATTAAATAAAAACTTTATTAACAAATATTCGATATTCATCTGATTTACAGGAGACGCCATCTCTGTCTTTATCCCTAGATGATACTAGGAGCATACTTAGTCGGGCATTAGATGTCCGTGAGTATTCAGGTCGGGTGAGGGGTAAGGGATTTGGGATCACTCCGACCTCCTTGATTATTAAAAAAGGAAAGGCTCCTAGTAACAAATAACTTCAACTAAAATTGGAAGCACTGAAAGCTGAGGTTCGTGAATTAAGAAAAGAAAAAGAAAGTAGCGCTTCAACATGTTTTAAAGATGGTTCGGACAAAGACAGTATCAACTGTAAATTTCAACCGAATATTCAAGAGGTAATTATATTTATTTTTATGAAATTACGTTATTAGCTTAAATTATTTAATTGACATATATACACATTAACAATGTCATATTTATTATTGGTTTTAGGGCATTTCCCTTTGTCAGCTATACTTATCGTCACCGACATATCAGATGGTTGGCAAGGGAAAAGTGTATAACATTGCAGATCAATCACTTCACACTAACACCCTCCTTCCTGGATGTTTGAAAGTATCGATTGAAATTTTTGTAGAGTCGAATGCATTATTACCATATCCCGACGATGCTTCGGATGCAACAATAGTGGAACAAGCAATATGTTTGTTTGTTATATGGCCGACAATCCTCATTAGCGTCGGATATGAGGTATACTTAATTAAAACCATTATGAACCTTTGTAAACCTTAATGTGAAAGTGTTTACGCGCATTTGACTAACATTTTTTACATGGTAATGTTAATTAGAATCCAACAAGATCCAAAGGAAAATATAAGGGGGTTCCGCGGCATACCGAGTTCGTTGTTTCAAAAAAAGAGGTACATCACATTTTTAAGCGCATTTCGACAAGTATATGAACCTTTGTTAACCATAATGTGTAGATTCAATGTTAAATTTGTGATCATATACTTCATCTAACTAATTATATGATATGTAGCTTCATGGTAATGAGATTAGCAACGTCTCCATACAAAAAAAGGTTGGTGTTAAGAAGACCGTAGCTAGAAAAAAACCTACCTCCAAGTATAGGTCGTGCCTTCAGACGTTTCTAGAATTGACAGATATTCCGACCGGAGGTATTCGTCTTATACATATGGAGGAAGGTATTTTTGGCTTTGAATATGAACAATCAATTGGTAATGACGAATTTATGAAAGGTTTTCGTCATGAAGAATTAGGCGTCAATGTTGTCAATAGATACATGAGGTATATCCGATCTACTTTGTTATATTAATTGCACAACTTATTTACTTTATGTTTCAAATGAATAGTCTAATGTTAATGATGTTTTTATTTAAGGTTTTTGTATGACAAAGTGATGCGCCCAATTGGATTGGACGAAAGATTTGCATTCCTAAGCCCCGCGGCCGTCAACTTAAGTTTAATCTTAAGTAAACCAGATGAGGTCATGATGTACGTATGCAACCTTTTCATGGCCAACAAAGATATAGAAAAGTTGTTCTTTTTACTATTTAATATCGGGTTAGATTTTCGTTCTAAATTCATCAATCTATTATATTTTTTTTTTGTATTTTGACGTCGTGTAAAAAGTTTCCATCTAACATTTGTTTAATCTTATAGTGGACATTGATTGTTGGTCGCAATTAATCCTATCAGAAATTTGTTTATTATCTTGACTCGTTAGGAAATGATTGGACAACATACCCGAATATGAAGAACATGATTGACACGTAAGTGAGATTATTCTAAATATTCAGTATTTATTTATTTATGTGAATTGTTCTAAATTTTCATTTATATTTTATTAGCATTATACAAGCTTTTCGAGCCCAACGAGATATCCAAGTATCAAAGAGGAGAGCCAACAACATTACATGGATAAAAGTGGTGGTATATTAATTATCACATTTTTTATTATATTAGTGATGATACTTGATAAAACTTAGGATTTATCCATATTTTCTTTTCATGTGTAGTATCCTCGACAACGTAATGGTATAGATTGCGGATATTTCATGTTGAGGTTTATGAAAGAAACTCTTTTTTTGGACCGATTAGATATTCCAATCGATGTATGTATTTCTAACTTATGAGTTATTTTAATATTTAACACATATTTCTCATATAATTAAATAGTTGAAACTAAATCAAACTATGTTATATTATTATGTAGTATTTTGATGAATTCAAGTGTGTTGTTATTCAAGAGATCATTTGGAAGAAGTTAAAGAGGATTGGTGTCAATTCATTATGGAGCTCGGAGTGTTAAGGTATATTGGACTCTTACTTTAATTGATGAAAATTGTAGATGTCTTGAATTGGCAGAATTTTTGACCAACAAGAAATATTGAATTCAGTTCAGAATGTCCTATCAAATGTTGGGACATTATCAAAGAGAGTATATGAACTTATTTCAGGATGTCTCACCAGATGTTGGGACATTGTGTAAATGACTTAAGTTCAGTTTTTCAGGATGTCCCAACAGATGTTGAGACATCTCAAACCTGCTACCAGAATTACTTAATGTCTAACTGATCATAGATATTTAAGGAGAGTTATCTGGAATTGATTATTGATGGATAAAAACAGAACAAGGCGCATCTGTAGGGAGTGTTATATTGAGGATTCAGATTAAAAACAGAAGACCTAATTCACCTAGAATCTAGGAAGTAACAAACCCTAATTCAAGGTGGAAGCTGCATGCGCATTAGGGCTGGATCTTTCTACAGAAAGCCCAAAATTACAGATACCTATTTAATGAACAGAAACTCACAGAATTGAAAAGAATTTCAGAAGACCAAATAGGGTGTCTAGTGTTTTAATAGCAGGTGTTTTAAATTGTACCACTTTATGAGCTTTTAAGTAAAAGTGCATTTGTGACTTGATTGAAACTGTGAAGTAAGATCAAGCTGTTTTTTGTTTGAAGAATGTCTTCAATTTTATTAAACTTGTAAACTTAATCACTGTGTGATTGAGGGGGAGTGAGTAGGGTACTCTTATCTAAGTTGTGTCTTAGGTAGAAATTGCATTGGGTAGTTATTAAGTGATAGATTAAACAGGGTGGTTTAAGTCTAGAATTAATATTACTTATAGTGGATTTCCTCCTGGCTTGGTAGCCTCCAGATGTAAGTGTGGTTATACACTGAACTGGGTTAACAAACTTCTGTGTTGTTTATTTTTCTTGCTATTTAAGTTTTGGTTAAGTCTGTCAAGTGTTGGGACATCTCTTAGGACATCTCATACCTGACCACAGAATTTCAATTGGCATCAGAGCAGGCACCCTGCCTGTTTATACTGGGTGAGATCTAGGGAATACAAATTCTGTAACATGGACAGAGATATAGGGTCAGTAAATAGACCACCTATTCTGGATGGATCTAACTATGACTACTGGAAGCCAAGAATGATTGCATTCTTAAGATCACTTGACAACAGGGCATGGAGAGCAGTCAACATTGGATGGGATCATCCTGTCCAAGATACCAAAGATGGATCAAAAGTGCTGAAACCTGAAGAAGAATGGAGTAAGGAGGAAGAAGATTCAGCACTAGGCAACTCAAAGGCCTTAAATGCTCTATTCAATGGCATTGATAGGAACATCTTTAGACTTGTGCATCATTGTGAGCTAGCCAAAGATGTGTGGGATACTCTCAAAATAACTCATGAAGGAACATCAAAGGTGAAGATATCAAGACTTCAACTTCTCACCACCAAGTTTGAAAACTTGAGAATGAAGGAAGATGAGACAGTTCATGAATTCTACATGAACATATTAGAAGTAGCTAATACTTCTGGAGCTTTGGGAGAAAAGATGACTGATGAAAAGCTTGCAAGAAAAATCCTCAGATCTTTGCCAAAAAGATTTGACATGAAAGTCACAGCAATAGAAGAAGCTCAAGTCATATGCTCTATGAAAGTTGAAGAACTCATTGGTTCCCTTCAAACTTTTGAGATGGGAATGAATGACACAAATGTTAAAAAGAACAAAAGCATAGCCTTGGTGACAAATACTGATGAAGTAGAAGATGATGAATCAGAAAATGATAAAAGCTTATCAGACAATCTTGCTATGCTTGGAAGACAATTCAAACAAATTCTCAGAGGAATGGAAGGCAAATCCAAACCCAGTGGAAGATACACAAACTCTTCTGAGAACAGGAGACCTTATGATGCTAACAGAAGGTCAAATTATGCTGAAAAGACCAGTCAAGAAAAAGGAGTCAAATGCCATGGATGTGAAGGATATGGACACATCAGGAATGAATGTCCTACCTACTTAAAAAGGTAAAAGAAAGGACTCTCTGTGACCTGGTCGGATGAAGACTCAGGAGGTGATTCAGAAGAAGAATCAGCTAAGCATATCACTGCTTTAGCTGGATTATGTGAGTTTGAAAGTGAATCCAGTGATGGAGAACTTACTTATGAAGAACTTGAGCAAGCATTCAAAGATCTATACAAAAGAAGCTCTGAAATATGCAGTGAGGTTATAAAGCTAAAGAAGCAGAATGAGGCATTAGAAGATGAAAAAGCAAGTGATCAAGAGATCATTGACACCTTGAAAAGTGAAGTAAGTCTCCTCAACTCCAAGTTGGAACATATGTCCAAATCTGTTAGAATGTTGAACAGCAGCTCAAATACACTGGATGTTATTCTCAACAACAATAAGCACTCAGGGGATAAAAGTGGACTGGGATTTAACAGAGTACATAAAGATGAAGCTAGCTCTAGCAAAACAACTTCAAAATCCATACAGTCAAACAAGATGTCCCAACAGATGCTTCAACATCAGGAAAAGAACAAAAAGTCAAACATAATGTTCCAACAGATGTCTCAACATTCTGAAAAGAACAAAATGAAGAAGAAGTATCAAAGATGGAGATGCCATCACTGTGGAAGATTTGGACATATCAAACCTCATTGTTATAAGCTGCATGGATATCCAAATCAGATGTATCAGCAACCTTCCAAGAATAAAATAGAAGTTAACAAGAAAGTGCTGCATAAACATCAAAGAAATCAGCAACCTCCTAAGCAGAAGACAAAATTCATCAAGAAGGTATGGAGACCAAAAGCTAGCACTGAGGCTGATCAAAGCTACAAGAACAAGATCAACAATCAAGCTTGGAGATCAGCTGATGAACAACACACAGGGCAGAGGCATCAAAAGAAATCTCAACTCAAATGGTCAAAGAAAAGTACTGCATATATAGCACATACATCACTAAGAGTATCAGCTAAAGAAGACTGGTACTTTGACAGTGGATGTTCAAGACACATGACTGGATTGAAGAATCTGCTAGTAAACTTAAAGTCACATTCATCCAGGTATGTAACCTTTGGAGATGGAGCTAAAGGAGAAATCAAGGGAGTTGGGAACTTGGATTGTCAAGATGTTCCAAGACTAGATGATGTGCTGCTAGTTAAAGGTTTAACTGCTAACCTGATCAGCATAAGTCAACTATGTGATCAAGGGTACAGTGTAAACTTTACCAAAACTGAATGCATAGTGACTAACAAAGAACAAGAGGTTGTCATGAGAGGAGCCAGATCTAAAGACAACTGTTACATGTGGGAATCCCAAAACCTCAGTCTCACTTCAACTTGTTCTTTAGCTAAAGAAGAAGAGGTGAAACTATGGCACCAAAGACTAGGTCATCTTCATTTCAGAGGCATAAAGAAGATAATATCTATGGATGCTGTAAGAGGTATTCCTAAACTGAAGATTGATGATGGAAAAATATGTGGTGAATGTCAAATAGGCAAGCAAACCAAGATGTCCCATCCAAAGCTTCAACATCTGACAACTTCCAAAGTTTTGGAACTTTTGCATATGGATCTTATGGGACCTATGCAGGTTGAAAGCCTTGGTGGTAAGAGGTATGCCTATGTGGTGGTTGATGATTTTTCAAGATATACATGGATAAATTTCATCAAAGAAAAGTCTGATGTATTTGATGTATTCAAAGAATTATGCCAAAGATTACAAAGGGAATAATCCAGCTGTGTGATCAGAATAAGAAGTGATCATGGAAAAGAATTTGAGAACCAAAAGTTCTTAGATTTCTGCTCTTCAGAAGGAATCAATCATGAATATTCTTCTCCTATCCCTCCTCAACAGAATGGGATTGTTGAGAGGAAGAATAGAACTATTCAAGAATCAGCAAGAGCTATGATCCATGCTAAAAAGTTACCTTTGTACTTCTGGGCTGAAGCTATGAACACTGCTTGTTACATCCATAACAGAGTTACTTTAAGGAAAGGAACTTTGTCCACAATATATGAAGTCTGGAAGGGCAGAAAACCTACAGTTAAGTACTTTCATGTGTTTGGAAGCAAATGTTATATTCTGGCAGATAGGGAGCAAAGGAGAAAAATGGATCCTAAAAGTGATGAAGGGATTTTCCTTGGATACTCTATAAACAGCAGAGCATATAAAGTATTTAATTCTAGAACCAAGGTTATCATGGAGTCCATAAATGTGATAATTGATGATGCTCCTACAGATGTCCCAGAAGATGTTGGAACATCTGCTGATATCAAGATTGAAGCTGAAGAAAAGAATGATCATGATAACTTCACTCAAAATGATACAAGGACAGAAGAATCCAGCAAACCTCCCTCCATCAGAATACAGAAGGATCATCCCAAAGATTTGATAATTGGTGATCCTAACAGAGGTGTGAGCACTAGATCAAGAGAAGTGATTTCAGGTTCCTGTTTTGTTTCTAAAATAGAACCTAAAAACATCAAGGAAGCTCTTACTGATGAATACTGGATTTGTGCTATGCAAGAGGAATTAGGTCAATTCACAAGGAATGAAGTGTGGAATCTTGTTCCTAGACCTGATGACATAAATGTGATTGGAACAAAATGGGTGTATAAGAACAAGTCAAATGAACAAGGAGTTGTTACAAAGAACAAAGCTAGACTTGTAGCTCAAGGATACACTCAAATTGAAGGAGTAGACTTTGATGAAACCTTTGCACCAGTAGCAAGGCTTGAATCAATCAGACTACTTTTGGGAATTGCTTGTATCTTAAAGTTCAAGCTATTTCAAATGATGTGAAAAGTGCCTTTTTAAATGGTTATCTTAATGAAGAGGTATATGTAGAACAGCCTAAAGGATTTGTTGATCCAAGCTGTCCAAATCATGTATACAAACTAAAGAAGGCACTTTATGGTCTGAAGCAAGCTCCAAGGGCATGGTATGAAAGACTGACTACATTTCTTATCAAGCAAGGATACAGAAAAGGTGGAATTGACAAAACCCTGTTTGTTAAAGATGAAGAAGGAAATGTCATGATTGCTCAAATATATGTTGATGACATTGTTTTTGGTGGAATGTCTGACAGGATGGTCAAACATTTTGTCAAGCAGATGGAATCTGAATTTGAAATGAGCCTAGTAGGAGAGTTAACCTACTTTCTTGGTCTGCAAATAAAGCAAATGGAAGACTCAATGTTCATTTCCCAAAGCAAGTATACCAAGAACATAGTCAAGAAATTTGGAATGGAAAATGCTTCTCATAAGAGAACTCCTGCCCCCACACATTTAAAGCTGACTAAAGATGAAAAGGGTGAGAATGTAGATCAAAGCTTATACAGAAGCATGATTGGAAGCTTGTTATACTTGACTGCTAGCAGACCAGACATAGCATTTGCAGTAGGTGTATGTGCAAGATATCAAGCTGATCCAAAAGTCAGTCATCTCAATCAAGTCAAGAGAATTCTTAAATATGTTAATGGTACTTGTGACTATGGCATAATGTACTTTCATGGTTGCAAACCAATTCTCACTGGCTTCTGTGATGCTGATTGGGCTGGAAGTGCTGATGACAGAAAAAGCACTTCAGGAGGATGCTTCTTTCTAGGAAACAATTTGATTTCTTGGTTCAGTAAGAAACAAAATTATGTATCCTTATCTACAGCTGAAGCTGAATATATAGCAGCTGGAAGCAGTTGTTCTCAGTTGGTTTGGATGAAGCAAATGCTCACTGAGTACAATGTCCCACAGGATGTCATGACATTGTACTGTGACAACTTAAGTGCAATAAACATATCAAAGAATCCTATCCAACATAGCAGGACCAAGCATATTGATATCAGACATCATTTCATCAGAGATCTTGTAGAAGAAAAGGTGATTTCATTGGAACATGTAGCTACAAATCTGCAGTTAGCTGATATCTTTACCAAAGCATTGGATGCTACACAATTTGAGAACTTAAGGGGCAAACTGGGAATCTGTTTATGTGATATTTAGCAGTTAATGAGATGTGCCAACATGTCATATGACATTGTATGGCATAAGTTCCAGATGGCAAAACCAGTCTGGACAAGAACCTTGGGAATTCCATTCCTAATAATTTGCAATGTAACGGCTACTTATTTAGTAACTGCTTATAATCAGCTATCAAGATTCTCATCATACTATCACAAGCGAATCACATTAACTAGCTGTACTTCAGAAATCATCAACCCTAAAGCTCTTCATCCATCTTCCTTAACAATGTCTCAAAACCCTAACACTCCTGAAGAAGTTCTCAACAAAGAAGACGTAGTTCATGCAACTCCCATCTCTGTGGTACCAATGAAATCAACCCCATTGGACGAACTCAGAGGAAGTGCTTCTCATGCTAAAAAGCCAAGAACCCCTAAAAGAGCTAAAGATCAAGTCTGCAGCAAATCCAAAGGAGGCATTCCTTCTCCAGCAAACATGCCTCCAAAATCTTCTGACTATGTGGATGCTTCCATCAAGAAGATAGTCAACAAGATTCTTTTTGAACAGAGAGTGGTTAGTGGGATTTCTATTCCTCTGAACACCATGCCTGCACCTCAAGAAGAACAAGCTCAAGCTGTAGAGGACACTCCTGTTCAACAAGATGTCCCAATAGATGTTGGAACATCTGAAGATGAGAAAAAGAACTCATCTGATGCTGATATTGAACAAACTGAGGACCAGAAAAAGGCCTCAAATGAAAGTGATGAAGAAGTCTCTGAGGATCAGACCAAAGCCTCAAATGAAGATCAAATCTCTGCTGATCAACCAGCTGAAGAGGAGACTGCTCAATCTCCTCCAGTGGTGAACCTGGAGCAGGACTCTGATACAGAGATCATAGCCTCTGTTAGACCTAGCATAGCCAAAAGGCTCAGGTCCAGGAAAGGAAAGATGCAAGCTGAACCTGAAATTCCTGAGAAGAAGAAAGCTACACCAAAGAAAGGCAAAGCTAAAGCTGCCTTTGGTCCAACAAAACAATGGAGTAAAGTCCAAACCCAGAAGAGGAAAGATGTTACCCCATCAGACTCAGATGTTGAATCAGATGTCCCAACATCTCCTCCCAAGAAGAAACCAGCACCATCTAGGGCTTCAACTGCTGTTCCAGAAGCTCCCTTGGACAACGTCTCATTCCATCTTGTCTCCAGTGTTAACAGATGGAAGTTTGTGTACCAAAGAAGGGTTGCCCTTGAAAGAGAACTGAGCAGTAATGCACTTGAGTGCACTGAACTGATTGATCTCATCTCTGCTGCAGGCCTTTTCAAAACAGTCTCAGATCTCTCTCCCTGCTATGAACTTCTTGTCAAAGAATTCATTGTTAATCTTCAGGAGGATTGTGCCAATGGTAAGTCCTCTGAATTTAGAAAAGTCTTTATTAGAGGTAGGTGTGTAGAGTTCTCTCCTCAGATCATCAATCAATACCTAGGAAGAGAAACAGATGGACCAAATGAGCTAGGTAAGACAGATAACCAAGTCTGCAAGGTTATCACTGCAAACCAGGTCAAGGCATGGCCTGTTAAAGGAAAGCTCTCAGTGAGCATGCTAACAAGAAAATATGCCATGCTGAACAGGATAGGTACAGCAAACTGTGTGCCTACTAATCACACATCTTCAATATCCACTGGCCTGGCCAGGTTTATCTATGCTGTGGGAACTCAGACTAAGCTGGATTATGGTTCTTACATTTTTGATCAGACCTTGAAGCATGCCAGCTCTTCTGCAACAAAGCTGCCAATAGCTTTTCCCTCTTTGCTGTGTGGTATAGTGCTCAATCAATACCCTGGAATCCTCACTGAAAAGGACACAGTCTGCAAAAGAGAAAGCCCCCTGGCTTTTCACTACAAATTGTTCCTTAGTCATCATGCAGCAGATGTTGAAGCACCTTCTGGGACATCTGCAGGTCCTTCAACTGCCAAGACTCCTATCTCCAAGGCTGCATTAATTGCTGAACTAAAAAGCACCTGCAAAGAACTTGAAACAAGGAAGCTGAAACTTGAAGAAATCATCCAAAGGCTGGAGAGTGAAGGAGATCAAAAAGCTGCCTCTGATGAAGAAACTGCCTCTGATGAAGAAGCTGAAGCTGATGAAGAAACTGAAAGTGAGGAGTCTGAGTGATCATTGTATGTGAGGAAATTGTAATGACAGCACTGAATTGTATTTCTGGATTAGTGTCTTTGGCCCCATTATTTGTGTCTAACAAGGGGGAGAACAACTACAACAAAATGTATTGCTGTTTAATTATGAACGAAAAATCTGGTTGTTTGTGTCTGAACTGAATCAGTGTGTTTTGATAAATATTTCTGTTGCAACAAGACTGGATACATATATGTTTAAGGGGGAGTAATCTCAAATATGAATCAACAGAAAAGTAATGTTATACTCTGATAAAAAGATCTTCTGCTGCACTCTGAAAACCAGAAAAGATGTTAGCCAAAAATTAGCCAAAGGGGGAGTTTGTAGATGTCTTGAATTGGCAGAATTTTTGACCAACAAGAAATATTGAATTCAGTTCAGAATGTCCTATCAAATGTTGGGACATTATCAAAGAGAGTATATGAACTTATTTCAGGATGTCTCACCAGATGTTGGGACATTGTGTAAATGACTTAAGTTCAGTTTTTCAGGATGTCCCAACAGATGTTGAGACATCTCAAACCTGCTACCAGAATTACTTAATGTCTAACTGATCAGAGATATTTAAGGAGAGTTATCTGGAATTGATTATTGATGGATAAAAACAGAACAAGGCGCATCTGTAGGGAGTGTTATATTGAGGATTCAGATTAAAAACAGAAGACCTAATTCACCTAGAATCTAGGAAGTAACAAACCCTAATTCAAGGTGGAAGCTGCATGCGCATTAGGGCTGGATCTTTCTACAGAAAGCCCAAAATTACAGATACCTATTTAATGAACAGAAACTCACAGAATTGAAAAGAATTTCAGAAGACCAAATAGGGTGTCTAGTGTTTTAATAGCAGGTGTTTTAAATTGTACCACTTTATGAGCTTTTAAGCAAAAGTGCATTTGTGACTTGATTGAAACTGTGAAGTAAGATCAAGCTGTTTTTTGTTTGAAGAATGTCTTCAATTTTATTAAACTTGTAAACTTAATCACTGTGATTGAGGGGGAGTGAGTAGGGTACTCTTATCTAAGTTGTGTCTTAGGTAGAAATTGCATTGGGTAGTTATTAAGTGATAGATTAAACAGGGTGGTTTAAGTCTAGAATTAATATTACTTATAGTGGATTTCCTCCTGGCTTGGTAGCCTCCAGATGTAAGTGTGGTTATACACTGAACTGGGTTAACAAACTTCTGTGTTGTTTATTTTTCTTGCTATTTAAGTTTTGGTTAAGTCTGTCAAGTGTTGGGACATCTCTTAGGACATCTCTTAGACAGCGCTTTCAACAAAAATTGTTGTCTAAGGTGGGGTTTAGAAAACGCTTTCATTAAAAGTCCTGTCTAAGGTGGGGTTTAGACAACGCTTTTAGTGAAAACGCTGTCTAAGGTATACCATAAAAATAAAAAAGCACTGTCTAATGTATATTAAAAAAAGGCAAAAAGTGTTGTCTAAAGTGGGGTTTAGAAAGTGCTTTTGATAATAAAAGCGTTGTATAAAACATCTTTAGACAACGCTTTTGACATTAACCAAAGTGTTGTCTAAACCTTTATCAGGGCAGGTTTAGACAGCGCTTTAAGGGCAAAAAAAACGTTGTCTAAGGTCTTGTTTGGCATAGTGCCTGTTGTAACTTAGACAAACCCTCAATTCAAGTTGAGTATAGATCAGTGTCCCATTACTGATGTCGAAAGAACTTATATGGATAACATTCCATTCGCTAATATAATAGGTTCTTTGATGTATGTTATAATCTGTACTAGACCCGATATAGCATATGCATTAAGTCTTGTAAGCAGGTACATGGCGAATCTTGGAAAGACTCACTAGCAAGCATTGAAGTAGATTCTAAGGTACATAAATGAGTCTCTGAGCAACGTCCTAATTTATGGTGGAGCCTTGGGTGAAGATAGTAAAATAACAATCGAAGGATATGTTGACTCTGGTTATGCAGGCTGTATGGATTCCAAAAAGTCTATTTCTTGATATGTTTTCACTATGTTTGGCACAACAATTAGTTGGAAAGTAACACTTCAGAAGGTTGTTGCCTTATCAACCACTGAAGCGAAATATGTCGCCTTAACTGAAATTGTGAAGGAAGCATTATGGTTTGAAGGTTTTACAAAGGAGCTGAAACTTCAAGGTCACGTTATCACTATTAAATGTGATAGTCATAATGCAATACACCTGTCAAAGAATTCATCATATCATGAGCGAACCAAGCACATTGATGTGAGACTGTATTTCGTCAGAGGGATAATCGAGTGTGGAGAAGTCCAAGTGCTCAAGGTTTCGACAAATCATAATGATGTGATATGATCACCAAGATGTTGCCCAATTGCAAGTTTTTCCACTGTATGTAATTGATAAAGCTGCATGAAAAAAGCTAGTTTGTTTCTTGTTGGTATATGGTGTGTTCCAAGGTGGAGATTTGTGGAATATTGAAAGAAACCCTAGTACGAATAGCATGCCGTCGAAATTCGCTCACATGCTATTGTTTAATTGGGCCTTGTGTTATGGATCCAATTGTTTAAGTTAGTTTGTACCCTAAGTTAACTTGTAATAGGTAATTGTTAAAAAGTCCATTAGGTTAGTGTGTTATTTTTATTATAAACAACATAATAGTCTTTATCTTCTACATAAGGGAAAATAGGAAGATAAAACCCTAATTCAAAAGTGAGAGATGTTATTTGTTATTCTTCTATACTTGTAATATTATATGAAGAGAAAGTAAAGAATAATAGTTTATAATCCATGCTTATTGTTATCTTTGGTTACCCTAAACCCTAACCCTTGTGGGTTTCTTGATCATAAAGAAATCTATTATACTTTGTTTCTTAGGTATCCGATTCACAATAAAGAGAAATAATACTCTTTTTAGATGATGGGTTATTAACTTATAGGACACTCTTAATCTAATTCCTCACTTGGAGATGAGCTATCATAGGTTCTAGTATTAAGTATCCTCTTGTGATTTTTATAAGTGGTATGTATCTCTAATCAATTGTTTAAAGCATATGTAATATTCTCCCGACTTTCGTTTGTAAGGATTTTTAGTACCTTTAGTACTATTTTATAAGCAATGTTATAACATTGCTTATAAAAAAAAACTATAATATTGGTGTCAATGGTTAATATAGTTTCAAAAGTAAATTCAACCATAATCTTAAGATTTTTTATAAGATGTCTTTGAAGAAATATGAGTAATTTATCTAATTGTCACTTAATAATTAGTTACATAAATAAATTTATAAGTGAAGTACATAGTGATTTATGAATCCACTTCTAAATTTATTCACGTGAATAATTTTCAATTAGATGTTGAATTATATTACACACCATTCTTAAGAGAAAACTTAGACCTTATCAAATATTAAAAATCTTTAAATACTATTAGCCAAAAACATACTCCATCTATGTATTAAGAAATCAAAACCATACATCAAAATCGTTTGGGGTTATAGTTTCATATCAATCTCACTAAAAAATATACTTTTATTTTGATGTCACTTTTTTATGTAAAAAAAAAGAACCTTTTAATTAGAGGTAAAGTTATATGAGAAAAAATTAAAAGATTTTAAAGAAATCAAGAGATACGAAAGTAATATCTCTATATTGAAATTGAATGGATCATAATAGAGGTTAAACTAAACTTCTTATACATCAAAGACGATAAAGACTCTACTTTGGTTTTGTGCGCAATGATATAAATTACATTTAGTAAAAATGGCTTTTTATTTTCTTTTTAAAATATTTTCTATAAATATATTTCAATTTTTTTCAAAATAAATCCACAAATGGTCGTGTTACATTGTCAATCCAAGTAAGAGTTAGACCCTCGACTCTGCCTCTACCAAATATGGTACAATTGATCAGAAAAAATGAATGAAATTGAAGAAATAGAAACACTTACCAATATTTTTATCAAACAAAAGTTTTTATCTTTGAAAATGAATTTATGTTATAAGTATGCTGAGCTTCTTCTCAGCTCTAACTATCTATAGGTTGTCAAAACCACGACAGTTTCAAGGAAGAATCTTCATTTCTATCTATTGAGCCTCTGAGAATGCTCTATCAATCTCACTTAAGGTACACAATTTTTTTGGAAATTATACAGTTTTAGGAACAAAGGTTTAATTTCCATAACTAGAGGATTTTAAGAGACTTTTGTTCTATTTTCTTTTGCCTGAGTTTATTGACCATTTCTCATATTAGGTTGATTAAAAGCAAAAACTAAAAGGATACTTAATATCAGGATTAGGATTTTAAAGTCTGGATATTTGGCAATCTACTTGCCATTTTGTTTTCCTTATTTTTAATTTATTATTATTTATTATTAAACATGTGAAATACTTTTACCCTAATTCCATTCCCTTCTCTAAATCCTCGTTCCTCAAAATCCTAGTTCATTCCTCTCCCCATTGAAGCTTCCTTATGCATCTTCATTATTCCTCCAACAAATTCTTTCGGTGACTTACTCGTTCCGGTGAGTTTATTATTACCAACAACTCTTATTCCAACAAAATTTTTAGGTCATTTTTATTAAATCTTGCTAATGTATTTTATTTTTATTTTTTTTAGATCCAGATCCAACAATGGGTTCTTAGCATTTGAGTTTGATATAGTATAGCCTACGAAGAATTTGTTTCACTTTTATTTGAGGGATTTATTGAATTTGTTGTTGTTTGAGGTAGCTCAACTGTGTCCTGCTGCTTTTGTTTGTTGTTGGAGAGATGTAGTAGTTACTGCAACAGTTGGACTCCACAAAATTTCATCATCACTTTTTCTCCTTCCAGTAGTTCATATGACAAACATAACACTCCAATTCTCCAAGAACGACATGTTGACCATGGCGGCGACAGAATTGGAAATTGTGGTCTGCGTGACTATTTAGACAAAACCCTCAATTTTTTTCCTTCTCCAAGACCTCCTTTTAATGATTTTTTTAAATATATTTTTTAGTTAACTATGTAAATTAATTAATAGTTATTATAGGATTATAATTATGTAAATTAATTAATTATTTTTTTTATTAATTTTTTTATGTAAACTAATGTTTTTATGTAAATTAATTAATTAATTATTTTTATGGAAGTTAATTAATGATTTTTATGTTTTTTAATTAATTATGTATATTATGTAAATTAATTAATTAATATTTCTTTATTTGTATTATTTATTATTATTTTTGGTGACTCAACAACCACATGACATGCCACTGTGACAAATACGAATGGTAAAACACAAAATCATTAAAATAGATCAAAAAATTTATCGAAAAAAATATTACGGGACTAACGTAAAATATTTTTTTTTATTGTGGGATTAAATCGAAACTTAAAATTATTTTAAGGATTTGGGAACTAATTATTCTTATTATCTATAACCCCATAACTGAAACAAAACATAATTATCTTTCAAAACAATAACTAAATCACACCATACTCTATTTGGTATTATCAACGTACATACAAGACTTAAGTGAGTTTTATATATATATATATATATATATATATATATATATATATATATATATATATATATATATATATATATATATATATATATATATATATATATATATTTCTTCCATCCCATAATGAATAACTCAGTTGACCATTTCACACAAATTAAAAAAAATAAATAAATGAAAGAGAGAATGATATTTTTACTAAAGTGTCTCTTATCCTACACCATATAAGGGGAAAAAACAACGTTTTTTTTTTTAAACTTTAGCAACGCTTAAAAGTATTGTGTGGCGCTACTATAGGTAAAGACAACGTTTTTTAATACAAAAGCACTTATGTTCCATTTAGGTAACAATTCGATTTAAAAGCGATGTCTTGTGTCACCTTTATGCATCACTTTTACTTGAAAAGTGCTTTCTATTGTGTCTCTTTAGACAACGCTTTTAAAAATGTTCTCTAATGTATTTTTTTAGTTTTCTTTTAGCCAGCGCTTTTTTTACAAAGCGCTTTCTATTCTCCACATAAATAGTGTTTTTTAAAAGCACTTTTTTAATAAGTATTTTTTTAGGAAGCATTTTTTTTGTTAAAAGCGCTGTCTATTGTGCATTTTTTAGGAAGCGTTTTTTTTGTTAAAAACGTTGACATAAGTCTTATTTTTTAATTAAAAAATGGCAGCACAAACCATTATAATTCAAATTTTTATCAAAATTTAAGAAAATCATATTTCAACACACAAGCCTTTATAATTCAATACAATCCTTTAATTCAACACATAAACCTTATATACAATTATACATAAACTTTATAATAATCATTATAATTCTACACATAAACCTTATAACCATTAATATGATTCAACACAATTCTCATACACCAAGGAAACATCCATAATTCTAATAACAACATATCCACTTCCAGAACCTTATATACCATTATATATAAACCTTATAATAACCATTGCAATTCTACATAAACCTTATAATAACCATTATACATCAATCAACTTAATTCACAATAACTTCTAGAACTATTCTAATCCAATACAAAACATCACAACAACAAAACTCTCATCTCAAGAAAGACAATATACCTTATATAATTCTCATCTCAAAAAAGACAATGTACCTTATATAATTCTCATCTCAAGAATGTATTGAGACCAATCCTCCTTAATTTCTTCTAGTTGATCTTTCAAGTAATTAACACACTTGTACTCATCAAAGTACTACATAATAAGATAATATGATTTAGTTAAAATTAATTAATTAGATGAAATATCTGTTAAATATAAAAATAAATTCTAATTTATAATTCCATACCATATTTGGAATCTCTATTTGATCCAAAAGAATAGTTTCTTTCATAAACCTCAATACGAAATAATCACAATCTATAACATTACGTTGACGAGGACACTACATGTACACATAGAAAAAAATACAAATATATACCAGGATATATAGTTTAACTTGTGTTACCAAGTAACATCACTATTATAATCAAAATCGTGAAAATATACCTACACTCTGATCCATGTAATGTTGTTTGCTTTACTCTTTTGTACTCAAGCTTGTCTTTGTGATCGAAATATTTGTGTAGCTCTAACAAAATATAAATGAATATTTAGAACAATCTCACATTAATAAATAAATATACACATACACACGAATATTTAGAACAATCTCACTTACGTATCAACCATCTTCTTCATATCTGAGTATTTTGTTTGATCACCATCTAACGAATCCAAATAATACATTATTTCTCTTATAGGATTAATTGTAACCAACAACCAGTGTCCATTGTAAAATAAAACAAAGTTTAGATGAAAATTTTCTACACAACGTCAAAAACCGGAAAAAAAAATGAAGTTAGAATGAAAATCTAACCCATGGCCAATATTATATGGTAAGAGATACAACTTTTATGTATCTTTATTGGCCATAAATGCATTGACTAAGTGATCTTTGACTGCATTTGGATCTTGGTCAATTAATTGTGCGTTGATACAACTAGGAGATAAGAAATAGAATCATCCTATTAATTGACACGCGAACATCAATTTGTCATACAAGAACTTTAAATAAAAACATAATAAACATTAGAATATTCTTTGAAATGAGTAAAAAAAATGTTCAATTAATTAAATAATATTGATCGGAGTACCTGATGTATGAATTCATAACACCGATGCCTAATTCAGAATGATGAAAAATCTGATCCAAATTTTTGCTTAAGAGCTAATGGATAATCAAAATGCAGGATACCGACAAAAGGTTCAATACCTACATATGTGAATGGATCATGTAAAAGTCAAACTATAATAAAAATTCCTTATATTTCAAACAAATTGAAATTGATATTGAATGCGTCAACTCATACCATTATCGAGTAATTCATTGATCAAATTGTTATAAAAGTTGATACCTTCTTGATTTATGCCTCCTTTCAAGGTTCCATCTATATATTTGATTGTTGAAAATAAATAAAATAATAAGTGTATTATTATAGTTAAATATTGAAAAAAAATTGAGTGTATCATGATTTGTTTTCGTATATATGAAATAGAGTTTAATAAATATTTTCTAAAAGTTTTAAATTGTCATATGTGTGGCTTCATCATATTATTTTATAAAACAAAAATAAATATAATGGTGTATGATTCCACTAGCCATTTGAATAGATCAATTATATTTTTAGTCTTTTAATTTTTATTTTGTTTTAATTTGATCATTTAAATTTTTTCATCCAATTTTTCCCCTTCAATTACAAACATTTGTATATTTCTGATTTGTCTTATATTTTTCATATTTTAAAATTTTGACAAATAAATCGAAAACACTTTCTTTGATTCTTCCATAAATATATTATGTAGAATTTTTATTCTTGTAACTTTTTTTCTAAGCTAGAGAACTATCACCAAATATAAAAGACAATATTCTAGATAGACAAATATAATATCCAATTAATTAACAAGAAAGAAAAAACACTCAAATGCTAAAGTTTCAATTTCAAAATTCTATAAATAATGTGAAAATTATTTTGCATCATTAAACATTCTTTGAGATGTGACTTGTTAATTCAAGAAATATAAAACAAGAAAATAGTCATTGATACAATAAAATTGATTATAAATAGTAAGTATTATATTAAGTTTATGTTTTAACATAAATAAGATTATTACCAAAAATAAAGTTTGAGAATTTTGCAACAACAACAAAACCTATCCACCTACTTATTTTTCCTCTTAGTTGTGAAATATTACTTTTCTACTGTTTTTCTCTTATCTTTATGTTTTATGTTTGAATGTCAATATTAGTTAACTATTGTTTTTTTTTTTCATTTTTGGGTTAGTATAATTAGATGTTATTTATTTATTTTTGATATTATATTATATTATTTTAGTTTTGAAAATTTACCAGGCATTATTCTACTCCAAGAAATTGACATTCTATAAGAATTTATTCCAAGTTCTTCAAATATTGGACGTCCTCCTACAAAATTATATTAATTAAAATAAATAAAATAAATTTTAAAACTAATTAAACCCAAGGTATATACTTTTTCTTGTTACTCCTAAATTACAAAATTTATAGTTGGTGAACTCACCTTATATCGCTTGTAATGATCAATTTTTAATGGATATTTATCAACGTCTAAATATATATCTGCTTGTAAAGAAGAAGAAGAAAAATGATTAGGAGAACAACCAAAAAATGAAGGTTATATTCCAAAATAGAAAGAAAAATCAAAGATACCATTATATATTCTAAGAAGAATTTAAATATCTAGAATTAACAACTAAAATTGAGATCATATTAGAAAATATTCAATAAACTTTTTTTTTATTACTATATGTATAAATATATTTTTTGAACCTTTATTTTGTATAACTATATCATCCCATATACTAAGTCCTCTTCCTCCTTCATCACATCCTCCTTCAATCTAAATTTATCAAAAATATTAGTAATAAATTAATTCATAATTTTAAGCTATATATCTTGTTTTTTTAGATAAGAGATATTATATATCGATATTTATGACTTTTTAACATGTACCTGAAGGGCAGAAGATCTGCTGCCAAATAAAAAACCTTTTGGAAATGAAGCACGGTTTGGAAAGCTCGAAGAATTTAGAAATTTTAATATAGAGTCATATTGTGGTTTTTGCTTCTACCATCTATATATATTATACAATAATATGTTAATTAATCAATATATAATAAAATGAATTAACTATAACTCAATTAATATTATTGTGTACAAGGATAAAATTAACTTAACCATGAGTACCTGTGATGCAGATAAGTGATTAAAAATTGGCTTATGCTTGGAAAGAAAATCTGCAATATTAAAATAATACATTAAATTATAGGATTGAAAACCACTTGTTAATGCATATTAGAAATTAAAGACAATCACAAGTTATATTACTTGCAATCATCAAGATTTTTGTTAGTTGAAATGGATATGCAATGTTAACATAAATATTATTATAGTATAGTATTTTCTCTATCTTTAAATGACATTTGCAATTTTTGCATATATTTCAAATGGTCCAAATATTATAAATAGAGATAGAAGAAGTATAGAGTAATTTGATTTGATGAAGAAGAAAAACATTTTAATTTTATAAAATAAGATTATTGTAAATAAAAAAATAAAAAAATACATACACCCTTGTGCTTGACCAGAAATGTTAGAAAGGAAAACAAAGAGCATTATTAAAAGAATGGTTTCAAAATTTCTCAAAGACGATAGAGTCTCCATTTTCTGCATCAAAGAATGTGCTAAAATATGATATTAAAAGTCACAATTTCTCTTTATTTATACTGAAGAAAATACAACTCAATCTTTCTACACTTATAACAACCTATAAGGAGATTTTCTATTTTTAAAAATTCAAACTAGATATTTAAAATATTATAACAAAAATCTATTGTTGTATTGTTTGACTTTTTATAAATATGAACTTGACTTATATAGATTTTCCAACAAAATTATATATATATATATATATATATATATATATATATATATATATATATATATATATATATATATATATATATATAATATTTTTTTCATCATTTGTCTTATAAAACATTCATATTTATCTTTTATCTTACTTTATTCCTTTTAGTCTTTTATTGATCTATAAATATTATGCATTACTCTTTTTATAACTCAATTGCATATCATTCAACTAGAGAGTGCTAAAAGTTTATAAGAACACATTTGATTATAAATGATAGAGTCATTCCATAGTTGCCATCATCACCATTATCATAATCATCATCATAAAACACTACTTAAATAATGTTATATAGAGACTTGTCATATGATATGTTTATTTTGGCTACCACATCATCAATTTATGTAACAATTCAATTAACTATGTATCTAGGAACATATAATTAAGTTGTTAAACATGATACGAAAATTTAACACATAGCAAAAGGAGTTACATAAGTACATAAGTTACACATACGATACATGATATGCCAAAATAGTACAATATGTAATACAAAATTGTCACATAATACAATGGAATTAAAACAAAAGCAAGCTAAAGTAAATTCTTCAAGAAAATTATTAATATAAATAATATCTATGTATAATAAAATTAGATGGTGTGAAAAACTCAATGTATATCCTTCTCTTAAAAAATGCCACATATTCAAATTGAGGATATTTTGTAACAAAAGATTATGTTTTCCAACCAAACTAACAATGATAATTTAATGGTTGACTCAATTAGAAATCAATTGTTAATATAATGTAAATTTCACGTGTTTGCAACTTTTACAATTTTTTATCAGAGTATTCATATATTGTCAGAACCTTTGTTTACCGACCGATCGATGTTCCATCTTTCTGGTGATATATATATAACCACTGCCTTTTATTGTTTTGAATCTATTATTGTTTATGCTCGAATGAAAAACAAAATAGTCATATAGAAGTGTCTGCAATGTTAGTAAAATTAGAACATGAAAATTATTTATAAAAATTTATATGACAATTTCATGTTGAGTGACAGAAAATCTTTGTAATAGAAATTCAATATCCAACCAGGTATAATGTTTGAAACAACATACACAACATCTTTATATGTGTAATCATCTTTCAATTAATTTGATAATTAAGCATCTTTTTTATGTGTTTATGTAAATGTAGGTTTATTAAGAAATTCCTTCTTTTAGCTTCTGTTAACCAAATGGGTTTTTTCTTTTTCTGGTTCCTTGGAGCAGTTGGAAAAGATATGTCAATGGCTTCAACACTAAGTTCACTTATGTTGGCTTTGTTGGATGTCCTGTGTTTTTTCCCTCTCAAAAGGTATTGTAATTCATTGGCTTTGTCTAGATTTTAGTGAATAGTTATATATGTATTTAAAGTGAAAATGAAATGGTTTGTTGTGCATAAAAAAAAGGTGAAATAAGCTTTGGAAGCTTTTCCTTTAATTTGTTATCATGCAAAAGTAAGAGTAACCTAGCTATTTTAATTGCAGGTCTGTTTGGAGGCGAAAGAATTTCGATAGAAAGACTCTGTGTCATTTGATTCGCCGGTATATGAGCGTTGTGGAAAAGGCGTAACTAGAAGAGATTCAAACACATAGTAGTCTTGGTGGATATATGGATTGAAGATGTCCAACTGACATCTTGGAACTATTCACTCATATAGTGTGTGTGATTAATGTATATAGGTGATTAATCATTCAAAAGTTCAAGTATATTAAGTTAATGTTATTTATTTATCTAAGTAATAGTATTGTATATCACTTGAACAATTAAAATGTTTTCTCATACCTATTTTTGTTTTTCAACCATATAGCTAGATAAATTATTCATTATTTTCTTGCAGGTTTTCTATTACTAATGAGAGTAATTATTGTTTCATTCTGTATGACACTTGCTATATCTCAATAAAACATGAGAGGAAAGGTATTTTATCTATGGCGAATACTGATCCCAACAACGATTCTCACTTTTTTAATACCATTATATGTACTCCTCATTTGGATGGAAAGCTTGTGGTTTTTGGGAAGGTTGTTAAATGAATTGGTGTTATTCATTCTATCGAAACACTACTACAAAACTCAGATTCAACAACACCATGTTCACAACGGTTTTTCCCTACACCGTGGTGACATATCTTTACTAAGACACTACCTTAGTTATTTTGTTTTTTGATTAAAAATTCATTGTATATAACAACGGCTACAGAACCAACTGTTGCACTACTAGAAAAAAATATTTGGTAAAATGATTTTACATTAGACTTCAAGATACATGATGTGAAAAATAATTAAAATATGATTTTACATCAGAAATGTATTCATTTTACATCAGACACTTCAAGATACAATCAAACTTTTATCGGTTCGAACCTCAACGTCATATACTATTTTATTCCTTTAACGTTAAGGCGTACCTTTTCTTTTTTATTTATTTTAAAATTCACAAATAAAAGGGTTATCACCACGGTTCTACTTGTTAACCGTTGTGATATATTTTTAGTAGATAAAACTTATCTATACCGTTGGTATTCTTAACCGTTGTGAAATAGTTTACCCATATATAAGCGAATTTCCTTTCACTTATTGACAGTAACACTGTTTCCTTCATAGCGAGACCCTAAAACCCACTTTTTCTCTTCTTCTTCACCATTAGCCGTGAATCATTTGCTTCATACATTAAGGTATTCTTCTTCTTACATCTATTGTTAGATATTTCACATACTTTGGCTATCGTACATAATGTTTGTGTAACTATGATTTATTTTACAAAAAGAATGAATATATGGTGAAAACATCATTCACCCTGTACTTCTTCTTTTTCATATCTTCACAAACAAAATGTTAGTAAATGAAGAAACAACTGTGGCATCAAACTTTCATCTAGTCTTAGAACCCATGAAAAAAATATAAGAAATATGGAGCTTTTATGTAAGCTTCTTCCTCCTTATATTTATTTTTCATGGCTTCAAAAACTAGATGAACAACATATTTGAGGTGCGTCCTGGAAATTTATAATATTCTTTTTTCATTATTGAAGTTTGTTGTGTTTCCTTCCAGATTAAGGGGATGATGTTGGTGGTAACAATCGTATAGTATGAGTTCATAAGCTTCATATGGTTTGTGCAACTATGATGAAAAATACAAGTATGAAGTCATTGTGGAAATTTCATCCATCTTGCATTATTTCATCATTGTCTTACAAACTAGATGAACTTAATATATATATATATATATATATATATATATATATATATATATATATATATATATATATATATATATATATATATATATATATATATATATATATATATATATATATATATTGATTTAAGCCCAAAATTTGACGATGACAAATATGGTATGTTCTCCTGCTTTCTCTTTCGATCTCTCTTTACTCTTCACTAGATTATGGTTTTAGGGTTTGATTTCAACTGAATATGCTCGTTGTTTTAGTTTGTTGTGTTTTCTTACAGATTAAGGGGGTGATACATGTTGATAGCAAGTGGTGGTAGCAAGCATGTAGTATGAGTTGATAAGGTTCATATGGTTTGTGTAGCAATGGTAAAAATACAAGAAATATGAAGTCATTGTGGAAACTTTATCCACCTTGTATTTCTTTTTCATTGCTTCACAAACTAGATGAAATTCATATTTCCACAATAATTTTCAATAAAAGGTGCGTTCTTGAAACAATTTAACATAGTTTGTGATATTTTATGATGTTGTTTGACAATTTATAATATTTGGTTCTAGTGTATGATGTTGTTTGAGTTCATTATATTCTATGTAGATTATTTGTTTCACTAATACTCACTTAAAATACATTCATTTAAATTCACATAGATACTTATAATCTGCAAATTAAGTTGTATTTGAAAACCAACTTAAACAAAATATTATTGTTTTTGAATTGCATGTGTCTCGTTGTTCATCTCACGTTCTTTTACATGTATTATGGTATAATGATTTGGCTCCTTAGATGCATCATTGTATTCGATTATAGTTAAATTTCATTAAATACAATTTATTGGATAATCGGCCTCTCCATCAACACTTATAATCGTAAAAATTATGATTATAAAAATTACAATGATAAGTGTTGATGGTGAGGTAGATTATCCAATAAATTATTTTTATGGAAATTTAACTATAATCAAAGATAGCGATGCATCTAAGGAGTCAGGTCAATATACCATAATATATGTAAAACAACATGAGATGAATGACAAGACAGATGCAATCTGAAAACAACAATGGTTTGTTTAAGTTGGTTTTAAAGAATAGTTTAATTTTCAGATTATAGACTTCTTTATCAATTTGAATCCATGTATTTCTTTAGTGAGGTAATTTTAACAACGGTTATCTATTGTATTTCTTTAGTGAGGTACTTTTATCAATTTGCAATCAGAAAACAAGCAATTTATATATAATATAATAATCTCATGGTACTTTTAACAACGATTATCTATTATAACCGACATCAAAGGTAATTTATGTCTTGGTCATTCTTCAGATATGATGATTAAATTTGTGATATGCTTATGAAGTGTGTTGTTTGAAACAAAAGCAAGATTATAAGACAACTATACAAAATATAAAAAAATACTGCAAAAGTTTTCTCTAGGTCTGATTGATTCAGGATAGAAGTTAATTTTATTATTTCTAACCTTTTATAATTTGTCACATTCAATTAATATGATAATAATAAATATAATTTGTATAACATATTAAAAATTAATATAATAATAATAATGTATCACACTATATTCAATTATAAAAAAATGTGTTAACAATGCATTTAATACTAGAATAACGTGTGAGAGAGACTGGTAGAAAATTATTTTGCTTTGAATTGACATGACCTATAAAATAACAAACTTACAAATTTCTAACTTATATGCAATAATATTAATATATTATTATTAATATTATTACTATTATTAATTAGGAATTTCTAAGTTACAAAATTTTCTCGTTATTTTGCTTTGTAGTATAAATTATTATTATTATTATATTATTAGCAATTTAATAATAATAATAATAATAATAATAATAATAATAATAAAAAATATTATTAACATACAAGTTGAAAACTTGTACATTCATTTTTTTTAAGTTTTAAAAAAAATATATTAAAAAAATATTAATATATAAGATAAGAATGGGTTATTTTTGGATAATTGGCTTAATGGGTCCCACACACAAAAAAAACTCAAAATTGAGTAGTATTATTGGAGATGCTCTTAGGTTCTTTGCTATAGAAACTATCCCTACTGTTTTTAGCTCAAAGATAGTATAATTTTTCACACTAATAGTTTTGTAAAGGTGTGTAAAAATTATAAGGATATATTCATTTTGAGTCCGACTTTAATCCATTTATCATCACTCCATTTACTTCATTTCATTTCTCAGATTTGCATAATGTGTTAAAATCAAATCTAACGATTATATACATGACAATCACATCTCATTTGCATTCTCTTTGTATTTGTATTATATACATGGCAATCGTTAATGTTTTAGTATGTTGGATTTCTCTTTATTTTATCGTCATATGGATAATGTTTACTCACTTTTGTTTGTTTCATTACCTTGTGTTGGTTATTTATCGTTCTTTTTCATTCATCTCTTATTGTGTGTTTGTGGATGTTTGACTATTATTGCAATTGATCTTCTCTTTATATTATTCTTGCTATTTGGATATTGGTTAATATTCTTTCTCTCTCTCTTTGGATGTTGTCAAAGGGGGAGATGTGTTAAGATTGTAAATTGTATCATGTTGGTGGCACATATTCAGGGGAGCATGGTAAGTTTCTATTTGCTCGTTACATTTCAACAAGTTTTTGACATCATCAAAAAAGGGGAGTTTGTGAGACATGAAGGATGTTTTGAATAATGTCAAAAACTCGGTGTATTTGAAATGGTGCTTGGTGATACAAGGAAGAAGGGATGATCTCATGAAGTAAAGTTGCCTTGAGAAATTTGACTGCATGAGTCGAATCAAGCTTCCAAACAGGTCGACTCATCCTGTTAATTAGATTTGAGTCGACTCATGGCTTGCAACAGGTCGACGCATTTGAAGTGAATTTTCCTAAAAAACTCTTGAGTCCCAACAGGCTGACAGAGGGAGGTTTTTTGGTCGACTCACAGACATGGAACAGGTTGACTCAAAGTGTTCCATAGGTCGGCACATTCCTGGAATGAATACAGGTCGACACATTTCATTAAGGAGGTCGACGTATTACTGTTTTGTGCGTCCTTTTGATTATTTCTCTCTCACTTACTTTTACTTTCTATTCTTACTTTTTCTAACCAATATAAATAACTGATATATGTTTCATTAGAAGGTAACAAGAAAAGTGAAATAGATACACAGTTCTCTCTTCATCTTCTCCTTCTTTGTATTTATCAACAATCACACACAATAATCTTTGTTGATCAAGGTGCAAATTAAGGTGATAACGTCCAATCGTGAGATCGATATTTCAGCTTGGGTAGAGAGGTTATGGGTTTTTCTTGTAAGAACCTAAAAGGTTTTCTCCTCCAAGATCATAGAAGATTTAGGGGGTTTTGTACGTATCATTCGTTCGTAGATTTAGCCGAGTGAGGAGGATTGAAGATCAAGGTGATCGATCATTCATATCACGGTAACTAGAGGATTGCAAATATCGTTGTGGGTTCACTAGCATCGAAGCAAAGCGGCAGTGCTCAAAGTTTGAAGAATTGTATATCCTTGCAAGAAGGGAGCAATTAATCAGAGGTTTATTCGACGCGCGTGAAAGACTTGGTTCATCTCAAATCAAGGGGCAAGAAGAGTTACTACAACAATCGCAATTTGGATTGGTTTATTGTTCCAATTTTCTTCTTGTATTAACAATTGCAATATTAATGAAATATCCCAATTCGATTTGTGAATTGGGGGCAGAGTACTTCTAGTGAGGACGGTGAAGGAAATGCCTAAATAAATCTTGTGTGTTCTTTGTTCGTTTCATTCGTTATATTTTCTGCATTACTTGAAGTGGAGTTGTTTGACAAATTTTGTTTTGGTTTAGTGTGTGCACACCAACTATTTTTTAAATTGTTGTTATCAATTTTGGATATCAACTTATTAAAATTCTACATTACAATAATACACAAATAACACTTTGTGTGGGTGCACACCAAGTGTTTGATAAATAGTCAAAACACACTACTTCATATTTTTTAGTGCTTATTTTTCTTCCATAATTCTTTGTTGAGGGTGGTAATCAAGTGTGTTGAATTTAAATGATCGATTTAGAATTGTTTTAATTCTTCTTATCATCTCTTATATCTCATTTGGTTTCAAACGCATATCCGATCTCCGGTGACTTAATTTTGTTTTTAGACGTGTTTTCCGGGGAACTTCTGCAAGATATTTTTCAAAGTATTTTTGAAAAGTTAAATTTTAAAAAGGGATATATTCAACCCCCCTTCTAGATCCGCGTCATCGTCTAAAAAGCCTGAGCAGGGAAGTCTCAATCAGGAGCTGGTTGAGCATGGAAGTCTTGGACTAGAGATCTAAGCAAGGAAGTCTTAAACCAAGTGGATATAAGCAGGGAAGTCTTAGACTGTATGTCTAAGCAGTGAAAGTCTTAGGCTTAAGTGCTTAACTAGTTGTAATCATGAGTTGTTTACAATGGAAAATCTCTTGTGAGGAAATGGGATTGAAGTACTCTCAGTTAGGAAAGGGACCATGATAAATCTGTTGTGTTCATTTTTTTGTTTTCTCTTGTTCTAATATATTGTTTCGCTGTATATATGATCTGGTTCTGGACACATGTTTAGATTCTGAACTCTGGTCAGAAGCAAAAAAGTTTTTGGATAACACAATTTAACCCTCTTCTAGTGTATTTTCCTCACCTTCTTATCTTGATTTATTGCATATGACCAATAGATTTTTGGAAGTTTAAATCGGTATAGCAAGGCTCCTCTAACATTCAAAATATGTTGGTGTTTTCTCTCCATTATCCCATTTTGTTGGGTGTTTCAACATAACATAATCCATGTAAATATACTAAAGTCATCCACAATGGTTAAAAAATATCTATGTCCATGAATTGAAGTAGTGGAAATTAGTCCCCGTACATTAAAATGTAAAAGAGAAAATTTAGCAGTAGCCTGAGATGTACTAATATTGAATGATTTTTTTGGCAAAGTGGCAAATGTCACAAACAAATTTATTATCATTGTTAATAGAGGGATACAATTTTGTCATATCATACAATCTATGATTGGAGAGATGTCATAGCCTAAAATTCCATATAAAAATTTGAGGTATGATGTGAAAAGATGAATGACTATCAGTGTGGTTTGTATGTTATAAAGAAAAGGTAAGCTTGGTACTTGTGAAGATTTGAAATTACTCATCAATTTGTATAATCCATTCACTTGACTAGCTAAACCAATCATCCTTATTGACTTCATATCCTATAAAAAACAGTGAGTTTGTGTGAATTTGGCTGATAAGTTGAGTGATTGACATAATTTGGATACAAATATCATATTGATTTTGAAAGCATCTGCATATAAAACATTGGAAAGAGGAAGAGATTAGGATATTTTAACATTACCTGCGTAATGTACTTGCATTGAACTACCATTTGGTATATGAACATTTAATGGCTTAAATATATAATATGATTCATATAAATGTAATGATGAATAAATACAATCATTAACTCTATAAGCAATGAGCCTATAAGATGGATTATGATTGATACTTGGATAATAAGGTAAATTTGACTTGGAATTGAATGATGTGTCCATGTTTGTTGCAATGTATGTTAAATCTAGAATTGGTTTTGCTAAAAGAACATTGACTTCTACCATAGCATCTTCTTGCACCAAAAGCATTTGCCAATAGATTTTAAGTGTCAAAATTAGATGTATGAATCATGTTGCTTTCTTCTTGAGTCTTCACAACTGGAAAAAAAAATGTCATTTAAACTATTTAAGAATTGGATGGCTTGATCTTCAAGGATGTATGGTCTTGCTGAAGACATAACTTCACATTTGTATTTATGATAGCTTGTACACAATGGAATTGGTCTATGTACACTCATTTCGTCCCATAAAATTTTCATTTCTATGAAATATTCAACAATTTTGGAACCTTATTTTAGATAATTGAGTTGAGATCGAAGTTTTGAAAATCAAACTCTAACAATCTTTGAAAATATTTCTTTTAAGTCATTCCAAACTTCTATTAGAGTATCATGATATATGTTGTGAATTTGATACCTTAGAAACAAAGTATAATTGATTCTTTGATCAGTCAAAAAACCCACAAGGGGTAGGGTTTAGGGTAACCAAGGATAACAACAAGGATTGGTTATAAACTGTTATTATTTTCTTTCTCTTAAAAACAAGATTACAAGTATACAAGAATAACAAATAACCTCTCTCACTTTTGAATTAGGGTTTTATCTTTATATTTTCCCTTATACAACAGATGAGAGACTAATATACTATTTATAAAAAACATAACACACTAACCTGATGGGATTTTTAACAATTAACCATTATATGCTAACTTAGGATACAAGCTAACTTAAACAATTGGATCCATAACACAAGGCCCAATTTAACAAAAACATGTGAGCAGACTTTGACGGCATGCTAAACCTAGAATTTGTTCCAATATCTCACAAATCTCCACCTTGGAACAAACTTTATAACAACAAGAAACAAACTAGTTTTCTTCATGCAACTTTATCAACTGCATATGGTGGAAAAACTTGCAACTGGGCAAAGTTTTGGAGATCATATTAGCAGCATTATGATTTGTTGAAACCTTCAACACTTGGACTTCTCCATGCTCGATTACCCCTCTGACGAAATACAACCTCACATCAATGTGCTTGGTTCGCTCATGATAGGTTGAGTTCTTCAACATGTGTATTGCACTTTGACAATCACATTTTACAATGATACCTCAACATTAAAGTTTCATCTCCTTTGCAAAACCTTCAAGCCACAATGATTCCTTTACAACCTTCTCAAGTGTTTCTTTCCAACTAATTATTGTGCCAAACATAGTAAAAGATATCCAGAAATAGATTTTCTGGAATCCATACAGCATGTATAATTAGAGTCGACATATCATTTGATTTTTTCTTTACTATCTTCACTCAAGGCTCCACCATAAATTATGACTTTATTCAAAGACCCATTTATGTACCTTAGAATCCATTTCAATGTTTGTCAGTGAGTCTTTCCAGGATTCTCCATGTACCTGCTTACAAGACTTACTGCATATGCTCAGCTTGAATCTACTTTATTAGCATATGTAATGTTATACATATAAGTTCTTTCGACATCAGTACTAGGACACTGATCTATACTCAACTTTAATTGAGGGTTTGTCGAAGTCACAACAGGCTTTTAATTCAACATACCAAACTTATCGAGAATCTTCTTTAGGTATGTCTCTCGAGATAAGCATAATCTCGACTGCTTCCTATCTCTCCAAATGTCAATCCCAAGAATCCTAAACAAATCTCCAGATCCTTCATATCGAAACCCTTATTGAGTTCAGCCTTCACCCTTATTACATCTTTGACATTGTTGCTTTCTATTAGAATATCATCCACATAAAGCAACAAAATAACAAATGAATTACTAGGTCGAAATATGAAGTAAACGCAGTGGTCGAATTGACTTCTGATGAAACTTATGTGTGGCATGAACTTATTGAATCTCCTATTCCACTTTCGAGGAGATTGTTTCATCCCATATAAAGATCTCTTCAGTTTACATACATACTATTATTTCCCCTCTTCGACATACCCTTCAGGTTTCCTCATCAGGATTATTTCATCAAGTTCACCATACAAGAACGCAATCTTCACATCCATTTGTTCCAGTTCAAGGTCGAATTGTGCCACCATAGCAAGCAACATTCGAATGGACTTGTGTTTCACAACAGGAGAGAACACATCATTGAAGTCGACACCTTTTTTTTTAGTGAAACCTCTTGCAACCAACCTTGCCTTGTATCTCTTTGACGACACTCCTTTGATTCCTTCTTTAACTTTGAAAATCCATTTACAACTAACTAACCTGGCTCCAGCAGGTTTCTCGATCAATTCCCATGTGTTGTTATCATGAAGAGATTTCATCTCATTATCCACGGCCTTCATCCATTCAGTCTTAATTTGACTCCTCATAACTTCCCTATAGTTTCTAGGTTCTTCATCTAGAACCTCACTTGCAGAGATTAAGGCATAAGCTATAAGATCTGCATAACCAAGTCTCTGAGGTGGATTAATGACTCTTCTCGACCTGTATCATTCTAACAGGTAGTCATTATCAGTCTCCTCATCTTCAACAATAGCTTCTACTTCTGCTTCTTCTTCGAATTCATCTGGGTCATGCAATTCAACATCACTATGCTCCACCTCAATAGGAATTTCTCTCTATTCTAGCTCCTCGTCAACATCATCAGTTTTCTTGAAAGTCATATCAGCTTCATTGAAAACTACATCTTGGCTGGTGATACACCTCCTGTGACCTGGCTCTAGGCAACATAACCTATAAGCTTTAACTCCTTCAGGGTATCCCATGAACATGCATTTCAAATCTCTAGGTTCGACTTTGTCTTGCCTAATGTGAACATAGGCTACGCAACCAAATACTCTCACTTTGTCGAGATCTGATGGATGTCCCAACCAAACTTCTTCAGGTGTCTTCATATCTAATGCAGTCGAAGGAAATCTATTTATCAGATATGTTGCAGTCGAAACATCCTCAGCCCAAAACACCTTCTTCAATCCAACACTAACCAACATGCATCTAACCCTTTCGAGGATTTTCTGATTGAATCTCTCAGCTAGACCATTTTGCTAAGGATTGTATGCTACAATCATATTCCTTGCAATCTCAGACTTGACACACTAACTGTCGAAAGCTTCATTGCAGAATTCAAGGTCATTATCAGTTATCAACCTCTTGACCTTTCTGCCAGTTTGAGTTTCGACCTAAACCTTCAAACTCTTGAAATTCTCAAAAGTTTCATCCTTCATCTTCAGAATGAATACTCATATCTTTCTGGAATAATCATCAACAATGTATAGAAAATACCTTGCACCAGAATGTGAAGGATTCCTTGAAGGCCCCCAAAGATCAACATGGATGTAATAAATGGATTCATGTGTTCTTTGTGTACTTTTGTTAAACTTCACCATATAGGATATACCAAATACACAAGGTTCACAAAACTCTAACTTCTCGATTTTAGCACCACACGGCAGGTTTTGTTTCCCTAGTTCAAACACACCTTTTTTGATGACATGGTCTAATATGTGTCATAATTTTGTCTTTGTCAATAGTTTCATGGATGCAACATTTTTCGAACCACTTACAACTTCAGGCTCAAGGGTATACAAGCTTTATTTCTTCACTCCTTTTAAGACTTCCTTCGACCCCTTCATGACTCTTAGAATAATTTTCTCTCCTTGAAAAACATATCCCTTCTTGTTGAATTCACCAAGAGAAATCAAATTTCTCTTCAAGTCAGGTACATACCTAAATTCAGTCAATAACCTTATTGACTTATCATGGAGCTTGAATCTCACAGATGCAATACCTACAATTTTGCAAGCTTTGTTGTTTCCTAGCAGCACCGATCCACCATCTTGATCACATAGCTTCTCAAACAAATCTTTGTTTGGAGTCATGTTCCAAGTGCAACCTGAATCCATAATATAAGTCACCGCTTGAAACCACGAGAACATCAGATGAGTCAAAATCATTTGCAACAATGGTAGCATTGACATTATCCTTACCTCCATGATCTTTCAGGCGTTCAGGACACACCTTTCGAATGTGATCCACCTTCTTACAATGATAGCATTGAACACCAGATGTTTCACCATCATAAGACTTATGTTGACTCCTACCCTTCTTCTTGTCGAACTTACCATCCTTTCGCAAGAATTTCGCCTTAACGGCCAAAACTTCACCAACCGTCGAACTTATATGCTCCTTTCGTTCGTTCAAGTCCTTAGAGTACAAGGCAAATTGAACATCTTCAAAGGTCATGGACTCTCTTCCATACACGAGGGTTTCTTTGAAGTGAGCATGTGTTATGGGAAAAACGCATAACAGCAAAAACGTTTCATCTTCATCATCGATCTTCACATCAATATTTTCAAGATCAAGAAATCAGTTTGTTGAACATATCTGACTGCTAAACCAACACTTTGTCTTCGCTCTTCTTGAATAAATACAAAGCTTGCTTCGGGTAGAGTCGACTCACCAGCGATTTGGTCATGTACAAATATTCAAGTTTCAGTCACAACCCTAACGTTGTCGTCTCCTTTGATACCTGACGAAGAACCTTATCACCAAGGCTCAACAATATTGTGCAGTGTGCTTTCTCAGTCATGTCCATCTTTTCAATTGTCGTTAATGCAACATTCATGGTCGTCTCTTTCTTCAACGCTTCCAAACAACCTTGCTGAACAAGTAGGGCTCTCATCTTCAAGCGCCATAGACCGAAGTCGTTAACTCCGGTGAACTTTTCAATCTCATACTTTGTTGAATGCGTCTTCTCCATGCTCACTACACGAATTTGTTGTGAATTGGATACCTTAGAAACAAATTATAATCGGTTCCTTGATCAGTCAAGAAATCCACAAGGGTTAGGGTAACCAAGGATAACAACATGGATTGATTATAAACTACTATTCTTTCTTTTCTCTTAAAAACAAGATTACGAGTATTCAAGAATAACAAATAATGTCTCTCACTTTTGAATTAGGGTTTTATCTTCCTATTTTCCCTTATACAAAATATGAGAGACTAGTATGCTATTTATAAGAAAACTAACACACTAACCTAATGGATTTTTTTAACTATTACCCATTACAAGCTAACTTATGGTACAAGCTAACTTAAACAATTAGATCCATAACACAGTGCCCAATTTAACAACAACTTGTGAGCGGACTTCGACGATATACTAAACCTAGAATTTGTTCAAATATCTCCTAATATAAAATTGTTTGATTAATAGAATCAAAAATATAATTTATTATCCAAAAGTGCGTCAGATAGATGCATCATTCCCAAGATGATTTATTGAAATCATCATCATCTATCACAAGTATTGAATGATCGACCATGGAAATTTTGTTATTTGCACCAAGTGCTCTTCTCATAAATTTGCTCCAACCAACATAATTGGCGCCATTGAAAAGCTTCCCAATCAATAAACTAACTATAGTTATATTAGGAAAGGTGATGAAAGCGAGTTAGTTAGTGCCTAACTAACTTGTATCTTCTTGGTGATCATTCTTGTGTGATAGCCACATTGAAGATCCACTCTAACAAAGCATATGTGAAATTCTTTTTCATGAGTTACACTTGTGTTGATATTCCAACATTGTCACCACATCATTTCTTAATATCAGCATCTTCTTGTGTCTATTCTTGTTGAGTTTCTCTTAACATGTATTCATAACTTATTAACTTAACAGCTTTGTTGAGTACTTTAAACCAATTTCATCAATGATCGACCAACCATGACCACCTTTGTTGAGTTTCTCTTGACATGGATCCATAACCAAGAAAAACTTAGAAACTTATAATTTATTTTAAAGTTGATAAGATAATGATAGTTTAAAAAATACACTATATAATATATGATAATGTTTTAATGTTCTATAGTCTTCTTATATAGTACACTGTCATTCCTTCCATTTTAATTAATGCAATGGTTTAGATAGATTCATAGTCACATGTGCATCTTCCACCATATGGTCCACATCTCTGCATTTTTGTCACTTTAATGTCCCTTATGCCACCACACCGTTTTAAACGTGGAAGGATCTTTACCAATATTTCTTGCAGTCCACTAGAACATGGATAAGAATCCAGAACCATCAATAAGGTGAAATAGCCATTGAAAAATACATATCTCAGTCTCACTATACATAAAATGCAAGCTCTATTACTTAATAAATTTATGTCTGAATAGAATGATATCAAAGACAAAACATTCTTAAATAAAAATGTTACATGCACAGGACAAAACCTGCATAAAGTCATAATAAACCCCTCACCAAAAATAATAATAATAATAATAATGAATTGGTGATTGAGAAATTTTGGCCTAAAAAATGAATCCACAGCTTCTTAAAATCACTAACTCATTATTTTGTGAAGGGTTTATCTAATGACTATTTTACAATTGTTTCTGAGAAAAGCTGTACTTCTTCGATCCTCGAGTTTATACGGTCGAACTCTTGCTACTACGGTTTACCTGGATTTGTTTGTATCATCTCTTGAATCTTATAGCTTCAAAGTGAGATCAGGAGATGTAGATGTAGATGCTTGCGGTGGAGGCTGTGCCATTGGAGCAAAACTAGAATTTCCGACATTAACACCGCCTCCCTGATCCACCTGTCTGAAACTTCCCGGCCAAAAGAAACCTACATCCTCATCTTCTACGAAAACAACTGATCCGAAATGGTTTCTATTGAATTTTGCAGCAGCTCTCATATCAGGAGCCCTCACTGATGAAATCGGTTGCATATGTGTTCTTTGATGCATTGCACCGTGAGCTTCAACGCCAAGGGACCGAAAAGGAGAACCATGAAGAGGTAGAGATGCTAGGCTTGTATACCTGTCGGTGAACATTCCCATTCTCATCGCGCGTTTAGCCATCGTCCTCTCCCGTTTGTGAGCATTCTGATGACCTCCTAATGCCTGCGAGCTAAAGAACTTCCTCCTGCAGTAATTACAAGAGAAAACCCTTGGAGTTACCGAAGGCGAAGCATGAGCTCCCACTTCACTGCTAGCATCACTTGAAGCCTTAAACTCGCCATCACTTGAACTGATATTGAGTGTCAAGTCAAGCGTCATGGAGTCAAGATCACGAGGCGCTTCGGAAGGATTTTCAGGTTCCAAGTTCAAATTTGGAGTCATCATTTAGATGAATCTTCTAAGAGCTATAACTTCTTCTACATAAGCCAATTGAATATGATACTGTTACCTACATTATAATGAAATAATACATTATATGCTATGTTATGTAAAAAAAGAACAAATATATATAGCACACACAACAAAATTCAACTAAACCGAGTTTCCCTGAAACCACTCATTCACGAATTCGGAGTACTAGTGACTGTTCGATCAAAATCACAGATAGTTTAAATTTAAATTTAAGTTTTGATCAAACAAACATTAATGACCCGAATGCGTGAATTTGGAGACTGAATTCGGTTTCATAAGAAAGGCCTAAAACTACATTTTGTTTGTCCAAAAGAGGACATAGATATTAAACTATCACATCAAAAGTAAACTATCTTCCCAAGGAAGGAATCATAAACTTTAATTTGTAACAATTTAGATTTAGTCCTCAAACAAACCCAAATATAGTAACATATTTAACATAAACTTAAGAAATTTTACACTTGCATGCTTACATAGAGTTTAACTAAATGATTCTGACTATCACGGATACCAGAAACACCGACACAGACACATTTTTTTTGTGAGGTGTGAGTGCTAAACAAATTCCAACATCATTCATATCAATTGATATGCAAAGTGATTTGTTGAAGTGGACTAACAAATCCTAATCACTCAAAGACTAGTCTTAAACAAAGAAATCAAACAGAAAATTGGAAGATTGGAAACACTAAAACTCAAGAAGGTAACTAGAATTGGTTATTGGAAAAGAAGTTGAATATATAACAAAGGGAATCATGAGTTATTTAAAAAGGAAAAAAAATGGTACTAACATCAAAGTAGGCTCCATGTTGATACTCACAACAAGTTAGATCTAAATTCCAAAACTCAAAACTAAGATTCAGTTACTTACATAAGCAATTAGCATAATAGGAAAGAAGTTGATATATGCAAGCAAAGCAAGTAGTAGTGTGATTGGGAAGAAGGGTGGGAAAGTTTTTGTATGATAAAGAGAGAATGAATGAGTGAGATGATACTTAAAAAGGAGATGATAAGATTAGAGAAGAAAAAGAGATAGTTATGGGAAAGCAGAGAAAAGAGATGGTATTGGTAGGGTTGTCAGATAACATAATTACATAACACAAGACAACAAAACATGTTGAGAAGAGATGAATGAAACAACAACAATAGAGTTAATAGTACAATCATATATTTTTTATCAATAATTAATTAATTAAATATGAATTGTAGTTTAGGTGGTAATTAAGAAAAATAGTTTTATTAATATGAATTATTGTGTGTAGAAGATATTCGAATTCTATTAGAAAAAGGACGAAGGAAATAGAGACAGCGAGACAAAGCAGTCCCCACTTCATTTCTGCCAACACCTACAATAAAGACGCAACATGCTCATACGGAATTAGAGACAACTTCACAAAAATTTATAAATATATACTAATATAACTTATAATTGTTCCTTTCAAAAAAATAATCATTATATGGTTAATAAATATTTGCAAATACACAATCATATTTTATTGTAGAAATAATTTAGACTGAAAAGACTAGTGTAACAAGATAGTATGGTGGTATCCCACAACTTTAACACTTTAAATCCCATGTGATATAATTTGCTAATTGGGTAGTTTAGTTTAGACACACAACTTTAACCCATTGAATTTTGCAATCTTTTAATAAGAATTACTAGTACAGTTAGAACTCTCTAGTCAAATAAAATATGATCGTATTTAAATATGTGGTTCTTACAAAATTATTAAATTGTTGATTTTAATAAACAAAAATTAATTTTAATTATAATATTTTTATTAATTGTAATTAGTGGATAAGTTAAATAAATTAAATATTAACATATAAAAATATAATAATGAAAAATATTAAATATTGTATTGATAGTATAAAAAACTAATTCTTTTGAAATTCTTTTTTTTTTTTAAATATGATACTTTTATATGAAATGGAAGAAATATAGTTTTACATTATAATCACAATGTATTTGAGAAATCATAATAACTTATTTTAGATTTAACATATTCTCTCTGTGTGCGCGCGCGCCCTCGCAACGGATAAAATTAAAAATAAAATTAATAAAGAAAATTGTGTGAAAGAATCCTCGTAAATTTTAAGGAGAGAGTTTTTAAATTTTAAAATTTGTGCATTTGTGAGGGACTATCCCTAGCAGATATTTTCCGCAACTTTTGCGAGGGGCGCCCCATATACGTTTGGAGATTATTCTACTCCTTGTCCCATCACCACTAGTGCGTGTCAGGGGCTTTAATGATAACATTTACATTTGCGATGAGCATCTCTTGTCACTTATTATCGTTGCATTTGCGAAAGGTAATCCCTCGAAACTTTTGTCATTCTTGCACTACAACATTCTCTTCAATGCGCTAGTGTTGGTTCTGAGCGACACATTTGTCTAACTATGACACTAGTTGTGGCTTTTAAATCATAGTGTTGCCAATATTCGACGTTATTTATCAAAAATCGTGTATTACAGCGTCACTAAGAACCGACGCTAGCAGTTTCTATTTTTCTTTTTTTAAGCGTCGGCTTTAAGTGACGTTATATTCTTATAATTGTGTAATAACGTCGAATATAGCTGCCGCTATTTTATTACTTTTTGAATTTATACCTGTTTAAAACCAAATGTATTTGCTACATTAAATTTACTTAACCATGTTTTTAATTTAGAACTATTCATTTATATATTATCACATCAAAATTCTAACATAAGATAACAAACTTGTCTAAATCCATGATATTGCTACATTAATTAAGATGTCAAAGTTACATCAAAATATTATCATAAAAATGTTAAAGTTACATCAAAATAACAACACAAAATATTGCTACATCTACAAGTCATAGTTACATCAAAATACCAACATAAAGATGTCAAAGCATCAAAATACCAATACAAAATATCAAACTTGTGAAAATCAACAATAATTTGAACAAGTTCTAAAACTAAGAAAAATACAATGCATATTACTCAACATCCATCACTCATTTCATCTAGATCTAATGACTATTCATATGATTCATCCTCGTAATGGCCATGAATATTAGGATCTACACTAGAAGGAGCAATGGAAGGACCCGCCTGACTCGACTTCCAAGCAAACATCTCTTTCTGAAATTCTTCAAATTTCCTTTTCAAAGTTGTTGTCTCTACTTTAGCTTAGGTAGCCTCTTCACGAGCTATAGCAGCCTCAGCTCTAACCACCTGAATATCTTGGCACCCCGCTTCTCTATTCGGGTTTGAAACGATCACTTGTGTCAAGTAAGACACTTCATATTGTATGTTGATCGTCATTCAGACAATTCCGTAAGATTATTATCAGTTTGAGTGTCTTGTGTCAGACGATTCACATAATTTTCCTGTAAAACACAAGACACACATAAAATCAACCTCATTTCAAGAATTCTATAATACTAGGTCACTCAATGCATGCATCACAAGGTTTTAACTCAATGCACACAAACAAACAAACAAACATTGCATACCAGTTCAAAACAATATACACTAATTGTTATAGTATTCATATTTTTTTTAATAATTTATAATTTTAATTGAAATTATTATTATAAATATTTAAAACAATAAAAAAAAGTAAAATCCTAGAGAAAATTTTTTGTTTTCGCACTAAATTTAGTGTCGCTCAGAGTTGACGAAATAATTAAAATAAATAATTTCTTAAAACAATTAAAAAACACGGCAAGCGAAATTTCTGAGAAAAAATATTTTTTTTGGCACCCATATTAGCGTCGAATTAAACTGCCGCTATTATAAAAAACAATATATTTAAAACTATAAAATGAGGCAATATAATTTATGGGGAAATGAATTATTTTTGCACCAATATTAGTGTCTCAAAAAGTCATCACAACTATAAATTAATTAATTAATTAATTAAGTATATTCAGATTTAGCGTCGGCTTTAATTGACGCTAGTAATAATGACATTAAAATAAAACAAATGTTTCTAACGTTATTTGTGATGTTATATCAATGCTAGTAGCGTCAGAGTCGGGATCGACGTTAAAATATTGCAGCTAAAACATGTTTTTCTTGTAGTGTTCTGCATGTTACTACATCACTTTGAGCGTCTGTCAGCTGCTATATGATGACATTACAATTTGTGAGGGACTACCCCCAGGCTAATTATGACAATTTAGCATGTGTGGGGAGTACCCTCGCAAATTGCTTCACATATCTCCAGCGCCATGTCCACATTCTCATTCCACCGCTTTTGTTTCTGCTTTATTATTATCTTTGCTCTTTCTTTATTTTCTAACCAGTTTTCACCCATTTTCACTTCCTCTACCTCAATCCTTCACCATCTAAATGAAATTTTTCATCAACAAATCTTTATCAACACATCTAATTGAAGGTGATTATTTTAAAAGTTTCATTTGTTTTCTCTCTGTTTTATATTTTTCAGTTTACATCAAATCCTAATCTTAATTTTTTTTTCTCATATTCCATTTGTTTCTATAAAGATTTAAAATTTCGCAAGAAGATTCAAATCAAAGATTTGCAGTTGTTTGATTTGTTCATCCAAGAAACACTTTTCTTTTAAAAAATTTTTTTTGGATATATATATATATATATATATATATATATATATATATATATATATATATATATATATATATATATATATATTGAAATGTGTTTTTAAATGTTATGTGCTATATTATGTATTATGTGTTGTTAATAGTATTTTAAAAATAATATTGTTTTAGAAATATATTATATTGGGGTGTTGTGGGTGTTCTGTTTTCAAAATTATGTTAGTGTGTTGTTAATAATATATTATATATTATTTTAGAAATATCATTATATATATATATATATACTGTTTTTATAATTATTAAGTATTTTAGATATTTTATTTTTAAAATAATACTTAAAATTTTATTTTAGAAATTATATACTGTTTTTTTCTAGAAATTATTATTTTAGTTAATATTAAGTATTACTTTAGTAAACAAAAATTATTTTAGAAATATTAAATATTATATGACATATAATATTGTAATAAAATACTATTTTATCTTAGGATTATATATTATTTTTTAAAAGTATTTTTGAAATAATAACTTAAAAAATAGTATAAATAATATTTCAAAAAAATATATTAAAAAAATAGTATATCTTTATATTATAATTTAGTAATATAATTTAGTACTATTTTAGTAAACATATCACTTAAAAATTATTTTAGAAATATTAAGTATTATGTGATATATAATATTATAATAAAATAATATTTTATTTTAATATTATATAATGTATTTATATAGTATTTTCAAAATAATACTTAAAAATGGTATAATTAATATTTCAAAAATAATAAAAAAACTATATAAAAATAGTATATTTTTATTATTATTTAGTAATATATTTTTGTTTTATTTTAGTAAACATAAAACTTAGAAATTATTTTAGAAATATTGGTTATTATGTGATATATAATATTATAATAAAATATTGAGTATTATGTGATATATAATATTATAATAAAATATTGATTTATTTTAGCATTATATATTTTTCATTTAAGTATTTTAAAAAATATATGCTTGTTATATGATGTAATCGATAAAAATATAAGAATTTGTGGATAGATCAATTCCCCTATTATTTATTAAATTTAAACATGAAGAATGTTCTACATGTACATTATGGAATATTATCAATTCTATCGTAGTTGAATGTTTGATAGATTGTTTCTATGAAGACATGGGGTTAAATCACATTTTAAGGAGGGAGTTGTTGGGTTTCTCACATATTTATTTGCTCAAGAATATTATTGAAGCGAATGAGGAGTAAGATGTTTGTGTTTAAAGTGTGGTTGCAGAAATATAATTAGTGACCCAAGTGAAGTGAAACGTCACTTAGAGAGAGTGAGCTTTAGGCTAAATTAATGGGTTTGGACATCTAATGGAGAAAATTTGTCATAGATGAATAAATAGGCTTCTAGTGGTCAAAGACATATTAAACTTGAGATGAATAAAGATGCTTCTAGGAGTAAATCATATATGCAGTACCATGGACAATTTAATCTAGTAAATGATATGGTCGATGACAAATTTGGGGTTAATGTGGCTTATGATGAACCTTAAGACTTTGATGTGGAAGAGCTCTGAATGAGAAAGCACAAAAGTTTTATTAATTGTTGAAAGAAATAAATATACCATTGCTTCTGGGGTCTTCTGACTTTAGGCTGTCAATGTGTGTGAGGCTCTTGATTGCAAAGTCAAATTGGAATGTTCTTGATCAATGTTTGGAATTATTTGCAAAAATGATGTTGGATGCGACTCATATGAAAGGAAGTATGACTACAAGTTCTTATGATGCAAAGAGGATGATGTCGAAGCTAGGACTAGAAGTAAAAAAAGATTGATTGTTGTATTAGAGGTTGCATGTTGTTTTATGAAAATGAGTTTGGTACAAATGATGGGGCATTTGAGGAATGTAAGTTTTGTAAGAGTCTGAGGTATGTAGTTCGCAATAAAGGAGTTTATCAAAGCAAAAATGATTTGTAGTGAAGTTCATGTTCTATCTGCCAATAATACCTAGGTTGCAAATAATGTTTGCATCAATCATAGTGCAAGTCAAATGACATTGCATCATACAAACACAATTAGTTTAGACATGATGCGACATCCATCTGATGGTGAGGTATGAAAATACTTTGATATAGTACTTCTATATTTTGCAGCAGAACCCAAAAATGCAAGGCTTGGATTATGCTCGGATGGTTTTACTCCTTATATCCAATTGTTAACAATTAGAGATCATCACCAAATTAAGGAAAATTTTCACTCGAAATGTGCTACCCGATTATCTGACACGCTTATTCATGTTAGACTTATTTGGGAAAGAAACTAATCAGACCCTATTGGATAGGTGACGATGTATTTCAAGATATGATTTCCCATTGGAATTCCAATACCTTTAAGCAAAGATATGAAATGGAAAAAAAATAGAGCATCTGAAGTTGGCGGTTGTAACTACGCAACAGGCAGTATTAGTGTTGCTGAAGTTGCATGAATGACGGTCAATTTATTTATGTTTTACTTAAATTTTCATTTAGATTTTAGATTAATTAAAACTAATTATCTGTTACTTATGTTTTCATTTAATTAGCATGACAAGTTGGGTAGAACTCCACTTCTTAATGAGATCCATTTGGAGACTTATATCAAGAGAAATAGAGATTTTTCCGATGATCGCTCAAGAAATACTCAAGTAAGTTTTTCTTATATTTAGTCATTTTATTTATTTAGTTTACCTAACTTATTTAAATTATGATAACATCTAATTTATTTATTTTTATAGGAGGGGTGTGATAAACAACTTGCCCTTGCTCTATCAAAGCATCTTGAGTTACCTACACCACCACTGGATCCTGCTGATCCTAGTATGGGTTTTCAGACTTAGTATGATGTTGCATGGGAAGAGGAAAATGGGAGAGTGCATGGTGCTTAAGGGTACGCCAAAACTATCAGGAGGCATCATAAGAGTTTTAGAATAAGACTTGTTGATGGAGAAGGATCATCACATCCACCTATATTAACCGCTAAAATGATATAAACCATGAGAAACTTTTTGCATACTGAGGTAGCACGCAAAACAATAACAAGAAATACAGAAATGGAAGAAAATAAGAGAAAACAAATAGAGATAGAGGAAGAATTGAGGAGCAAAAAAATGGAGTATGAGGAAGCAATGTGGGTTGCAAATGAGTGCGCACAGAGATTTGAACAATTTATGGTCTCACTGATGAACCAAGGTTCTGGTGGTGGATATGGAGGAGTCAGTGGATATGAAGGAGTTGATGATGAGGAGGAGGAGGAGGAATAAGAAGAAGACAATTAAAATGTTTGAATATAAACTTTTAATATGAATTTTTAAATTTAACTTTGGTAGATATGGAAACTATTTATTTTTATTTCACCTTTAATCATGAATTATTTAATTTTTTATTTTTATTTAAATGTTATTTTACAAAATTTAAAAATTATTTATTTGTTTATTTATTATATTGAAGGTATTTTATTATAATAATATAATTATATTTATAATAATATAATTATAATAATTCTTATATAACATTGTAAATATTAGTTAGGGGTTAAACCCCTCACAAATACCAAAACGTATTTTATTCTAAAAATAATCAACCAATTTGCATTGGGTTAATCCCCTAAAAAATACCCAAATGTTGAAGGCTTTGTCATGGGCTTATCCCCTAGAAAAATACTGACACCCTGCGCCACCTAACATACATGTCAACAAGAGAAAATTTAGGGACCAGATTTTGCAAGTGGCTTAACCCCAAGCAAAATAGCTACATGGTAGACCCCTCACTAATAATTTATGATGAATTATTTAACTAGGGGACTTGTGTCGCTCCCGGGATTTTCATCCTAGTACAAACGCGAAAGTGGCGCGGAAAAGGTAGAGTCGCCAGCTAGACATTTTTATCCTGAAGGAATGGGAAAGGTAATGTTGCACAAACCTAAGGAAGAAGGAAAAGGACGAGGCCTTGCGAACCAAAGATCTGGGTCCGGAAGTCGGTTACGAATTGAGAAGGTATTAGCACCCCAATCCGTCCGCCGTACCCGACGGGATCCACGCTTATAAGTCTGTTTTCAAAGGGTGAGAAATAATATGCTGTTTGAATGAAAGAATGGCTATCTGGAATGGAATGGAAATTAGAAGAGGGATTGGAAAGGAAAAATGGAAAGAAAGGGGGAAAATGTAGGGAAAATAAAGATTGTGCTCGAATGAGCCCTACCCCACTGCCTACGTACCTCATCGGGAAAATGAGGATCAGAGTCGTTGTGGTTCGTCTAACTAATGCGGGAACTTGTTTGTGATTTTTAGGATGACGTTTCCATAGCTTTAGCTCAGGTGTTACCGGCTCTGACTCGAGGGTGTTTACCGTATCGCTGTTTGAACTGTCGAGACAAGTCATATTCATCCGCAAGGAGTATGAGATGAGAAGAGAAGACGTGATGTCTTGGTTTATTGTTTTTTAGAAGAAGTGTTTTGAATTTGTGTTTATTTTATGTACAACACTAAAGACTATGATACAAGAGCGAATACTTTCCAAGATCGCCCCCAATGGAACGTTTGTAAAGCATCCTAGAAGAGTGGAGGAGACCTCCACTAATCATTTCCCGTATAGCTTAAGGCTCGTGGCGCATTGTACACATTTTCTTTTATTAAGTGTTTTGATTTTTCTTAAAGATGAGAAGTGAGACTCAAGTTGGAAAAGGAAAAAACTCTAAGGGAAACTAGACTTTTACCCTAAGTTAATTAAGTTTAAAGATGACCTATGGTTAGTGAGGTTGGAAAGATTAAATCTACCTAAGGATATTAGACTAGAAATGTGAGTACAGAAAGTAATAATGAACAATATGGTCCTCCTAAGTCATGGTGGGTAAAAACGTGTATGAAACGTAAATGGGATGAAACGATGGATCGGGTGGGTCGATTGCGTGGTGCTGAGACGCACGACTTATGGTGTGTAATATATAAGACTTGCTTTTGGTTTAATGGAATGGAATTATGGTAATCGAGGAATCCTAAAGTCACATGAAACTTTATTTATTTATTTGAAAATTTACTCGATGTTGGATCAAGTATTTCTTTATTTTATTTTTGAGATTTGGTTTTCTATCGATTCGTTTTATCTTTTCTATCCTAATTATAGGAACTATACAAGTATTACATCACAAAGTACACAAAATATAATTGAGGCATAATAAACATAATCCAAGTCCATATGCGAATCCTTGAAAAATACCTCGCACGAAAGGAAAATTGTTAGTAAATAAAATGAACATGAATATGCAACAATATGATGGAAATGAATTAAGATAACAAAAATATCAAAAGTCTTGGAAAAAATATGAAATTAATTCCCTAGGGTCTCTAACCTGACTATAATATTGTGTTAAAAAATCTCTTAAAAATTCAAAGTCTAACTATGTCAAATGGTCACTTAAATTTATCTAAGTTTCAATCCTAATTTTACACAAACCACAATACCAAAACAGTGGATAAAATGGCCTAAAAAATATACCAAAAATATTCTAGGTTCTATTATTTGTCCTCTAATCATACCAAAAAGAATGGGCCAAATATTTTATAGGAAGTGGGAGAAATAAAATGTAAAATATTATGTGTTCATGAAAGAATTCAATCTAAAACCAATTAAATGAAAAATCGAAATTAAATTGAAAAATGACAAAATTCAGAAAGTAAAAATGTGGAATGTTTCTAAAATGAGTTATAAACCTCCTATAATTTTTGTAGAATTTTATTTTATGTTTTAGTATTTTTTATAGAATTAAATTGAAAAGATACTAAACCAAAATTAAAATAACAAGAAAATAGATAAGGGGATGCATCTGAAGTATTTTTTTAGTTAAAAAACGAACTTGGGCTTGAGACAGGGGGTGGAAATAGCGCTGGCGTTAGGCCCACGAACGCAGGATGATGGGATGCATCTCACGGTCCCTTAGTCAATCTGTTGACTTCACCTGAACCCTTGGATCTTAAAGTCTCCTAAGTAATCTCATCAAGTGCTCACAAACGCATGTCCAAGAAAGCTATGGTATACCACCCACACCCAAACCGCCGCACGAAGTGCCAACCGAACGGTGACAAGTGTCACCGCCGGTGGCTAGGAATCCATAAAAGTCTCCAACCTTATCTCTTCTACTTCCTATGGGAATTGAACGGATTAAATGGCTTTTAAGTATGATTAACTGCATTTGATGTGGATTTATTTCTTTTAATAACCCAATAATATCTTAATCTTATTCTTATTCCTATAATCAAATCTCTTAAAATTCCATTAACTTACTTAATAAATTAAGAATAAAACAATACAAAGGGCCAACCGAACCCTAATTCCTTCTTCACTTCTCTTCGCCGCCACCTCTTCCTTTGACCCCCAACGCCGCCGCGAATCAATCATCAGGTAAGAAGATGACATCAACCTCCGCCTTCTTCCCTTCACCACTATGCTCAACTTCTCTCAAACTAGAGTCACCGCGCGAAAATACCGTCAGAGAAGATGAAGGCCACGGTGGATCCTTCCTCTCCACGACCTCAAAAAAACCTAGCCTAAACCAATATCCCTCCCACAAACAGGATCATAAAAATCACCTATCCTAAATTGAAATTGTAAATCTCCGAGAACAAACACAAGCGGAATCCGAAATGGCCGGTAGCGTAGTAACAATCTTCACATAAGAACGATGTGAATTTGTACCTTGCTATTTGATCGTGTCGAAGACGTCAACGAAGAAACTGCATCTGTTGTTTCGGTGCCGCCGCGATGTTGGTTGCGCTTCAGATTGATGAATAATGATGCGACGAAGACGATTCTGATGTTACAATCTTGCTGCAATGCAAAGTTCAGGTATATGCTTCGACTCCACTTATCCTTCTTCCTCTGCTTCCAATTTGGTTCCAGATTATTTGTTGCGTGTATGAATTGATGAATTACTTTTGGAGTGTTATTGTTGAACTGTGATTTCGTGTATTGAAGATTGTGTTGAAACTCTGTTTTTTCCTTGCGCAGTTTATTGCTGAACTTTTGTTGATGAACGTGATGTGGATGGAACCTTTAAGTTCTGAAATCTTCAGGTTTTTATTGAAGGCGCAGAAGATTGAGAGTTATTAAAGTTGAAGGTTTGGTATGTTCTTGGAGATGTTGAATGGTGAAGATGAAAGCTACGGTTGAAGGCTTCGTCTTTCTTGATTGATGAAGATATAGATCGCAGCTTTGAGGAGTGATGGGAGAGGGTGATGAATAATGGAGAGTGAAGGTGAATACGAATTCAAGAAGAGACTTGAAGAGTTGAGAAGAAGTCTGATTTATATGGAATGAAGATCAGGTAATCAGTTAGAGTTCTGTTACGATTCTGTTGGAGTCAGTTGATTTCCTTTGGAAGTTTTATTATTTTTCTTTTTTTACTACTGAAATTTCTCTTTCTTCTGTTATGATCCAGTTGTATATATGTTAACTAACCGAGTTATCATTTCTTTTCCTTGGCTTTCTGATTCTTCTGATATGTAACCCAACTTTCAACATAAAAAATGGTTTCTGAATTTTCCTGCGATTGAAATTGTATAGCTGACGCTTGGTATTGATCTTCTATAACAAGTATTAACTGTCGAATCGTCTTTTCCTTCTCAGTATTTTTTCTCATGGAACGACGGAATCATATTGTTGATGAGTGAATGAATCAGGCTTGTAATTGTGAGCTTGTCGCGATGTTGAAATTTTCCTTACTGCAGGTATTACTTTTATGCAGAGTTATTCTTCTTCTTCTATCCTTTTCGCGATCGTCAATTAATGTTGGTTTTCCGATAGGATCAAATTTCATTTTTTAAGAAAAACTTGTTGATATCGTCGCTTATTCTGGATTGTTGCTCTGCAGGTTGTTGAAATTGGGAGGGATGTTGATGCGTGGTTGCGGAAGAGATCGAAGATGATAATCCATGAAATCGTCGAGGATCCGGTATCACGAATAATGCCGAGCTGATGAAGTTTTCTTCTGAATCAACATGAAGAATAATAGGAAATTTTTGTTAGGAATTTTCTATAGAATTTTCTGTTATTGATTCGGTCATCAGTTTGTGTAAACGTTCGGTGCTCTTTTTTAGGTTTATGTAAATCTGAGTTTCTCCGTCCGTTATTCAGCCTCCATCTTAGTACTGAATTTTTCTGTTATGGATTATACTGAATTTGATTTCGTTATAGTACTCGAGAAAATTGAGTTTCTTATTTAATGGATTTTCTTGTTCTTTGTTTTTGTTATATATTCTCCCTTTGGATGTTGAATTGGCTTTCAATTTAGGGCTTTGACCTCAAGCACAGTTCGGCGTTCAAGCTCTCTTTCCCTAGCATCAAAATTCTTCTCCAAATAATAATTGTAATCTCCAGCATAATCTTGTAAATTGCCATCTTGAACTTCAATCACTCTATTAACTAGCTGCTTAATAAAATACCGATCATGAGATACAGTGATAATAGCTCCCTCGTACTCGTTTATTACCTCCTCGAGCATGTATATACTGAGAATAATTTCCCGCAAATGTCCTGGATACACCCATTTCAGTTTCCACAATTTTTGTACATAGTTGATCGAGAGAAAGCCCTGTCATGGGAAATCATAACCATTGGCACATCTTGCATGTTAAGATATTCTTCAAGCCACTCAAAGGTATCAATATCAAGGTGATTTGTAGGCTCATCCAACAATAATAAATCTGGTTCCTGAAGTAAAATCTTGCCATCCTCATTTGCCATCCACCACTAAAAAAAACAACCAACCTATCAGAATCCTCAGTACCAAAACCAAACTCAGATCAATTTAATTATCTTTGAATCAACAGCATCCAAATTAACAGACTGTGCTCGCCTTTGAAGCAGATCAAATTAATCCAATGGTCTTTCTAAAACAATTCAATTGAATCTGAAACCCAACCTTGGAAATAAATCTCATGACCTTAAATTCCTCAATATAAGGCCTAATCTCATTATAGGGAAAACTTTGATCCATTTTGCCAAGACTATGCGAACCTGAGAGCTTAACTCTTTACATCTCGGTGACCTTGAATTCAAACCAAGATTAAGGGCTTCTGACCCCAGTAACAAGCCTATGACAATGACATGTGAATTTGAAGAGTAAGCCAACTAGATGGTAATAAATATGAGGGCAAATTTTGGGGTGTTACAACTTGTCCCCTCACATATTTTTGTTTTGTGAAGAATTTTTTTCACTAGTGAGTAGTTTAACCCCTAACTAAACACATTTTTTCTTTTAGTAATAAACATATTAACAATGAAGTTGTTTCAACACTAATTATCTAAAATAAAACCAATATAAGTCATAAAATTAGATAATATACAAAATTAACAAATTTAAAAAGTTAACAGGTGAAATAACCAAAATCAACAAAAGTATACCTTAAAACATTTATGTTAAAAAAAGTTAGAAATTGGAACCACGACATTGTTGAATAATGGAAAAGGGGATTCATCCCGTTCTTTTTAGATAACTTAAATGTCACACATCCAAATTACTTAAACACACTAATGCACCTCTTTGCTAAATGAGTGAATTACATAATTGAAAAATATGAACATATATTACCATAGGTAGAACACATGAAATCCCCCAACATTTTACAATGGACCAAACCTTATCATAAAACACATACTCATCATTCTTTTGAGTTTGATGTGTGGATATAAATGATCATTATGCCAAAAATAACTTTTCGCAACGCAACAAAGACAACACTTTTAGGAAAAAACGCTCTTATATGTTTTAAAAAAAAATCTGCTCAGAAAAAACGCTTTTAAAGGATCACCTTAGAAAGCGCTTTTAGAAAACGCTGTTAAAGGCCTTAAGTTGACCTCATCTTTGAAAGCGCTGATAAATGACCCACCTTAGAAAGCGCTTTCTAAAAGCGCTCTTATAGGTAGCCCTTAAGAAAGGGTTACGCCCTTGAGGTAAGGAAAGACATTGTACAAGCGCATTAACCACTGGGGTAGTGATACATCCACAAATTAAAATACAAAGATATATATATATATATATATATATATATATATATATATATATATATATATATATATATATATATATATATATATATATATATATATATATATATATATATATATATATATATATATATATATGGGGTACCTGAAAAAAAATATTATTTTTTTATATATTTTTTCAATTAATTATTTAAACACTCAAAATAAATCATTTTTGAATAATTTTTTGCACATAATTCATTCATACATTCAAAATATTATTTTCACAAAGATAACAAAAAAAATATTATTTGATTAATTTTAAATATTTTAAAGAATTTCTTTTGATTTTGTTTCAAAACATTTTAAATAAATTATTTTCATCAATTTCTTAAAACAAAGAAATTTTCACATCATCATACAAATAACATATGACTTTTCATTCATACATTAAAATTATTAATTTCACAAAAATAACAAAACAAATATTATTTGATTAATTTTAAATATTTTAAAGAAATTCTTTTTATTTTGTTTCAAAACATTTAAAATAAATTATTTTCATCAATTTCTTCAAACAAAAAAATTTTCACATCATCATACAAATAACATATGACTTTTCATTCATACATTCAAAATATTATTTTCACAAAAATAACAAAAAAATATTATTATTTGATTAATTTTAAATATTTCAAAAAAGTATTTTTATTTTGTTTCAAAACATTTTAAATAAATTAATTTCATCAATTTGTTCAAACTAAGAAATTTCCACATCACCATACAAATAACATATGACTTTTCATTCATACATTCAAAATATTATTTTCACAAAATTAACAAAAAAAAATTATTATTTGATTAATTTAATATATTTTAGAAATTATTTTTATTTTGTTTCAAAACATTTTAAATAAATTATTTTCATCAATTTCTTCAAACAAAACAAATTTCACATCATCATACAAATAACATACGACTTTTCATTCATACATTCAAAATATTATTTTCACAAAAATAACAAAAAAAATATTATTATTTGATTAATTTTAAATATTTTAAAGAAATTATTTAAAATATTTAAAATTAATCAAATAATAATATTTTTTGTTTTTTTTGTGAAAATAATATTTTGAATGTATGAATGAATTATGTGCAAAAAATATTTAAAAATGATTTATTTTGAGTGTTTAAATAATTAATTGAAAAAAAAATATTAAAAATAATAATATTCTTTTCAGGTAACCTATATGACATTTAACAGCGCACCTTAGACAACGCTTTATTAAGAAAGCGCTGTTATAAGTAAAAAATATAATAAAACACAGAAACTATTCAAAAAATAATAATAAAAGCGCTGCTAAAAGTCATACCTTAGACAGCGCTTTTGGAAAAACGCTTTCCAAGATAGACCTTGGACAACGCTTTTAAAGGTATATCTTAGACAGCGCTTTTGAGGTAAGCGCTGTCTAAGGTCTTTTAATTTAAAAACAAATAAAATCAAAAGCGTTGTCTAAGGTTGACCTTAGACAATGCTTTTCATAAGCGCTATTTAAGGGCTCCCTTAGACAACGCTTTCCACAAAAGCGTTGTCTAAGGTCTAATCATATGAAATAATTAAAATACGCAGTTTCTATTTTCGTATCTTTCTTTCTCTCTCTCTCTCTCTCTCTCTCTCTCTCTCTCTCTCTCTCTCTCTCTCTCTCTCTCTCTCTCTCTCTCTCTGTGAACGACCATTTTCGACCTAACGAAGCTCCAATCACCACCATCGTCCACCACTGTGCTCCTCCGTGACGTTTATTGTTGCCGCCGTGCTCCTTCCTTCACCGTACACCGTCTCATTTTTGGTAAGTTTCTTCTCTGTTTAGGGCAAGCACGAATTCATCTCTATTTATGGCAAGCATGAAAATAGGTTACATTGATGATAGAAGTAGATTATACTGATGACATTGATGATATAAATAGCTTACAAAGAAGAAAATAGTTTATCTCTTTTTGAATATAGTTGACATTGGTTGAAGAAGTGCTTATTATTTTAAGCTCTTTTTGTATATAGTTGACATTATTGTAGAAGTGCTTATTAGTTTAATATCTTTTTGTATATGGTTGACATTGTTTGAAGAAATGCTTATTATTTTAATCTCTTTTTGAGATTGAGAAAGTGCTTATTATTTTAATGGGAATAGCTTATTATTTTAATCTATTTTTGAGATTGAGAAAGTGCTTATTATTTTAATCAAGTTTAGTTTGATTTTTTAGTACACGTTTAATTTGATTATTAAAGAAGTGCTAATTATTAGTTCTAGCTTGGAAAGTTCGTGTTTAGAAATATTGTGTGGCTTATTTGTGAATAGCGTGCGATGGTAGAATAGCATGGATAAAAAATTGTGTGGCTTATTTTTTTCCTTAATAAGTAGGAAAACCATGGATAAAACATGGATCTGTGCCGATCGATTGTCCAAAGAGTACGAGAATGGGGTTGCGGAATTCGTTAAGTTTGTTGTTCAACACGTTAAGAACCCCAAACGAATGAAATGTCCTTGCTTGCGTTGTTGTTATATTGGTAAGGTTGACGCAGATGGATTGAAATCGCATTTACTGAGGCATGGAATTGATCGAAGTTATCAGTGTTGGAAATTTCATGGTGAGAAAATTAACGAGAATGTTGAACCGTCGTTTAAAAAAAAACAGGTACATTACAATTATATGATATTTATGCATGAAAAATGTTAAATTCTTGATTTTATACATCATCTAACTATTTATATGATATGTAGCTTCATGATAAGGAGGTTAGCAACGTCTCCACACAACAACAAAAAAGGTTGATGCTAAGAAGACCGCGGATTATACATATAGGTCGTGCCTTCAGACGTTTCTAGAGTTGACAGATATTCCGATCGGAGGTATTCGGCTTATACATATGGAGGAAGATATTTTTGGCTTTGAATATGAACAATCAGTTGGTAATGAAGAATTTGTGCAAATATTTTGTCATGAAGAAATAGGGGTCAATGTTGTCAATACATACGTGAGGTATATCCGGTCTACTTTGTTATATTAACTGAATAACTTATTTACTTTATGTTTCAAATTAATAGTCTAATGTTAATAATGTTTTTATTTAAGTTTTTTTGTATGAAAAAGTGATGCACCCAAGTGGATTGGACGAAAGATTTGGATTCTTAAGCCCTGCATCCGTCAACTTAACTTTAATCTTAAGTAAACCAGATGACGTGATGGTGTACGTTTGCAACCTCTTTATGGCCAACAAAGATACAGAAAAGTTGTTCTTTTTACCGTTTAATACCGGGTTAGATTTTCATTATAAATTCATATATCATAATTATTTTGTATTTTGACGTCGTGTAGAAAATTTTCATCTAACATTTGCTTAATCTTACAGTGGACATTGGTTGTTGGTCGCAATCAATCCTATCAGAGAATTGTTTATTATCTTGACTCGTTAGGAAATGATTGGACAACATTCCCGGATATGAAGAACATGATTGACACGTAAGTGAGATTGTTATAAATATTCTTGTGTGTATTTATTTATTTATGTGAATTGTTCTAAATATTCATTTATATTTTATTAGCATTATACAAGCTTTTTGAGTCCAACGAGATATCCAAGTATCAAAGAGGAGAGCCAACAACATTACATGGATAAAAGTGGCAATATATTATTAATTATCACATTTTTTATTATATTGGTGATGATACTTGATAAAACTTAGGATTTATCCATATTTTATTTTCATGTGTAGTGTCCTCTGCAACGTAATAGTATAGATTGCGGATATTTCATGTTGAGGTTTATGAGAGAAACTCTTTCTTTGGGTCGATTAGAGATTTCATCCAATGTATGTATTTCTAACTTATGAGTTATTTTAATATTTAACACATATTTCTCATATAATTAAATAGTTGAAACTAAATCAAACTATGTTATATTATTATGTAGTACTTTGATGAATTCAAGTGTGCATATTATTCAAAAGATCATTTGGAAGAAATTAAAGAGAAATAGTGTCAATTCATTATGGGGCTCAAGGTATATTGTACTCTTACTTTAATTGATGAAAATTTTGAGTATGTGAATGTAACTATATACATATTGATTATGACTTGTTTTAATTGATCAATTACAATATTTTTGTATTGTTTCAGGTTATAATATAGTTGCAATTAGATGAAAATGTATAGCTCGGGCTCGGAGTGTTATCACATTTTAGTTTATGTAGATTTCATTTGAAACAAAATGTGTAGTTGGATGAAATGAATTGTATGAATTGTTTCGTAGATATTGGTTATAGTATATGTTGTATATTTAAATTAGTTCGTAAATTGGTACGATTGTATGAATTTTTTCGTAGATATTGGTGATTGAAAATCCGATTATTTTGTATCTATAAATCGGTGCCTAAATTAGTAGGTTTAAATAGGATAATTTGGTGCAAATTCTGGATTGGAAAATAGGTACAAATTCTGGTTTAAAAACCAGGTGAAAAAGTGGATAAAAACAGGTGTCTATAATTTGGCAACCTTAGACAGTGCTTTTTATATGAAAATATTTTAAATATTTTGTATACCTTAGACAATGTTTTCAACAAAAAGCGCTATCTAAGGTGGGGTTTAGAAAGCGCTTTAACTAAAAGCGATGTCTAAGGTGGAGTTTAGACAGTGCTTTTAGTGAAAGTGCTGTCTAATGTATACCATTAAAATAAAATAAAAAGTGTTGTCTAAGGTATATTAAAAAAAAGCAAAAAGCGTTGTCTAAAGTGGGGTTTAGAAAGCGCTTTTGACAATAAAAGCGCTGTATAAATCCCCTTTAGACAGCTTTTGACATTAACCAAAGCGTTGTCTAAATCTTTAGCAACACAGGTTTAGACAGTACTTTAAAGCGCTGTCTAAGTTCTTGTTTGGCATAGTGAAGAAGAAGAAGAAGTTTCGTTTCGTTCTATTTTCGTTGCGTGAAGAAGAAGAGGTATGTCGTTCTGTTTTCGTTTCTTGTTGTTATACATTGTTGTTGTTGTTCTTACGGATGTTGTTATTATTAGGGTACATTGTTGTTGTACATTGTTTTTATTCTTGCCATTTTTGATATTGTTCTAGTTTTTTGGAGTTCTGGTAATGGATTGACCAAACTGGTTTTTTGGTGTTATGATTTTTTGGTATTTTGGTTTTTTGGTGTTCTGGTTTATACATTGTTAGGTTTATTTTGTCTATTATGATACTATGTTATGTTATAATTATTTCTTATTGAAATCAGGATTTTCTTAGTATTCCATTTATTTTGATTGTATGAGTATTGGAGATGATTAACTTGATAATAAATTTTGAATTTTGTTGTTCATTAATCTAAAAGTTGTCTAAGGCTTTGTTATCTGTTTTGGTTGTCTTTGATGCAACGCAGTGTATCGACACCATCCTTGAATTTGTTTTATCATATATATTATTGTGGCAATGTCTCAACTTTATTCGCCCCTCTATTATGAAGTTAAGGAATGTTAAATGTTTTTGCGGTTTGTTTACACAGTTTTTTACATGAAAAAGTTGTAGTCATTTGGTACACATGTTCTATTTAGCAACTGTGTTTTAGGACTGGTACATGTAGTTTCTTTTGTGTTAGAACATATTAAAACATAAGACTTTGCTAATTTGCTTATGTTTGATCTAAGCGTCTTTTGCTAGTTTGCTTATAAATCCATTCCGGAAAATACCCTAAATGATTGAGCTATGATAGTGAATTAGTTTCTTATTATATCTATTTCTATAAATTATTGAGCTATGATAATGAATTGGTTTCTTATCATATCTATTTCTATAAAATGTTTCATTTTGAAATAGGCTTAATTATAGAACAAAATATACCTTTAGATTTGTTGACAGTGTTGTAACATTCATGTTTTTGTTTCACTTTGATTGCCACAACTTGTATCCCATCCTAAAGTTTCATACAACTTGGTACAATTAAAAAATTCAATTTTTGACATTAGTTTGTGATGGTTCTTGAATTAGTTTATGTTAAAGATGAAAATGGATTGAGTTCTATGAACTTGGAAATGTGTTTGAAGTGAGAAATGAGTCTTAATATTTGGTTAGACATATAATTACCCAAACACTTTGGTTAAGTAATAATTCGTGAAGAATAGGTGTTTGTTTGTGATTACATGTTTCCACTTATCAAGTTATGACTCATGGTAAATTAATGATATTTCATTTTATGATACGTGTACAGGGGGATCTTGGTAATTCTAACCTATCCGGTCACTGTGTGGATCTAGAAGGTGTTTACATCTCTACAAGTAATTAATTGTTCTTTCTCGCCATTGTAATTATTAGTGCTTTGAATGAAATGATAGATGAGGTTACTAACTTATTGAATTTTCTATATATAGGGGTTACTTGTGATCAAAAATTGTGAAATTTGGATAGTTTCCCTACAAGTAAATATTTTTTTTTGTTTAGTTTAATTAGTATAACTACGGATAAGAAATGAATGTCTTCAAGTCTATTATCGAAAGAGTACGAGAATGGGGTATCAAAATTCGTTAAGTTTGTTGTTGCGCACGCCAAAGACATCAGTCGAATGATATGTCCTTGCTTGGGTTATTGTTTTGTGGGTCTGGTTGACGTAGTTCAGTTGGCATCGCATTTAAAGAGGCATGGAATTTATCGAAGTTATACATGTTGGAATTTGCATGGTGAGAAAAGTAATGGGAATGTTGAACCGGTGGATAATACGACCTATGCTTCAAACGACAATGGCACAGATACATACGATTATGATCGAGTCGAAGAGATTCTAGAAGCACTTGAAAATGATCCTAAGGTTTCTCCTGAAATGTTTGAGAGGTTGGTAAGTAATGCAGAGAAACAGTTGTATAATGGTTGCACTAAATTCACAAGATTGTTTGCGGTATTAAAGTTGTACAACTTAAAGGTGGGCAATGGATGGTCAGATAAAAGTTTCACAGAGTTATTGACCATTATGAAAGATATGCTTCCAGGGGATAATGTTCTTCCCAATCGAACATATGAGGCCAAAAAAATGTTGTGCTCTATAGGCATGAGATATGATAAGATACATGCATGTACAAATGATTGTGTTTTGTTTCAAAATGAGTAGGCATCGTTAAATGAGTGTCCTAAATGCAGTGTCTCTCAATATAAGAAGAAGTTGTCGCTAACAAAAGTCTTATGGTATTTTCCTATAATTTCGAGATTCAGACGCATGTTTCGTAGTTAAACCGATTCAAGACACTTGACTTGGCAAGCATATGAAAGAATTATTGATAGAAAGTTTTGACATCCGATAGATTCACCATAGTGGATGAAAATTGATGATGATTATCCTAAATTTGAAAAAGAAGCAAGAAACCTTCGCTTGGCATTATCTACTGATGGAATGAAACCACACGGTCTTCAAAGTATCTCACATAGCAATTGGCTTGTGATTTTAATGATTTATAACCTACCTCCATGGCTATGTATGAAGCGTAAGTACATGATGTTATCTATGTTAATTTCTGGGTCTAAACAACCAGGGAATGACATAAACATATACTTGACACCCTTAATCGAAGATTTAAAGTTTTTGTGGGAGAACGGTATGGAGGTTTATGATGGTTATAGGAAAGAAAGTTTCAAATTAAGGTCAATGTGCGTGTCCTATTTGTGAAGATAAAATAGATTGGACGTGATTGGAGTTTGGTCAGAAGAATGTCTTTCTCGATCATCGTAGATTCTTAAATTCAAATCATCACTACTGTGGGTGGAGAAAAGTCTTCAATGGAGACACAAAACAAGGTAGAGCTCCACCTATATTGACAGGTGATCAAATTTTTGAAAAGGTGAAAGATGTGAGTACTCAATTTGGCAAGCCTTTTGCACATACACTTGTCAAGAGAGTGTGGAAGAAGTGGTCAATTTTTTTGAAGTGACATATTGGAATTCGTTGTATGTAAGACATTTTCTCGATGTTATTCATATTGAAAAAAATGTGTTTGACAGTGTTATTGGTACGTTACTCAATATACAAGGAAATTCTAAGGATTACCTTAAAGCAAGAAAGGACTTGATAATGATGGGGATAAGAACTGAATTAGGACCCTTGAAGAAAGGAAAACGAACATATCTACCATCTGTTGCATATACTCTATCTAAAAGGGAGAAAAACATTATTATGTAAGTTCCTAAGTGAAGTTAAAGTTCTAGAAGAATACTCTTGAGATATTAGAAGACTTGTTTATATGAAAGAACTCAAGTTAAAGAGTTTAAAGACGCATGACTGCCATGTTATAATGGAACATTTTCTACCAATAGGTATACGTTCTATTTTGCCTGAAAAAGTAAGAAGTGCAATAACTAAATTGTGTTTTGTCTTCAAGTCAATTTGTAGTAAGGTGATCGATCCTGCGATCTTACCAATATTGCAAAATGAAATAGTTATTACTTTGTGCGATCTTGAAATGTATTTTCCTCCCTCGTTTTTTAACATAATGGTTCATCTAGTTGTTCATCCAATGAAAGAGACACAATTGTGTGGAACAACTTATATGAGATGGATGTACCCTACTAAACGTTGTATGAAAATATTAAAAGGGTATGTGAAAAACCGAAGTCGACAAGAGGGTTGTATTGTCGAACGATACATTGCTGAAGAAGTGGTTGAGTTTTGTATTAAATATCTATCTAATATACAATCAATTGGACTCCCCAAATCTCATATTGTCGGAAAAAAGCAGGAAAAAAGTTAATTGGAAATGAAGTTGTGACAGTATCAAGGGTCGAACGGGATCAAGTGCATTTGTATGTTCTGCATAATGATAATGAGGTTGATTCGTATATTGAAATGCACAAGGATGTTCTCTGAGGTTTAAATTCGAATAGAAATGCGAATTGGATAGTACGAGAGCACAATTGAAGTTTCATACCTTGGTTTAAGGATCATATTTATTCAAAGTATTATTCCGATTTTGCTTCAATAACAGAAAGATTGAGATGTTTAGCATATGGTCCAAGTTTGGTTGTGTTTTCTTATAGCGCATACGCAATTAATGGATACACATTTTATACCAAAGAACAATATGATAAAAGTACTATATATGCAAAATAGTGGTGTCACCGTGGTAGCTAAAACAATACATATTTCAAGTGTGAAAGACTTAAACCCCAAATATGCAAATATGTCATATTTTGGGGTTATCGAGCGCATTTGGGTGTTTGATTATGAGAAGTTCCAGATTCCTATATTTCGTTGCAAATGGGTTGAAAACAATAATGGTGTACGAATGGATAAGTCATAATTTTTGCAAGTGGGTCTTAATAGGGTGGGGTACAAAGATGAGCCTTTTATTCTGGCCTTTCAAGCTAAACAAGTTTTCTATGTCACTGATCCGACAAGTACAAAATGTCTATAGTGCTTTTATCTAACAAAGTAATTGATGAAAATATTGGAGATCAAGGTGATATTGATGTTGATATTGAATCATTTACTAGAAATGATCAAGATGAAAATATTATAGTGAATGCATCATATACTAGAAATTATCATAATGAGGGTATTTGGATCAATCCAACCATTTGTGTTGTTAAGAGACAGGTAGAACATATTCCAACCAAGAAAAGAAAGAGGCATGCCTAAAAAAGGTACTAGTTATAAATAGATTATGGATTTTTATATTTGTCATTTAATTTTTGTATATAGATTGTGGTAGTTGTCATGTTATATATAACTTATATCATTTAATGGATTATAGATTATGGATTTTCATATTTGCCATTTAATTTTTGTTTTTCTTTCTTACAGGTCAAATGGCTAGTAACTAGGAAGACACACACGAGACACATGATACAAATGAAGCTCAGAATGAAGCTTCAAATGTAGAAAGTGAAATAAAATAAGGAATAAAAATTATGAAGGCAATCATCCATGCTATAGACAAAGGGGTCAAATTTGATGTACGTTGGAGTGATGAGAACCAACTAAATGAACCCAACGGTTCAATGTTGTCTTCATACATTGGTTCACTTGTTCGCCAACACATTCAAATTACCATTGATAATTGGAGGAATCCATTGTTGAAAGCTGGTAAAGATAAGATATGGAATGAGATACATGTACTTACCAAACATAATTGATGTGTTATTATATTTTTTTGACGATTAAGTCTTTAATTTACTTATACTAACACACTTTATGTTTATATGTGTATGTTTTGTTTTTGTAGAGGTCCTTTAATATTGATGAAAGCCGGAAAAAGTATTGTCTTCAACTGGTCGAAAAGAGACATAAAGGTTTTCGAGCCTTATTATCAAACAAATATCTGAGGTATGAGGAAAAAAATTGTTGAAGCAGAACTTTCACGGTTGTATGCGGATTTGATTACACCGGAAGAATGGGGCACTTTTGTAGCCAAACGGAAAACCGAAAAATTCAATGTAATGTTATCTTTTCATGTCTATTAATTGTATTATATACTTGTTGCATTAGTTTGTTCTAATATGACTTAAACTTATTTATTCAGGATTTGAGTGCCATTAATCTCCAAAAAGCATCAAAACCCGCGTATCCATACAGAAAATGGCGTTTAGGATATGCATGCTTACATCAACAAATAGTAACTATATATAAATGATATGACCTTATTAATTTTCTCAATGTGTTATAATTGACGATCTTATTATTTGTCTCAATGTGTAGTTAGAAGAGGATAAAAGTGAAGAAACATCTCTTGCGGAACATGTTTTGTGGAAGGTTGCTCGTGTGGGCAAGGATGAATTTTTATGACGAATGTGTAAGTATAACATTATGCCTTTAAGTTAATCAAATTTTATTAAAATATAACTAATTTTTAATCCCCACTGTAACACGGTGGGAGAACTGACTTTATGTTATGTTGCGGATAGCAAGAGTCGCCACCGACTTTTATTTTATCCAAAAGGAAAGGGTATAAAAGAACAGGAAAGACCTTAAGAGATATTTTCGGGTCCGGGGGGTAGGTTATGTAAAGGGAAGGTGTTAGCACCCTTTACATCCATGGTTATCCATGGGCTCTTAGTTACTTAGCTCACTTTGAATTGTTTTTTGAAAGTGTAGTGTATGAATAGAAAAATTTTCATAATAGTTGATAATGATCCATGTACGGGTGCGTAAAAACCTGTTTTTTGAAAATTTGTTTGAAATTGTTAAGTGTTTGAAAATTTGAAATGAAGTGAGCAAGCAACTAGGAGGTACCTACCCTAAAGTTTAAGTCTTTTCTGTTCTTTATCCTTTAAATGGTAAGACTATCCCTATTATTAAGGAATAGGTAGTCATTACCTTGGATGTGAGGGACATATGAGGGACATCTGTTTTATGAAGGCAACTGTGGGGTGTATTAAGCATATAGGAGGGACTATCATCATTATTCGAAGGGACTTGATTTGTAAAGGCAACCATTAGGGACTTGATGACTTTTTCTTTTAAGGGACTTGCTTTATACACCCCACTTGACCTTATGATTAGGCAACATTGAGGGATAGCCCTAGAAAGTGAGATGGCGATTAAAAATCGACTTACGTGTGTGAGTGTTTAATATTATTTATCTTTAATTAAAATGATCTAAATTCAATTTTAAATACAAATAGTTTTCACTCCCTATTTACTAACCATAGCAAGCAAATTAAATAATTAAATATTTACAAACTTTACACCAAGGAGCAATTACAAAATAATTATAAAAATAATAAATAGCAAAAATATAAATATATAGCAAAATAAATATAGAAGCAAAAATATAAATAATAGGTGAAAAATAAATAAATAAGCAATAATAAGGGTTAGTAATAATAAAAAATTAAATAAAAGTTAGTAAAATTATAATAAGCAAAAGTTAGTAATAATATGATTAATAATAATAATAGAAATCAAAATAAATTGAATTAACAAAAATATTATAATAACAAAATTAAAATAATAAACAAAAGTTTAATATGAACAACTAAATAATTATAGCATTTTAGTTTATACTAATTATTAAATTATTTATAATTGTAAAAAATTTAAATGATTATAAATTTAATTGTTTTTATACATATATTAAAAGAAAATAATTTAGATTATAGACATAATATATAAAATATATTTACATATTATTAATAATAGATTATATTTAAAAAAATTAATTATATTAAAAATTAGAGAATAACAATTAAGTTTTTTTTTTAATAAGTATTTAGAAAATAAATTAGGGTTTTGAAAATTAGGGTTTGTTTTAGAAAATATTTTTAGTATTTATAACATACAAAGCTATTTTAACTAATATATATGTATAATTTAATTACACAAATAAAAATTTAAATTGAGAAAAAAAGAGTTTAGAATTTTTAGAAAATAATATTAGGAATTAGAACACATAATATATACATATTTTATAATATAGAAAATAATAGAATAATATAATTTTAATTTATTTTATATATAATGGTAATTAAATTAAAGAAAAACAAAACAAAAGAAAAAAAAATCAAAACCTGATGGGGCTGGGGTTTGAACCCAGTCCCCTATGCTTGCCAACAATAGTCTCTTCCACTGGGCCATGCGTTGGTTGATGCAAGAGGAATGAACTCCATTTGGTTTTGTTTCTTATCTGGAAAAATCAGGAAAATACAAAGAAAACAAAAGGCCTGGGGTGGTGTTGAACCCAGGACCTCATAGCTATACATACGCGCGCGTTACCACCTGGCTGGGAGAGCCCTTCTGGTAATTGAATGGCAAGAAATCATAATATATTAAGTTTGCTTTTAACCTGGAAAAAAAAGAAAAAACAATGCACCAGCCAAGTATCGAACCAGTGACCTCACACCATGCGCGTATCAGCCTTACCACTGGGACAAACGTGCGTTTGTGAAATATAATCAGGATTAATTCATAATATTTTTAAACGAAATTTGAATTTTTAAAAACATGCGCGAATTGACTTCGTCTTCTTCCTTATGCCCTTCGATTTTTCCTGCGAAAATTGCTGGAAACTTACCTGCGAATTTTTCTACATTCAAAACCTGCAAATTTCAATCATCATGAATATGCAACCATTCGTTAAATCAAACACAGGGTTATGATCACCACGTCTCATACAGTCAATCTATGGTCTTAAAATCAATTTATGAATCCTAAATCGAAGAACCCCAAAAATCACTCAAGAACCCTAGCTATGGCCGTTTACGGTTTAAGCACTTATTCTTCAATCCAATTGCCCAGAAAGCATCTATGCATCATTACAAACACAAATACATCATTAGATTTCATTGTTAATGCATAGTTAGTTCAAACCGAAAAAATTTGTAAGATGGATAAAATGCATTCGGGTTGAACAATATGGTGTGTATGAGATGCATATGAGTGATGGTTTAGCTTCAACAATGTCCAAAGAACATCTCTATGTTCTTACTTTACCTTCAAATGCCCTGGATTGAAGAATCCGAATATGAGTTTTGGATGGATTTTTGAGGTTTGGAACTTACACTTAGAGGCAGCAAAATCGTGAATGGGCAAGGGCAATGAGTTTAGTACTTATATGTGAATGAATTAGGTTAAGAAAATTGAATTGTTGTGTGGAGATTTTGATATTTGAAGATTGAAAAAGATCATGGTTTAAAATTCAAATATTTGTTCATGAAGGCTTGCTATTTTTGTACCAATCTCATGATTTCCTTCCTTTTCAATTCAAATCAGTATTGATGAGATTCTAGAAGCTCAATCTTCATCAAATATTGTATTTTCATATTTTATATTTATTTAAAATGATTTTTTATGAATTAAATCAAAATAAATAAAAATAAAATAATAAAAATTCTGATTTTTAATCATTTGGGTCGTGCATGATGATATGGTATGGATTGGATCACAATTTGGCAGGCCCATTTGGAAGAAATTGGTTTTAAACCTCCATTTTCATCATAAACCATCACAAAATTTCCCAACTTTGCAAGGGCACATCTCCCTCAATTTTAAAGGTATGAGGGTGTTCTTGGACATTTTGGAAATCTTGAAGAGTCCTCTAAACAACCCCATTGGTTTCATGTCCATATCATTTACCAATCTCAAGTTATGCCTTTTTGAAGTTGTTGACTTTTTGTTGACTTTTGAAATGACCTATAATGTCTTAGCTCATATCTTCCAAATGAAGCATTTTTGGGCTTAACTTGCAAGATCAAAGTTGTAGAGAATTCAATTTCCTTCCAAATGAGCTTTGAGTGGAGACTTGGTGATGAAGCATGTGAAAGTTATGGCTAGTCAAAGTTCAGTTGACTTTTACTAAGGAAACCCTAATTTAGAAACTCCTGATTCTTGATGATCTGGAATCTCCTTGATGAATCATGATCAACCCTTGATCAAAATGATTAATTTTACTTCATATACTTGATGTTGGCAAAAAAATCATGAAGTTTGACTTTGGTTTGACCACAGTTGACCTCAGTTTGACTTTTTAACTGCTTGGACCGATTTTGACTTATCTGATCATCTGACTGAGCAAACTTCTAAGAAAAGTCTTGAAACTTGTCATGGGGGTTCTTACACACATATAAGATGTTATGAAGCTCACTTGAAGCCTTGGAAATTCATTTAGCCTGATTAAAGTCAAAACCCTAGTTTTGGATGCACTGCTTAGGAGGTGCATTGTCTGAGGGAATTGTCAACTCTTCTGACCCATTGTGAACCTTGTGAACCATCATAAAATGTCTTGTGAACCTCATGGGAGGTATTGTGAACCTTGTGAACCTTGTGAACCTCATAAAGTGACTTTGTAGACCTCATGAACGTCAGGAAAGCTTTGTAATCATTGTGAATCTTGTGAACCTTGTGAACCTTCAAGAAGTAACTTGTAGACCTCATGAATCTCATGAAAGGTTATATGAACATTGAGAAACTTGTGAACCTTGTGAACCTTCAAGAAGTGACTTGTAGACTTCATGAACCTCATGAAAGGTCTTGTAAATGTAGAGAAACTTGTGAACCTTGTGAACCTCCATAAAGTAACTTGTAGACTTCATGAACCTCATGAAAGGGATTGAAAGCATTGGGAAGCTTGCGAACCTTGTGAACCTTCAAGAAGTAACTTGTAGACTTCATGAACCTCATGAAAGGTTATATAAGCATTGTGACTCTTGTGAACCTTGTGAACCTTCTCAGCACACAAAGTCTTGTATTGTGAGGGCAAATTTTGGGGTTCAACAGCTGCCCCTGTTCAATTTTCTGAAACCTGAGGGGTTAGATTGGTATATTTGCCAGTCGTGACCTGGAAGGTTGAAGGGGATTGAACATAAAAGCCCAAAAATTTGCACTCACCAGTGCATAGCATGATATTGATGTTTGGTTGTATATGCTTTGAGTGGGCTTAAAGATGCCACTTAGAAGAACTGGAGATGGGCTTAGAGATGCCATCAGGAAGAACTGGTGATGGGCTTAGAGATGCCATCTAAAGTATCAGAATATGATGATGTCTTTATGTTGATACTGGATATCAGTACTAGGTCTTTGTATAGGCCGTCTCTGAATCATTTATGCAACATGATTTGAGTTGTTGGATAGACCAGTAGAAATAAATCTTGTGATGATTATCTCTTCTGGAAATATTTTGGATTAGGGAATGGATCTTTGTACAGACCGTTTGCCTATTCTCCAAGGGCCAAAAGAACGTCAGGATTTGTTCTTAAGGATCAAAAGAACGTCAGGATTTGTTCTTCTGAGTAAAATGTCTTGAACCAGGGAATGGATCTTTGTACAGATCATTTGTCTGCTATTCAAGGGGCCAAAAGAGCGTCAGGATTTGCTCTTAAGGGTCAAAAGAACGTCAGGATTTGTTCTTCTGAAAAAGTATCTTGAACAAGGGACCAAAAGAGCGTCAGGATTTGCTCTTAAGGGTCAAAAGAACGTCAGGATTTGTTCTTCTGAAAAAGTATCTTGAACAAAGGGCCAAAAGAGCGTCAGGATTTTCTCTTAAGGGTCAAAAGAACGTCAGGATTTGTTCTTCTGAAAGATTCTTGAATAAGGGGCCAAAAGAGCGTCAGGATTTGCTCTTAAGGATCAAAAGAACGTCAGGATTTGTTCTTCTGAAAGATGTCTTGAACCAGGGAATGGATCTTTTTACGGACCGTTTGCCTGCTATTCGAGGACATCTTGAGTAGTGTATGGATCATTTCTGACCTGTTGTGAATTGTTGATGCTGTTTTATCTGCATATAACTATCCTGCAAGGAGAATGTTAGTTTATGCAATATGTATGCATGCATAGTATGATGCACCTAATTAAATGTATTATGCATTTATGGATATGTATGTTATGGTATGATATAAATGATGTATGTATTAATCATGCAGCCGGACGAGTCTGGATATCTTTGTATAACAACTGCTGGCCAGGGAAAATAAATCCCGATTCGTTGTTGAAGGATATGAGGATCTTGTTCCCGTCTTGTTTGATAATATACATAACCTTCCGTATGCTGGGGATGGCAAGGTATATATAACCTCCCGTCTGCTGGGGATAGCAAGGTATATATAACCTCCCGTCTTCGTTTGATGGTAGGGCAGATATAACTTCCCGTCTTCGTTCGTCGTACCCTTATTGGAAAGTAATTTCCCGTATATCCGTATGAGGATAAAAGAGATGGATATAAATTCCAGGGGAGATGATATTTTATGAAGATGGATTCGTCCTACTGAGGGTTTTGTAGTTTTCTTGTAAAGATGAACCGGCGAAGCTTCGTTGAAATCCTTCCCTCGTTCGTCCTTAGTAAATACTATTACTGCATTTTCATGCATTTCTGGTAAACATCAATCATATTAAGCATACACGCATTTCTTGTAAACATCAATCATATTCAAAAACATACATACATTCAAACACAACCAATGGACGTTTCGCTTATGTAAATAGGGTAAAAGTAAATCTGGATTCAAAAGATGGAATTTATTTATCGAAAAGTGACCCATACACGGGTAAGTTTATACAAGGAGACATAAACCCTAGTAAGAGGATTTTGTCACAAAGTTTTTACAAAACAAAAAAATCAGCTATGTGGGAAATAATCCTATTGAGTTTCAATTCTACTATTGCCATTATCTTCAAGTATCTCATCTTCTGCTGTTGGGACGGAAACGATTGGATTGAGCTTTATCTGTTCGAGCTTAAGTAAGTAGTACAACTGGTTGCAGTTTCATGGGTGATCCAAACGAGACATAGTCATACGCTTTAATCCCTAACTTTTGCCTGGATTGCCCTTTCAGGTTTTCAATCCACCGGGATACCCTTTTTTGCCCAAGCCGCCTTTTCAGGTTTTCGACTTGCCGGGTGTGCATCTTTTTATATATATCCCTAATTTTTGCCCAAACCCTTTTGGTTTGCCGGGATGCCCTTATTTTTGCCTAGGCCTGTCAACCTAGCGGGTCTCTTTTTATGCGTAGTATTTTTTAACTATGTCTGCGTTTACAGGCTGTGGGAAGTCTTCACCATCCATAGTAGTGAGTATCATGGCACCTCCTGAGAACACTGTCTTGACTACAAATGGTCCTTCATATGTTGGAGTCCACTTGCCCCTAGGATCACCCTGTGGTAATATGATACGCTTGATTACCAAGTCACCAGCCTAATATACCTTTGGCTTAACCTTCTTGTTAAAAGCTTTGATCATTCGTTTCTGGTACATCTGGCCATGACAAACTGCTTCTAACCTCTTCTCATCAATCAAATTTATCTGGTCAAGTCGAGTCTGAATCCACTCATCTTCATCCAAGCCTGCATCCTTCATAATTCTCAAGGAGGGAATCTGAACTTCAATGGGCAGAACTGCTTCCATACCATAGACTAAGGAGAATGGGGTTGCCCCTGTTGAAGTACGTATTGTGGTACGATAACCATGAAGAGCAAATGGTAACATCTCATGCCAATCCTTGTAAGTAACAGTCATCTTCTGTACAATCTTCTTAATGTTCTTATTAGCAGCTTCAACTGCCCCATTCATCTTTGGACGATATGGAGAAGAGTTGTGATGCTTAATCTTGAACTGCGTGCAGAGATCAGTAATCATAGTGTTGTTCAGATTAGAGCCATTGTCAGTGATAATCCTTTCAGGGATGCCATACCTACATATGAGATTATTCTTAATGAATCGAGCCACAACATTCTTAGTAACAGATGCAAATGAAGCTGCCTCTACCCACTTCGTGAAATAATCAATAGCAACCAGGATGAAACGATGCCCATTAGAAGCAGTAGGCTTGATCTCACCAATCATATCAATGCCCCACATGGCAAAGGGCCAAGGAGCAGTCAACACATTCAACGGTGATGGAGGTACATGGACTTTATCAGCATAAATTTGACATTTGTGACAAGTTCTGGAGTGTTGATAGCAATCAGCTTCCATGGTAGACCAATAGTAACCTGCTCTCAGTATCTTCTTTGCCATGGTATGACCACTAGAATGAGTGCCAAAAATTCCATCATGCATATCTTCCATAATCTCAATTGCTTCCTTCTTATCCACACAACGAAGCAAAGTTGAATCATGATTGCGCTTGTACAAAATGCCATTACTCAAGAAGAACTTAGCAGAAAACCTTTTCAGAAACTTCCTATCTTTGACAGATGCCCCTTCAGGGAACTCCTGAGCTTCAAGATATCTTTTCACTTCATAGAACCAAGGCTTCTCCTCTGCCCCTTCTGTGTCAATCTCATTGCAGTATGCAGGCTTTTCAAATCTATCAATAGTAATCTTGGGAGCTTCATCATCCCAGCTGATCTCAAACATAGATGACATGGTGGCTAATGCATCTGCCAACTGATTCTCTCTTCGTGGAATATGTTCAAAGGTAATCTCTTTGAAATGTGGGATCAAAGACAACACATGCTCTCTGTAAGGAATGAGGTTATCATGCTTGGTATCCCAATCTCCTTTAATCTGACTAACTACCAGGGCTGAATCTCCATACACATCAAGGAACTGAATCTTCATATCAATAGCAGCTTTAATACCCAGGATACATGCCTCATACTCAGCCATGTTATTGGTACAATAGAAACAAAGTCTGGCAGTAATCGGGGTATGACAACCTTCAGGGGAACTAATCACAACGCCAACACCATTACCAAGTGCATTAGAGGCACCATCAAAAACCATAGTCCATCGGGATCCTTGTTCAGGTCCGTCATATTGTCCAGGTTCTTTGGTAATAATCATAATGTCTTCATCAGGAAACTCAAAACTCATTGACTGATAATCATCCACTGCTTGATGAGCCAAATGATCAGCAACAATACTTCCTTTAATGGCCTTCTGAGTAGTATACTGTATGTCATATTCTGTCAAGATCATTTGCCATCTTGCAATTCTTCCGGAGAGAGCAGGTTTCTCAAATATGTACTTGATTGGATCCATCTTTGAAATCAATAAGGTAGTATGGGTCAACATATACTGTCTTAGTCGGCGAGCAACCCATGCCAAAGCGCAACAAGTTTTCTCGAGCAGTGAGTATCTTGTTTCACAGTCGGTAAACTTTTTGCTAAGGTAGTATATTGCCTGCTCTTTTCGACCAGACTCGTCATGTTGCCCCAACACACACCCCATTGAGTTGTCTAACACTGTTAAGTACATAATCAAGGGTCTTCCATCAACTGGTGGCATCAAAATTGGAGGTTCTAACAGATATCTCTTGATTTCATCAAAGGCAGTCTGGCACTCATCATTCCATTCCATCACCTGATCTTTCTTCAACAACTTGAAGATTGGCTCACAGATGGTAGTTAATTGGGAAATAAATCTTGCAATGTAGTTCAATCGTCCCAAGAAACCTCTAACCTCCTTCTCAGTACGGGGAGCTGGCATCTCTCGTATAGCTTTTACTTTTGCAAGATCCACTTCAATACCTTTTCCACTGACAATGAAACCCAGGAGCTTTCCAGATCTAACCCCAAAAGTACACTTATTTGGGTTCAACCTCAACTTATATTTCTTCAACCTCTCAAACAACTTGTGCAGATGATCAAGATGTTGCTCTTCATTCTGAGACCTGGCTATCATATCATCTACATATACCTCTATCTCATGATGAATCATATCATGAAATAAAGCCACCATAGCACGCTGATATGTTGCCCCTGCATTCTTCAAACCAAATGGCATTACCTTATAGCAAAAGGTGCCCCACTGTGTCACAAATGTTGTCTTCTCCATATCTTCAGGTGCCATCTTGATTTGATTGTAACCAGAGAAACCATCCATAAAAGAGAATACCTTATGTTGAGCAGTGTTGTCTACCAGAATATCAATATGAGGAAGTGGAAAGTCATCTTTGGGGATAGCCTTGTTCAAATCTCTGTAGTCCACACACATACGTACCTTACCATCTTTCTTAGGAACTGGTACCACATTTGCAACCCACTGAGGATAAGAAGTCACTGCTAAGAACCCTGCATTGAACTGTTTCATTACCTCTGCCTTGATCTTTTCTGACATTTCAGGACGCATACGACGAACCTTCTGCTTCTTTGGACGACAATCTTCTTTCACTGGTAAACGGTGAACCACAATGTCTGTATCCAACCCTGGCATATCTTCATAAGACCAAGCAAAGATCTCCACATAGTCACGTAACATCCGAATCAATCTGCTCTTGACACTGTCTTCTAAATCAGCCCCTATCTTGACCTCTTTTCTGTTTTCTTCAGTTCCCAGATTCACAACCTCGACTGGCTCTTCATGTGGCTGTATAGCTTTCTCTTCTTGTTGTAACAACCTAGCAAGCTCTACAGGTATTTCACAATCGTCCTCATTTCCGTCTTCAGTTTGATAGATCGGATTCTCGAAATTATAATTGGCAATAGTAGAACTGTTATCAACAGGATCCAGAGTGGATGAGGATCTGCATTTTAGTGATGTGGGTGTGTGTAAGAACACATAGCTGATAAAACAAAAATAAAAGAAAAGAAAGACAAGGAACACAATATTTATGAAAACGAAACGTCCACTGATTTTATTGAATGAAGTATGCAAATGAAATGACAGCCCTTAACAAGCACACCATTGTGCCCCGGGTAAGGCACATGGCTTGAAAGTTTTATTGTTCAAGAAATTACAAATTTAAAATATAACAACACAGTAATAGTATTTACTCCTGACTAAAGGAGATAGGGATAACATCTTCAGCTTTCCAATTATTGAGTCCAGCACCCACAGTAGGAAAAATCCACGCATCCAAGTTGTAGTCTTCATCTTGATCTCCCACAGCATTGATCTGATTCTTCACAACCCCTTGATTAGTGATACGAGCAGCACGAGTACGACGAACAGCTTTCTGGGACTCTTCATCCACCACAGCTCTAGCATCATTGAGGGAGGCCATTGCCATTGTTGGAGGTTTTCTGGTAACTACAGGAACTTTCTTTGCAACAGGAGGAGCTACATAATCATTAACAACCCAGGGAACTACTTCAAATGTCTGACACGGAGTTTCAATGTATTCACCTTCCATTTCCAGATACTTGAAAGTGTTTACATGGCTGACAAAGTATTCTTCTTCTCCATAGACAGTAACAACCTTTCCATCCACTGGATATCTCAACTTTTGGTGTAATGTAGAGGTTACAGCACCTGCCCCATGGATCCAGGGACGACCAAGCAGACAAGAGTACGAAGGACGAATATCCATCACAAAAAATGTAGCAGTAAACACCTGGGAACCAACTTTGATTGGAAGATCAATTTCTCCATGCACTACTCTTCTAGAACCATCAAAAGCCTTTACCACAATATTACTGGGCTTCAGCACAACATCTTCAGGACTCAGCTTATTTAGGACTTCCTTAGGCAACACATTCAAAGAGGAACCATTGTCTATCAGCACATGTGACAAGGTAGTGCCCCTGCATTCAATTGAAACATGCAAGGCCCTGTTATGATCCCTCTTGGCAGGGGTCAAATCAGCATCAGAAAATCCTAACCCATTGTCGTAGGTCAGGTGGGCAACACAGTTCTCAAATTAGTCAACAGAAATTGCACTGGGTATAAGCCTCAGAACATAATAACAAGGATAGCATAGAAATCTTCGAAGGAGTATGTGTCGCTCCCAAAGATTTGCATCCTGGTACAAGCGCGAACGGTCGGCGAAAGGGACAATGAGAACACACAGCCGTGAACTCACTGGAGAATGAATAGAGTCGCCAGCTAGGCATTTTTATCCCGGAGGAAAGGCAATGCTGCATAAGCCTAGAAAAAGATGGATAAGACGGTTGCGAACCAGAGAAACTGAGAAAGGGGGTTGGTTACAACCTGGGAAGGTATTAGCACCCAGATTGTCCGCCGTACTCGACGGGATCCACGCTTAAAAGATTTGTGTTATAAAGGGGTAGTGTCAGTGCAATCTGTGTGTAAAATGGCTGGAAAGCAATATGTACAGGTGTCAGTGCAAAAGAAGTGAAGTGTATAATGATGTGAAGTATGAAAGTGTCAGTGTAAGAACAGGAGTGAAATGCTCAAGATCATGAGGCTAAAGAATAAGGCTGAAAAGAGGGGGAATAAACAGAGACTTTTGTTCGATAACTGTTAAGTTATGCCTACGTATCCTCTCGTGCAATGAGGAAGTCAGAACACCGTAGTTCGACCCAAAGAGACTGAAAGGTGAATTGACTGGTGAACTGCTTACTTGCCTATGCTCAAGTGTATGACCTGTCTGGCTCAGGTGCTAACTGTCTTGCATTAGGCGGAAGAAGCAAGTTCTCGGTTGTGAGTGAAGGTGATGAGAAAAGAATCCCGAAGGAGACGATTATTGTTTGTTTTTGAGTTTTCAGTCTTTTATTGCTTTTTGAAGTTTGTCATAAGATAATGAGCTTAAGTCTAAACCAATGGGTTAGTAAACTCATCACATCTTCCCTCTGATTAGGGGTAATGAGGATACCTTAAGTGTGAAGTCAGATTCTCACACTTAATCACCCTTTGATGTAGGATTAAGATCATTAACCTACTTGTGATTATTTAGATGTTTTTGGGTTTTTGTTTAGTGTTGAGTAATGAGGTTAAGCCATTATCAAGAATTAAACAGACTCATTACACCATCCTAAAAGAAGGATAATAGATGAGAATGTTTAAGTTGAGAAAAACTCCTCAACTTAATCCATGATTAGGGATTAAACCCATGACAAAACAAGCCTTTGATTAAGTGGATTTACTTAATGATATGATGATGAAGTGATTTTTATTGTTTGTAAGACAACTTGAGGGGGACTTGTCCATTAACACTAGGGTTAGTCCTTCTTAACCAGTTAAGGAAGAATTAGAACCCTAATGCAAGGCCCAAGTTACAAGTGTGATGTCTTGATATTTATTAGATGCATTGATTAAGAGATTTAAACATATAAAGGGTTCAAGACTTAGGATTAAAATTATACACTCCATCCTAAGAGAAGGATGCAGGCATAACCCTAATCACAAAGTCTTAAAACCTTTAGGGTTTAATCTCTGATTATGAGGTGAGAAGAGAAGACTCAAAGAGAGACACAAAGGTAAAAACTATGAAGGGGACTAATCAAAACCCTAATCATTGTCATGCTTGGATGATCCTAGGGTTTGTGAGGTTTTCAAGAGCAATCTTCAGAAGAACCACCAGGAAGCAGATGAACAGGATCAAGAGAAGCAAAGTGACTTGCTTCATTCAAGAAGTCAAATCACTTGAAGAAAGAAAGTGGGAGGAAGAAGGATGAACAAGCTCAAACTCAAGCACACATAAAAATGCAGCAATGGATGCAAGAGAGATGAAAAGAAAAGTTATGAGAAGTGAAGGCAGATTCACTTCCCAAGTTTACTTACCACCTGAAATGTTAGAAAGAAATGCAATGCAATACAAGATGAGGTGAAATGGTATGATGCTAGACCAAACCAGAAGCATGGTGATGATGAAAATGATGTTATGAGGTGCTGCAAACATGAGGCAAGGCATGGAGATGTTCATACAAGATCATGAATGCAAATGATGCAAGCTAAAGAGCATGAACAAGCATGGAAAGTTATGAAGCATACAAGACAAATGACATGGCAAAGATGTAATGCAATGATCAATGATGCTTCATACATGTCTTAAGATGTCAAATGAATCATAAGAATGCACAAAATGCAATGACAAGCCATGTTATGCAAGAGAATGCAAGAGGGATGCAAGAGAAGGCCCAAATTAGGGTTCATGGATCAAACATCAAACAAAAACCCAAAACAGAAGCAAACCCTAAGATAAAAAATGGAAAATGGCACCCAAAGAAACCCTAGACCTATGATGAACCACTGCCCAAAGGGGAGCTCTCAACTCTCAACCAATCTCAAGATATGAATTTTACAAGATATTAGGGTTTTTTAGGGTTCTTAACAAAACAAATGCCAACAATTTGAAAATGCAAGAACAAATCATGGCCTTTTTATCCTAGGAAATACATGCAAAACAAAAGACAATGCAAGAAGAATCAATGTCTCAACCTTCACCAATTGGCAGGAATGAATTTTTGAATCCATGATCAAAATAATGCACAAAATATGATTTAATTCAATGAAAAATTCTTAAAATGCATCAAGATCAGAAAAGAAATTTGGTTTAAAGGTTGGACAATGTTTCTAAATGTCTTAGAACATTTCATGAATTTTTTTGTAATTTTTAAATACCTAAAAGTATTTTTAATTAATTAATTCCCATTAATCCATTAAAAATAATCTTTTAAATATTTAAAAATACTTTTTTAATGATAAAAAATAAAATAAAAATATTTTTGTGTCATAAAAATTAATAAAACCTTAAAGAAAAAGTTTCATAATTTTTATGAATTTTTACCTATTTTAAATTAATTGTACAAATTTAATGAAAAGAAATGAAAATAAAATTGATTTAATCTGAGTTAAGTGAAAAGTAATCTAATCCTAAGGTGGAGATTCAAACTAGGCTAGGGATGGTTGACTGGCGCGCAGATCCAAGGGTCCACACAGCTTCTGACTTAATTAATTAAATTGTGATTAATTAAGCCTAACACGTGGATTAGGGTTAATGGGATTGATCTGGGCCATTCAAAGCAGCGGGAAGTCAACAAAGTCTACAGATCCTACGCTCATCATTCAAATGGCCATAATGACCTGAGTTTAGGGTTAATCACCCTCAGGTGACCGGAGAGGAGCTCCGGTCATCTTCTCCGGTTGCACAAAAACCCTAGAACACGAATCAAGCAACTATTCTACAAATCAAGCACACCCAAATGATCCTCTAACCTCCTAGGTCACGAATCCAAGCTCAAACAACATTTATGCACCAAGAATCAAAGGAATCGAAAGGAAAGAAATTCACGGGCAAAAATTCAGAGGGACCATACAAGCTCAGTTTTCACTCATTTTTGATTCTGAAGCCAACCCCATGACCAGCAAGACATGAATAATCAATTTATAACTTAAAAACCAAGCTTTGAGAGGAAAGTTTCATGACCATACCTGAGGTGACAACTCCTGTTTCTGGGCTTTCAGAGCAGTTTCTTGATGCAAGCTAGCTCCAATGACTCCCCTGGTGCTAATGGCAGACTTGGAATGAAGTTTAGCAAGCTATTTCAAGGGTTACCAAACTGATATAGCAGAGAATGACCTTGGTGTACAGGCTGTTTTAGGTCAGTGTAATGGGTGGTTTGGACTCCTCTGAGTGTGATTGACTTGTTGGTGAAGAAAGATGAGGTGTTTGATGGCTGGCTTGTGAGATTCGAAGAGAACTGGTTCTGAGGGTGAAGAATGGTGGAGCTTAGGTCAGGCTTGTTTCAGGCTTGAGCTTTGGTGGTTTGAGGCCTATGGAGTGTATTGAGTTGGATGATGAAGAAAGTTTGAGTGTTTCTTGGCTGTGGAGGCAGATTCGATAGAAAATGCAATGTGGTGAGTTTTTGTGAATGTTGTGTTCTGGTCAGCTTCAATGCTCAATGCTTAGCTATATTGTCTCCAACTTGTGTGGATAGACTGTGAGGCAGGTTAGTAGGGTGGCTGTGTACTGTGCCAAGAGTATGGGAGTCTTTTGCAAAAAGGTCAATTTTGTGTCATTGAGAGTATGGGTCATGGCAGCAGCAGGTTCAAGTCTTGTCTTGCTCCAGCTAGGGTTGAGGAGAGCCCTTGGATTGCTTGTGGCTGACTGCAACATGTGGATGACAAGCTATGCTAGTTTTTGCAACTTGACAACTTTGTACTTTCTCATGATTTTGTGCCATACACATGAAACAATGCTTGCTGAATTTTGTGGCATGGCACTTCTTTTAGTCATGGCAATGTTGAGAAATCAGCTAGTGATCACATAATTCCTTGAAGCATGGATTTGCCAAGAATCCTCTTTTTGCACACTTATGGAAATGCTTTATGGAACTTTTGAAAATCAAGGCAAACAATGAAGAATCCCTTGGGCCAATTCTGTTTTTTAGGGCATATGTGGTCATGTGATGAAGTTTTGAAGTCACTTTGAAGTCACTAGAATGCTTGATACATGAATTTGCAAGTTTTCCATTTAGTGCATAACTTGAATTTTAGTGATTTTTGCCAACTTTGCCACACCATAACTTTTGATCCAAGAAGAGTTTGATCATGTTCTTGTACTTTTTGAAAAGGGAAAGATGAGATCTACAACTTTCATGACCAAAGTTTTTCCATTTGAAGCATTTTTGGATCCAAAATCATGGCTTGAAAAATGACATAAAATGATGCATTCTTGAAAAGTCAACTATGCCCAAAAAGTCAACATTTGCAAAAACCCTAAATTCTTGATTTCTATGAACTTCAACCTTCTTCCATGATCAAATAAAGATCATAGACACTCAAAATGATGAAGATCACCCATTGGTTGGGTCACTGGGGGCCTCAGATGCCCTGATTTTGCACTGACTTGTCTGAAAAGTCAACTCTTGATCAGATGACTTCCCCATGGAATTTCTTCATGAAAATTGATATGCATACTACCTATACCATATAGAGATCAATGGAAACAAGAATGACCAAAAAATTTGGAGTTATGGCCTTTGAAACCAAAACCCTAATTTTCAGTCAACTGTGCAGTTCATCCTGGCTCTGCACCCACTCAAACCCTAGTTCTTGTGATTCCTCTGCAATTTTGACTTTGAGGAGATGAAATATGATATAAGAACACACATGGACCCCTTTGAGTTGATTGGTTGCCTTTGGAATGGCTCAAGATGCTTTGGGATTGCTCAGATCACAAACCCTAGGTGCAGATGCCTTAGAAACTATCCAGTGAACCAAAAATGAAATGTGAGATGATATGATTGTATTTATGCATATGAGGATGATCACAAGCCATGGTGAAATGGGTGAGGGCAAATTTGGGGTGTTTACAGCTGCCCCTATTCAAACATGAGTTAGCTGTGCAGGATGTAAGCGACGGCTTAACAGGCAAACAAGATAACTTGTGGTTGAATACCAAAGACAGTCCAAAATTTGCACTCACAGGATGAAGAAGAAAAGGGATATAGATTGTAAAGGAAAAATAAAGTATATTGTAAAGTACAGGCGACGGAGGACGACCGTCGAGCAGAGGAAGACTGCTGGGTAAAGTAGTATGCGAAGCAAAGCGATGACGGGGACGGCCGACATGCTGGTAAAGTGCAGGAAATAAAGCGATAACGGGGACGGCCGACATGCTGGGGATAAAAAGTAAAGCTAAGACGGGGACGGCCGACTAGCTGGGGAAAATAAAATCATGATGGGGACGGCCATCACGATAAAACTGTAAAATTTTTGAGGATTAATGAAACATGACGGGGACGGCCATCAAGTTCATAAAGGTAAAGTAACCAACGATGGGGACGGCCATCGGGCTAAAAAGGAAAAGGGACCACGACGGGGACGGCCATCGGGTTAAAGAATAAAAGAAATAAACAGATGATGGGGTACGGCCATCAAAGGTGAAGGACGATCACCTAGCAGGGGACGGCTGCTCTGTTGGGAATAAAAGAAATATGATGGGGACGGCCATCAGAGGTGGAGGACGACCACCTGGCAGGGTACGGCTGCCGAAAATATCAACGATGGGGACGGCCATCGGATAGAAAAGGTCAACGATGGGGACGGCCATCGGACGAGCATGATGGAGGACGACCATCAAGAAGTGGAGGACGACCACTCAGCAGGGTACGGCTGCTCTCAGGGTTTCTCATAACACAGGACGAGTGTTAGATAACCAAAACCAACAATGGGGGCGGCCATTGGATAAAGTGATGAAGGACGATCATCAAAAGGTGGAGGACGACCACCTAGCAGGGGACGGCTGCTAAAAACAACGATGGGGACGGCCATCGGATGAGCATGATGGAGGACGACCATCAAGAAGTGGAGGACGACCACTTAGCAGGGTACGGCTGCTCTCAGAGTTATCATAACACAGGACGAGTGTTAGATAACAGGAAAGATGTTGGTGATCTGCTGGGGAGAGTAAACACGGACGAGCGTTTACATCCAAGAAACAAAAGGTATAAGTGTTTGGTATTGTGTATAGATTAAAGATGCGGACGGGCATCATTAAGACTATGATACGGACGAGTATCATGTAGAAACAAACTGACACATGTTCAAAGATGATGATACGGACGAGTACCAACTGGTTAACAGAGAACACGGACGAGTGTTGTATCTGAAGGGACTCTTCTGGGGAATAGTAGACACAGACGAGTATCTATATTCAGGAAGACATAAGTGTTTGACATGGTGTATGGATCAAAGATGCGGACGAGCATCCTTAAGACTATGATACGGACGAGTATCATGTAGAACAAACATTAGACGCAATGTTCTGAGATGATGGTACGGACGAGTACCAACTGGTTAACAGAGAACAAGGACTATTGCCGAATCTGTGGGGTTATGAGTGATAGAGTATACAAGATACGGACGAGTATTTGCATAAGTGTACCATGAGTGGTGAGTATTGTATTGTATAGATGAGTGTTTATCTGCTGGGGAGAATGACATGGACGAGTGTCAAGAGAGAAAAGTATAATATGAACAAGTATCTGCTATACAAAGTCCAGGCGACTGCGCTGGGGATATGACACGGACGGATGTCAGGGAAGTGTATATAAGGTATGTGAGTGCAAAGAGGATGTCTTTGTCTTTCTGCTGGGACATGACACGGACGGGTGTCAGGACATATCTGTAGTACGGGTGATTTTGTTTGTGGAGTGTATCCAGGCGACCTGTGGGGAAAGATGACACGGACGGGTGCCAAAAGGTGTATACTGGTGTTTATGATTGTGGAGCAATTGCTTTTGCTGGGACTCTGATGGGGATTCTGAGGGAAAGTAATCTGTGTTCTGATGAACGGTTTATTATTCACAAGTGTTTAATTCACAACATGACTTATGATTATGCTATGCATTTGATTTTTTTGCCGTAATGCTCCGTATTAGACGGAATGCTACGCTCTGGGGGATAGTATGATGCGAATGCTATGATTACGCAAAGAGGCACCGATCCGGGATTTGGATCCCATTGCTGCGAAGATCTCTGGTTGATCCGCCTGAAGTGAACATCCCAGCTGGGGATGAGATCATTGATAGATCTAATGATATATCTGCTTGGGGACACGGGTCACTGGTTGACATATCCTTGTAATACGGGACCCAGCTGGGGTTTGTAGAAGCTTTCTTCACTCTGTTGTGATCTCTTCATGCGTTGCTCTTCTGGATAGAGGCTGGAACTCTGTGGGGAGATGATTCCCTGATTTCTGCATTCTGCTGAGGAAGAATAGCAACTCGGCTGGGGAATTGAGAGGCAACTCAGTTGGGGATATAGCATCCTGAGTGTTAAACCTGTTTGTTGACCTGGCCACTTTGCTGGGGGAAGCAATGGGGAGCAAATCAGCCGGGGAAATGAGCACCTTCTAGTGCCATGTGGAAGATAGGCCAAGTTGATAATGATTCGCCTACTTGCTGAGACGTAACCTGCATGCCCCAGGTTGCGCTCTGGATACCTGCAATCCTGCAAAGATAAGGAAACGTACAAAAGGTCCCGAGGTATCCCTTACTGGATCCCGTCATAGGAGTTAAGTACTTCTGAGAATAATCACATTCCCTGTAAGCATGTGTTTTCATTCTTAGAGAAAGGCATCTGTACTTATGCAATTGTATTTTTAGAGATATCAGACGACTCTTTGCAAAACATAAATGTAAAAAACGAGACATGACTGGAGATCTGATTTTATTAATTCATGTGCCCTGAATTGGCAAAGATACAGTCAAAGAAACAAATCTCCTGAAATGAGGAGATTGTCACAAATTGAGAAACAAAATGCTGGCGATGCTGACGACGCTTTGAAGAGCTTCCTCTCCTGCTATGACTCGTATGACAATGACGTTCTTCTCGTCTTGCTTTCTGGAGAGAGTCGATTCTGATTGAAGCTTGATCCTTTGGAAGCTTACCAAGTTGTAGGTGATACAGACGAGTTCAGAATGCAGTTGTTCACTTATTCCCTTATTTTGCATGGATCGCCCTTTCAGGTTTTCAATCCATCGGGATACCCATTTTTGCCTGAGCTGTCCAATGCGGCTTTTCAACTCAGCGGGTGTACATTTTTATTTATTTCCCTTACTTTTGCCCGAGTCCTTTATTCTGTTTTTGACTCGCCGGGATGCCCTATTTTTGCCTGGACTTACATTCTGTTTTTATGTCCAGCGGGTCATTTTATGCGAAGTATTTTTTAACTGCATCTGAATTTACAGGGGACGGGAAGTCTTCACCATCCATGGTGCTGAGCATCAGTGCTCCACCAGAGAAAACTTTCTTTACAACGAATGGTCCTTCATAATTCGGAGTCCATTTGCCCCTGTGGTCTGTATGAGGAGGGAGGATTCTTTTCAGCACAAGATCTCCCACTTGGTACTCTCGGTGCCTGACTTTCTGATCGAAGGCCTTCTTCATTCTCTTCTGATATAACTGCCCATGGCAGATTGCAGCCAATCTTTTCTCTTCGATCAGACTCAGTTGTTCGAATCGGGACCGTACCCATTCTGCTTCACTCAGTTTAACATCCATTAATACCCGTAACGAGGGTAATTCAACTTCAACAGGTAGGACCGCTTCCATACCATACACAAGCTGATACGGTGTTGCCCCAGTGGATGTCCTGATTGATGTGCGGTACCCATGTAAGGCAAATGGTAGCATTTCGTGCCAGTCTCTGTAGGTGACTACCATCTTTTGCACAATCTTCTTAATATTCTTATTTGCCGCCTCTACAGCGCCATTCATCTTTGGCCTGTAAGGAGAAGAATTGTGATGTTGGATCTTGAAGTCCCGGCATAATTCTGCCATCATTTTATTGTTTAGGTTGGACCCATTATCAGTAATGATTCGCTCGGGCACTCCATACCGACAGATGATATCTCTTTTTAGGAATCGGGCTACCACTTGCCTTGTGACATTTGCATATGAGGCTGCTTCGACCCACTTCGTGAAATAATCGATGGCGACCAGGATGAATCTGTGGCCGTTTGAAGCAGTTGGCTCAATCTTGCCAATCATATCAATGCCCCACATGGCAAAGGGCCATGGTGAAGACATGATGTTCAAAGGATTCGGAGGCACATGCACTTTATCTGCATAGATGTGGCATTTGTGACATTTCCTGGCATAGGCACAACAGTCTGCATCCATTGTGATCCAGTAATAGCCTGATCTTAACAACTTTTTAGCCATGGCATGCCCTCCTGCATGGGTACCAAAAGATCCTTCGTGCACTTCATGCATCAGCAAATCTGCTTCCGTCTTGTCAACACATCTGAGAAGTACCATGTCAAAGTTCCTTTTGTATAAAGACCCATCAGTGTTCAGAAAGAAACCCCCAGCAAGCCTTCTCAAAGTCTTCTTATCATTGGAAGATGCCCCAGGTGGGTATGTCTGGTCCTCCAAGAAGCACTTAATGTCGTGGAACCAAGGCTTATCATCTTTTACAACATCTGCTGCAAATACATACGCTGGTCTATCAAGTCTAGATACTGAAATCTGAGGTACAAAGTTGGCCGTTTGAACTTTGATCATGGATGAAATGGTAGCAAGAGCATCTGCAAACTGATTCTCGTCGCGAGGGATATACTCAAGCTTGACTGTTGTAAAGAAAGTCAGTAACCTTCTTGTATAGTCCCTGTAAGGTATCAGATGATCTTGGTGGGTGTACCATTTCCCGTTGGTTTGATTGACTACCAGAGCTGAATCTCCGAATACGGTCAATGTTTTGATCCTGAGGTCAATGGCTTCCTCAAGACCCATAATGCAAGCTTCGTATTCAGCTTCGTTGTTAGTGCAATTGAAAGTGAGTTTTGCCGAGAAAGGCATGTGAACCCCTTTTGGTGTAATGAGTACTGCACCAACACCACGGCCATTCATGTTAACAGCCCCATCAAACATCATAGTCCATTCTTCTTCCGGGTCGGGCCCTTCAGTGTGAACAGGCTCTTCATGATCTTTTGCTTTAATGAACATGATGTCTTCATCAGGGAAGTCAAATCTCATAGGCTGGTAGTCATCAATGGGTTGCTCAGCAAGATATTCAGATAGTACACTGCCTTTGATGGCTTTCTGAGAAGTGTACTGTATGTCGTATTCTGTGAGAATCATCTGCCATCTTGCAACCCGTCCGGTAAGAGCTGGCTTCTCAAATATGTACTTAACTGGATCCATTTTTGAGATTAACAAGGTAGTGTGGGTCAACATATACTGCCTTAGTCGGCGAGCAGCCCACGCTAAAGCACAGCAAGTTTTCTCGAGCAGTGAATAACGCTGTTCACAGTCGGTAAACTTATTGCATACTCTTTTCGACCAGACTCGTCATGCTGGCCCAGCACACACCCCATTGACTCTTCTAATACTGTCAAGTATATGATCAGAGGTCTTCCTTCAACTGGCGGCATAAGGATTGGAGGTTCTTGCAGATATTCTTTGATCTTGTCAAAAGCCTTCTGGCAATCTTCGTTCCACCTGACCGTTTGTTCCTTTCTTAACAGCTTGAATAAGGGTTCACAGGTTGCTGTGAGGTGAGATATGAACCTCGAAATGTAGTTCAATCGACCTAAGAACCCTCGAACCTCTTTCTCAGTTTTAGGTGCAGGCATTTCCTGTATAGCTTTGACTTTATCTGGGTCAACCTCAATCCCCTTCTCGCTTACAATAAAGCCCAGCAGCTTACCGGATCGCACCCCGAATGTGCATTTGTTGGGGTTCAACTTCAATTGGTACTTCCTCAGACGCTTGAATAATTTGAGCAGGTTCACCAGGTGATCTTCCTCTGTAAGGGACTTGGCGATCATATCATCCACATAGCATTCTATTTCCTTGTGGATCATATCGTGGAATAATGTCACCATAGCCCGTTGATATGTGGCACCAGCATTCTTCAGTCCGAATGGCATCACTTTGTAACAGAAAGTGCCCCAAGGTGTAATGAATGTTGTCTTCTCCATGTCTTCAGGTGACATCTTGATCTGATTATATCCTGAAAATCCATCCATGAAGGAGAATACCGAGAACTGAGCCGTATTATCCACCAATACGTCAATGTGAGGTAATGGGAAGTCATCTTTCGGGCTGGCTCTGTTCAGATCCCGGTAGTCAACACACATTCTTACTTTGCCATCCTTCTTAGGCACAGGTACTATGTTAGCAACCCACGGTGGGTAGCTAGTCACAGCAAGGAACCCGGCGTCCCATTGCTTTTGTACCTCTTCTTTGATTTTCATAGCCATGTCTGGGCGAGTTCGGCGCAGCTTCTGTTTCACTGGTGGGCATTCTTCCCTCAAAGGCAGCTTGTGCACAACTATATCGGTGTCCAACCCTGGCATATCTTGATACGACCAAGCAAACACATCAACATACTCTTGAAGCAGATCTGTCAGTTGTCTCTTCACTGAGTCTTGCAGGCAGGCCCCGATTTTGACTTCTTTCACGTCTTCCTCAGTACCAAGATTAATCACTTCAATCTCCTCCTGATGAGGAGTAATAACCTTTTCCTCTTGTCTTAACAACCTGACTAGCCCTTCAGGAAGCTCATACTCTTCATCAACCCCTTCATCAGCTTGGTTGATTGGATTGTCAAAGTCATACGATGTCATAGCCGAGCTGTTGTCGGTGCTGTCAGGAAGGCACTCTCTGCAAGGGTTAAGTTGGTTCATTTTAGTGATTGATTTTAATCTTGCTTTAGAAAAAAGTGAGATGAAGTTATCATTTTGAAAACACCGCCATTTATTTTTGTACAAAAAGAGAAATGGAAAAAACAGTGAGCATAAAAGAAAAGGACTCGTTTGCAAAAAGATTGTCTGATATTTCATTAATTTAATCTTGTTTGCACAAAAGTACAGATGGCCCTGGTTACAAAATGAGTCTTGTCATCTTGGGCAAGATGCAAGACTTGGATGCATGCTATATAAAAATACAGGAAATAATAATTACTCTGCTCGAGTAACACTTATAATTTCCTGGGAAGACCAGTTCGAGACACTGCTCCCCGGGATCTTCGGACGAATCCAATTCTCCAGATTGCGCTCCTCTTCCAGCTCGTCTTCCAAACAGTTGATAGCATCGGGGGTAAGCATCCCCCCACTGACAAAACCGGGCTCTGCAGCAGCCTTTGCTTGATGTTGAGTTGGTTTGTAACCCAACCCAAATTTGTCCTTCTTCTCTTCCACAGCTAAGACCTTGCCCCAGCCTAGGGCAGTTCCTTCTTCAACAACCTTCCGGGCTTGTTGATAAGATGACATTGGAGTACCAGATACAGCAGATGCTTCATTGACGTTCAAGGCTTCAAAACCTTGGCTCATTGTTTCATGGATCTCTCCATCCATTTCTATGTACTTATAAGTAGCCAGATGGCTAACGAAAATGTCCTCCTCTCCACAGATTGTGACAACTTGACCTTCCCACTCAAATTTTAACTTTTGGTGAAGGGTAGACGTTATTGCGCCGGCGGCGTGAATCCAGGGTCTACCCAACAAACAGCTGTAGGCGGGCTGAATGTCCATCACATAAAAGATAGTTTTAAAAGTCTGTGGGCCAATTGTCACAGGCAGCTCGATCTCTCCCAGAACCGATCTCTTCGAACCATCAAAGGCTCTTACTACCAGGTTGCTGGGCCTCAATGCCAATCCATCATATTCAAGCTTCACCAGAGCCTTCTTTGGCAAGACATTCAGGGAAGAACCTGTGTCCACCAGCACATGAGAAAGGACAGCTCCTTTGCATTCCAGGGTTATGTGCAAGGCTTTGTTGTGGTTACGGCCATCCGCTGTCAGGTCAGAATTGGTAAACCCTAGCCCATTGCTAGCAGTAACATTTCCAACAACGGTTTCCAATTGGTTGACAGTAATCTCCTCGGGCACGTAAGCTGCGTGCAGTACTTTCAGTAGTGCATTCCGATGGGCTTCGGAGCACATAAGCAGAGAGAGGATGGAGATTTTGGATGGCGTTTGATGAAGCTGATCCACAATTTTGTAGTCACTCTTTTTGATGATTCGCATAAACTCATCAACTTCCTGATCGAATGGAGTCTTCAGGGCTTCTTTAGCAGCTGGATCTTCCTGCACCGGGCCTTTTCCTTTTGCCTTGGCAGCAGCTTCTGCTTCGGCTGTAGGTTTTTGAACTTGTGAAGCAAAGAGACGTCCGCTTCGAGTGAAGCCTCCGCCTCCCCCCACATTATCTACTTGTGGTGCAGGTGCTGATGTTTCAAGAGTGATTCTTTTCCCTTCATAGTACACGTCTGAGCCATAGTGCCAAGGGATGGCCCTATTGCTTTCATATGGTACTGGTCCAGGCACCGTGACAGTGACCGGACTGATTGCTGCTGCTGAAGGGACTGTTATTGTTTGTGGATCATAAAAGATTGTAACTGGTGCTCTGGTGGGAGCAGCACCTTCTGAATGGTAGGCGGAGTTACTTTCAGGATCGTAGAATATGGTAACAGTGGAGACATCTTCATGATTGATTGTTGGTGTTGTAGGAGGTACTATTGGAAGGACTGTTGTTGTTGTTGATGGAGAGTCGAAATGGAATGAAGCTGACGTTGTAGCAGGAGGAACTGTTGAAAACTGATCATTTGGGAGAACTGGTGAAGTACTTGTTGATGGTGCTGATGAATTATCGGGAACAATAGTTGCTGTATTTGTAGGAGGGTCTGAAACCGTTGCTGATGAAGTTGCTTGATTTGCCGGAAATGATGTAGTGATCTGCAGTAGGCCACTCTGAATAAGGCTGTCAATGCCGTTCCTCAGGTCTTCGCAACCATTCCATGAAATATTGCAGTAGGGGCACCCTAGTTCACACCCTGGAAATATGTTGTTTTCACGGAGTTGAGCTTTGATTTCCACCAATGGTGTCCTGATCTGATCCACACTGGTTATGAAATAAGACGGTGTGTCTTCTTCAATTGCGTTAATTCGAGGACCACCATGGTTTGGCATTGGATTTTTGTTGACATTGGGCGGAGGTTCAAAATTCAGAGCCTTGGAGTCTACCAGGTCTTGTACCTTCATATGCAGAGCCCTGCATTTTTCTGTACTGTGACCAGGCGCGTTTGAATGGAAAGCACACCTAGCATTGGAGTCATAGTTTCTTGGTAGACTGTTGGGATCCGGAGGTGCCAACGTTCTTAGCTCAACCAGGTTGAGTTTCAGAAGTTGTGGCAGCAAGGCAGCATATGGCATTGGGATCGGGTCGATCACTCTGTTAGCTTGGGATGGCCTTTGTTGGAATGGCCTCTGTTGATTGTTGTTGTTGGAGTTGTTGTTGAAGTTCCTTGGAGGATACTGATTCTGCTGATACTGAGGTTGTTGTTGGAAGTTTTGTTGAGGAGGTTGATAGACTGGCTGAGGATGAGCTGGAGCAGGGATAGTGATTGCTGCTATTGACCTCTGAGCATATTGGGGCCTACCCCTGTTGGTGCGAATGGCATTGGTTTCGCCAGTTCTTCTCGGGCCTGCAAAAGGCTTTCTTGTACCACTGGACGAGCTTGCACCGTTGTCTGAAATCTTTCCCATCTTTAACAGGCTTTCAATTCTCTCCCCAGCTATAACAACATCCGCAAAGCTAGTGGAAGAGAAAGCAGCTAACCTGTCAATATAGGTTCCCTGAAGAGTGTTCATAAACATGTCTGCCATTTCTCTTTCAGACATTGGGGGTTGAACGGCAGCAGCCAATTGCCTCCATCTTTGGGCGTATTCTCGGAAACTTTCCCTTGACGACTGTGACATTCCCATTAGGAGAGTCCTGTTGGGTGCCATATCTAGATTATACTGATACTGTCTGATGAAGGCTTCTGCCAGGTCCTTCCAGCATCTTACAGTTGCCCTTGTCAAGTGGGAATACCATTCCCTCGATGCTCCTGTCAAACTGTCTTCGAAGTAGAACATCCAAAGCTTCTCATCCATTGTATAGGCCTTCAGCCTTCCCAGAAATGATTGCAAATGAGTCCGGGGGCATGAAGTCCCATTATACTTTTCGAAACATGGAGGCTTGAACTTGTGGGGAATCCTGACCCCTTCTACTAGACCCATGTCCATGACGTCAAACCCCAAAGAGTTTTGAGATTCCAGTGATCTCAACTTCTCAGCTATTTCATCCAATCTCCTATCATAAGCATCCTCTCCAGCACCCATTACTGTAAATTGGTCCTCCTGAGGATCTTCTTGAAGTACTCTGGCTGCAGTAGCTGTTCCTTGGATGTTGGCAGGAATATTAATCTCAGGATGTAGATGTGGACCAAACACAGGGGGATTCACATGTGGTTGCACCCTTTCATTGTTACTGGTGCCTGCAGTTCCTACATGAGGCTCCTCTGGATTTTGCCTCTCAACCATAGCCCTTAGTCTCTCCTGGCTCTGAGCCATGTTGTTCATAACTTCCATGAACTGCGTCATCTGTGTCCTCATCTCTAACCTTTCATTTGCCATCTGGTTTCTGACCTCCGTAAGGTCTTGTTGCATCTGATCCATCTGGATTCCCGGAAGGTTGTTTCTAGTTGGGTACCTGTGTGGCCTGTTGGGAGGAAATACCCGGCGGCGAGCAATAATTCCTGAGATTCACAACAGAGGTTAGCAACAACAAAACAAAAGACCTACAAAACAAACAAAATGGTTAGCATGCAATGCAGTTATGCTTATTTGCTATCAAGGTATCCGGTTTGGTCTTCAGTTTTGACCCTTCCAGACCCTTGAATGATGATGCTGTTGAAGTTGCTTTTGATGTGAACCCCAACACAAATATATTACAAAGGTGAAATAATACAATTTGTTCATTTTACAACACAAACCCTCAAAGGGGCCAAAATACATCACAAAAGCAACAAGCAGATGATCAAACTCCAAGGCCAAACTCATCCTCACGAACTTCCTTGAGAAGTGCTTCGGTCACAGGATCAGCCGGATGCTCCGTGAGACTTCTGATGAGAAGGTTTCTTGTTGCAACAGCTGCAGTCAATTTCTTGCTCTGACTTTGGTCCTTAGACCTCTTCAATCCTGCTTTGATTTTCAGCTCTGATATCTCCTCCTGGGCTGCTGCCAGGGCTTTTTCCATCTGCTCCATCTTGTCTTGAGCTCTCTTGTCTTCTAGAGTACGGGCCTCAGTGATCCGGACCCACCTGGCCTGACTCTCTTTCAAATACAAGTCCGTTCTTGCTCTCTGAAACTGGGCTTCTTTACAAGCATTCTTCAGAATCTGCTCACCAGCTTTAGACTTGTTGATATATTCTCCAGACTTCTCAATCTTGATCAAGTGTTCCAACCTCAACTTCTCCAATCTTTCAATCTCCCTCACACCTTCACTTCTCTCCCGGAGGGTCTTCTGTAAGGCTTGAGATAACTTCTCATTCCTTTCCTTCAGGCTTTCAAACTCTTCCAGACTGATAGTAGCAGGGGGTGGTGCTGAAGATGACTCAGGCCTGTCTTCTATGGTGAAGGGCAATCCAGAGAATTGGGCCCTGGCATAGGACCACTCATGATATTGGGCTGAGGCCACATTATTGCACTTCCCCAGAATGGTGATTCCCTTGGTTTGAACATGATCCCAGGCCCAGGCAGCCTGCCTAACAACAGCCAAGTTAACCTTGTTCTCACAGTAGAGGGTCTCAACCAAATCCTGCACCCTAGGAGCATGGACCAGTGCATAGCCTAACTGCCTCTTGAACAGCAGAGGGTTGTAATTGATACTTCCCTTAACTCCTACCAAAGGCACATTGGGAAAGTGTCCACAGCTTGTGATAATATCTCTTCCCTTGGTGCTCTGAGTGCACCATCTGATGTCTGCTGAAGTGAGAGTAGTGAGCCTCTTAGCCCAGTTGCTTTGCTGATGAGGATTTAGGAATGCATCTGTCCTGGGCAGATGCCTGAGAAGCCAAGCATGGAATAGTGGAGCACAACACCTCACTAACTTACCCCTCTGCTTCTCATTCCTCTGATGCACTGAGTAGTAGAGATCTCCTAACAAGGTTGGCACTGGGTTCTTCAGGATGAACAAGTGAATTGCATTCTTGCTGATGAATCGAGGCTCGTCTGCAAACAACACAATTCCATATACACTTAAGGCCAACAATGCACAAACAGCTTTCCACTCCCCCAGGGAGGCCTTCAAACTAGCTTGAGAAATCAGGAAGTCAAGATGAAAACCAGGGATCCCAGCTTTAGATGTCATGTGTTGTTCAACCAATACAGGTTCCAGGTGCAAAGCTTTTGCTATCTCTCCATTGCTAGGAAAGACCATTTCAGGGTTGAATGGGATTTCTCTTTTGATAGGCAAACCAACCAAATATGAGTATTCTTCCAAAAGAGGACCCAACTGAAAGTCTTGAAAGGTGAAACATCTCAATGGAGGATCATAGAACTGAATGCAGGTGTGGATGAGGCTCCTCTGAGAAGGGTCCAGATCCATAACCATGTCCAGTATATCCCCATGACTCTCCCTGAACAAGGGTATGTGATCTGGAGTGATCAGGGTTTGGATCCTCCTGATGTCTGACAAGTCTGGTTGGAAGAAATGATAGGTGATGTTGCTTTTCTTTGGAGCCATGATGCTGAAGACTGAGTAGAGTGCTGATGAAGATGCTGAAAGAATGAACCACTGATTGGCTGGTGCAAGTAACTGAAGTATAGCTGACAAGCTGAAGCAAGTACTGGTGGAGACAGGTCAAAACTGCAGATGGGGTCAAAACCAAAACCAGATGAATGTGGATACCCTGAAACACAAATAAGCATATGTTAATATGATGCAATGAGTATGTATGCAAAATGAAATGCAAGGGTTTGTGACTGAGCTGGATCTGATTAACTGCCTTGGTATAGATCCATGTGTGTTCAAGAATTCCAGATGGAGGTCTAAAAATCCAGTAACCAGGGTGGGGGACTCAAATAAAGAGCCACAAGTCCAGGGTTCAGAATCACGAGAACTATCCAACATGGAGCATTCTTAACAAAGTCAAAGTAACAGGGTATTCTGAGGTCAAGGTACCTGCAAACCTGTAAACAGCCCAACCCCCCTCACAGGTGGTGATCTAGAACAAGGATCCTCAGACTTGGATCAGTTATGAGAAGTGTAAACACTTCTAACCCGGAGGTACAGTGTTCACAATAACCATAACAATTCCTCCTCTAATTCACCTCAGTTTCTGAAGGTCAGTACTAAAAGGTTATCCAGACTTAGCAGGCTTCCCAGATAGCCCTAGCATTGCAGGAAATCTGCAACACAGAGTTCTCAAGAAGAAACCCATATCTGAACCGTGTTTCATATTCCCGCACCAGACCGAAATGGAATGGGAAAGAATATGATTCACTCTAGCCTAGGTGTCACTCAGGTCCCAGGTATAGGACTTTAGCTCTCAATGAATCACCCACCCACCAAAGAAAAACCAGATCCAGCCAGCACAGTATGACAGTATGAAAAATATAAAGCTATAAAGAAAGCAATAAATCAACTGTACATAAAGCAATAAACAAAAATAAATACAAGCACAAATAAGCACATAACACCCCAGTAAACACAAATCAAACAAGCGCTAGGAGGAACCCACAAAAAGAACCAGAAGCCCTGGTTGCAGTATAAGCCTCCCCAGCAGAGTCGCCAAGCTGTCGCTCCCAAAGATTTGCATCCTGGTACAAGCGCGAACGGTCGGCGAAAGGGACAATGAGAACACACAGCCGTGAACTCACTGGAGAATGAATAGAGTCGACAGCTAGGCATTTTTATCCCGGAGGAAAGGCAATGCTGCATAAGCCTAGAAAAAGATGGATAAGACGGTTGCGAACCAGAGAAACTGAGAAAGGGGGTTGGTTACAACCTGGGAAGGTATTAGCACCCAGATTGTCCGCCGTACTCGACGGGATCCACGCTTAAAAGATTTGTGTTATAAAGGGGTAGTGTCAGTGCAATCTGTGTGTAAAATGGCTGGAAAGCAATATGTACAGGTGTCAGTGCAAAAGAAGTGAAGTGTATAATGATGTGAAGTATGAAAGTGTCAGTGTAAGAACAGGAGTGAAATGCTCAAGATCATGAGGCTAAAGAATAAGGCTGAAAAGAGGGGGAATAAACAGAGACTTTTGTTCGATAACTGTTAAGTTATGCCTACGTATCCTCTCGTGCAATGAGGAAGTCAGAACACCGTAGTTCGACCCAAAGAGACTGAAAGGTGAATTGACTGGTGAACTGCTTACTTGCCTATGCTCAAGTGTATGACCTGTCTGGCTCAGGTGCTAACTGTCTTGCATTAGGCGGAAGAAGCAAGTTCTCGGTTGTGAGTGAAGGTGATGAGAAAAGAATCCCGAAGGAGACGATTATTGTTTGTTTTTGAGTTTTCAGTCTTTTATTGCTTTTTGAAGTTTGTCATAAGATAATGAGCTTAAGTCTAAACCAATGGGTTAGTAAACTCATCACATCTTCCCTCTGATTAGGGGTAATGAGGATACCTTAAGTGTGAAGTCAGATTCTCACACTTAATCACCCTTTGATGTAGGATTAAGATCATTAACCTACTTGTGATTATTTAGATGTTTTTGGGTTTTTGTTTAGTGTTGAGTAATGAGGTTAAGCCATTATCAAGAATTAAACAGACTCATTACACCATCCTAAAAGAAGGATAATAGATGAGAATGTTTAAGTTGAGAAAAACTCCTCAACTTAATCCATGATTAGGGATTAAACCCATGACAAAACAAGCCTTTGATTAAGTGGATTTACTTAATGATATGATGATGAAGTGATTTTTATTGTTTGTAAGACAACTTGAGGGGGACTTGTCCATTAACACTAGGGTTAGTCCTTCTTAACCAGTTAAGGAAGAATTAGAACCCTAATGCAAGGCCCAAGTTACAAGTGTGATGTCTTGATATTTATTAGATGCATTGATTAAGAGATTTAAACATATAAAGGGTTCAAGACTTAGGATTAAAATTATACACTCCATCCTAAGAGAAGGATGCAGGCATAACCCTAATCACAAAGTCTTAAAACCTTTAGGGTTTAATCTCTGATTATGAGGTGAGAAGAGAAGACTCAAAGAGAGACACAAAGGTAAAAACTATGAAGGGGACTAATCAAAACCCTAATCATTGTCATGCTTGGATGATCCTAGGGTTTGTGAGGTTTTCAAGAGCAATCTTCAGAAGAACCACCAGGAAGCAGATGAACAGGATCAAGAGAAGCAAAGTGACTTGCTTCATTCAAGAAGTCAAATCACTTGAAGAAAGAAAGTGGGAGGAAGAAGGATGAACAAGCTCAAACTCAAGCACACATAAAAATGCAGCAATGGATGCAAGAGAGATGAAAAGAAAAGTTATGAGAAGTGAAGGCAGATTCACTTCCCAAGTTTACTTACCACCTGAAATGTTAGAAAGAAATGCAATGCAATACAAGATGAGGTGAAATGGTATGATGCTAGACCAAACCAGAAGCATGGTGATGATGAAAATGATGTTATGAGGTGCTGCAAACATGAGGCAAGGCATGGAGATGTTCATACAAGATCATGAATGCAAATGATGCAAGCTAAAGAGCATGAACAAGCATGGAAAGTTATGAAGCATACAAGACAAATGACATGGAAAAGATGTAATGCAATGATCAATGATGCTTCATACATGTCTTAAGATGTCAAATGAATCATAAGAATGCACAAAATGCAATGACAAGCCATGTTATGCAAGAGAATGCAAGAGGGATGCAAGAGAAGGCCCAAATTAGGGTTCATGGATCAAACATCAAACAAAAACCCAAAACAGAAGCAAACCCTAAGATAAAAAATGGAAAATGGCACCCAAAGAAACCCTAGACCTATGATGAACCACTGCCCAAAGGGGAGCTCTCAACTCTCAACCAATCTCAAGATATGAATTTTACAAGATATTAGGGTTTTTTAGGGTTCTTAACAAAACAAATGCCAACAATTTGAAAATGCAAGAACAAATCATGGCCTTTTTATCCTAGGAAATACATGCAAAACAAAAGACAATGCAAGAAGAATCAATGTCTCAACCTTCACCAATTGGCAGGAATGAATTTTTGAATCCATGATCAAAATAATGCACAAAATATGATTTAATTCAATGAAAAATTCTTAAAATGCATCAAGATCAGAAAAGAAATTTGGTTTAAAGGTTGGACAATGTTTCTAAATGTCTTAGAACATTTCATGAATTTTTTTGTAATTTTTAAATACCTAAAAGTATTTTTAATTAATTAATTCCCATTAATCCATTAAAAATAATCTTTTAAATATTTAAAAATACTTTTTTAATGATAAAAAATAAAATAAAAATATTTTTGTGTCATAAAAATTAATAAAACCTTAAAGAAAAAGTTTCATAATTTTTATGAATTTTTACCTATTTTAAATTAATTGTACAAATTTAATGAAAAGAAATGAAAATAAAATTGATTTAATCTGAGTTAAGTGAAAAGTAATCTAATCCTAAGGTGGAGATTCAAACTAGGCTAGGGATGGTTGACTGGCGCGCAGATCCAAGGGTCCACACAGCTTCTGACTTAATTAATTAAATTGTGATTAATTAAGCCTAACACGTGGATTAGGGTTAATGGGATTGATCTGGGCCATTCAAAGCAGCGGGAAGTCAACAAAGTCTACAGATCCTACGCTCATCATTCAAATGGCCATAATGACCTGAGTTTAGGGTTAATCACCCTCAGGTGACCGGAGAGGAGCTCCGGTCATCTTCTCCGGTTGCACAAAAACCCTAGAACACGAATCAAGCAACTATTCTACAAATCAAGCACACCCAAATGATCCTCTAACCTCCTAGGTCACGAATCCAAGCTCAAACAACATTTATGCACCAAGAATCAAAGGAATCGAAAGGAAAGAAATTCACGGGCAAAAATTCAGAGGGACCATACAAGCTCAGTTTTCACTCATTTTTGATTCTGAAGCCAACCCCATGACCAGCAAGACATGAATAATCAATTTATAACTTAAAAACCAAGCTTTGAGAGGAAAGTTTCATGACCATACCTGAGGTGACAACTCCTGTTTCTGGGCTTTCAGAGCAGTTTCTTGATGCAAGCTAGCTCCAATGACTCCCCTGGTGCTAATGGCAGACTTGGAATGAAGTTTAGCAAGCTATTTCAAGGGTTACCAAACTGATATAGCAGAGAATGACCTTGGTGTACAGGCTGTTTTAGGTCAGTGTAATGGGTGGTTTGGACTCCTCTGAGTGTGATTGACTTGTTGGTGAAGAAAGATGAGGTGTTTGATGGCTGGCTTGTGAGATTCGAAGAGAACTGGTTCTGAGGGTGAAGAATGGTGGAGCTTAGGTCAGGCTTGTTTCAGGCTTGAGCTTTGGTGGTTTGAGGCCTATGGAGTGTATTGAGTTGGATGATGAAGAAAGTTTGAGTGTTTCTTGGCTGTGGAGGCAGATTCGATAGAAAATGCAATGTGGTGAGTTTTTGTGAATGTTGTGTTCTGGCCAGCTTCAATGCTCAATGCTTAGCTATATTGTCTCCAACTTGTGTGGATAGACTGTGAGGCAGGTTAGTAGGGTGGCTGTGTACTGTGCCAAGAGTATGGGAGTCTTTTGCAAAAAGGTCAATTTTGTGTCATTGAGAGTTTGGGTCATGGCAGCAGCAGGTTCAAGTCTTGTCTTGCTCCAGCTAGGGTTGAGGAGAGCCCTTGGATTGCTTGTGGCTGACTGCAACATGTGGATGACAAGCTATGCTAGTTTTTGCAACTTGACAACTTTGTACTTTCTCATGATTTTGTGCCATACACATGAAACAATGCTTGCTGAATTTTGTGGCATGGCACTTCTTTTAGTCATGGCAATGTTGAGAAATCAGCTAGTGATCACATAATTCCTTGAAGCATGGATTTGCCAAGAATCCTCTTTTTGCACACTTATGGAAATGCTTTATGGAACTTTTGAAAATCAAGGCAAACAATGAAGAATCCCTTGGGCCAATTCTGTTTTTTAGGGCATATGTGGTCATGTGATGAAGTTTTGAAGTCACTTTGAAGTCACTAGAATGCTTGATACATGAATTTGCAAGTTTTCCATTTAGTGCATAACTTGAATTTTAGTGATTTTTGCCAACTTTGCCACACCATAACTTTTGATCCAAGAAGAGTTTGATCATGTTCTTGTACTTTTTGAAAAGGGAAAGATGAGATCTACAACTTTCATGACCAAAGTTTTTCCATTTGAAGCATTTTTGGATCCAAAATCATGGCTTGAAAAATGACATAAAATGATGCATTCTTGAAAAGTCAACTATGCCCAAAAAGTCAACATTTGCAAAAACCCTAAATTCTTGATTTCTATGAACTTCAACCTTCTTCCATGATCAAATAAAGATCATAGACACTCAAAATGATGAAGATCACCCATTGGTTGGGTCACTGGGGGCCTCAGATGCCCTGATTTTGCACTGACTTGTCTGAAAAGTCAACTCTTGATCAGATGACTTCCCCATGGAATTTCTTCATGAAAATTGATATGCATACTACCTATACCATATAGAGATCAATGGAAACAAGAATGACCAAAAAATTTGGAGTTATGGCCTTTGAAACCAAAACCCTAATTTTCAGTCAACTGTGCAGTTCATCCTGGCTCTGCACCCACTCAAACCCTAGTTCTTGTGATTCCTCTGCAATTTTGACTTTGAGGAGATGAAATATGATATAAGAACACACATGGACCCCTTTGAGTTGATTGGTTGCCTTTGGAATGGCTCAAGATGCTTTGGGATTGCTCAGATCACAAACCCTAGGTGCAGATGCCTTAGAAACTATCCAGTGAACCAAAAATGAAATGTGAGATGATATGATTGTATTTATGCATATGAGGATGATCACAAGCCATGGTGAAATGGGTGAGGGCAAATTTGGGGTGTTTACAGTATGCCCCAACTGATCAACAATGTCATAATCACTCTTGCGAATGATTTTCAATACTTCATCCATCTGCTTAGAGAGATCATCAGCAGCTGGCACATCAGTAGATACAGGCTCAATAACAGGACCTTTGCCCCGAGCATCAGTGGTGGAGGTAGCAGCAGGAGTAACTGCATTCTCGGAAGTATCTGGAGGAGAGAAGACTCTTCCACTACGAGTGATCTTACTAGATCCAGCAATATTGTCAACATCAACAGGCACATCAGCTACAGGCTCTTGCTTAACACCATGGATGTAAACATCAGACCCATAGTGCCAAGGCACAGCTTTATCAGATGTATATGGGATAGGCCCAGGAGTAGTAATGACCACAGGAGCTACTCTGGCTTCAGCAACAACTTTCACAGGACCTTCAGCAGTAATTTTGATTGGACCCTGATGAGTGATTTTAATAGGACCCTTTGAAGTGATTCTTATTGGTACTTTGTCAACCATGTCAACCTCTTCAATCTTCCTACCCTGAGTCAGATGATCCACCATACTTTCTACAGACGACGGAGTCCTCTCAAACACTATAGTATACTTATCCATGAGACGTTGAATTCCATCTCTCAATATGAAGCAACTATCCGGCTTATAGGTACAATACAAACAATCTTCACGACAACCTGGAAAGATCCCAGCTTGTACTAACCTCTTTTTGATAACAGACAGTGGTGTGGTCAACTCCATAACTGAATAGACATGTAGATCTTCATCAATGGCATTGATAGTCTTCTCGTGATTCGGCATTGGAGCAGTAATCACATTTGGAGTACATGGAGGATCAAACTCAATTTCTCCAGCATCAATCATATCTTGAATTTTATTCTTCAAGATCCAGCAGTTATTAGTATCATGTCCCTGACAGTTTGAATGATATGCACATCGTGCATTGGGATTGTACCTGGGAGAGGTAACATTGGGATTCTGAGGAGCCTCTTTCAAAGTAATAAGTTCAGCCTTCAACAAGTGTTGCAATGCCTGAGCCATTGACATGTTGATCTTCGTGAACTGCCTTCTAGCCCTCTGTTGGTTGCCCTGTGGCTGCTCTGTTGTTGCAGGAGTTGGATTTGAAATATGAATTGCACTAACAGACTGATGCCTTCTGTTACGATCAGGGTGACCATAAACAACATTGGATTCTTTCTTCCCAGTGGGAGGCTTCTTTGCAGCACCTGATGAGGAAGCACCCACTTGGATCTTACCATTCTTTATACCATTTTCTACTCGCTCTCCTGTCATGATCAACTCAGTGAAGCCAGATGATGAGCTTCCAATGAGATGACTATAGAACGGACCACTCGGCGTGCACATGAACATATCAACCAATTCCCTGTCAGTCAAAGGGGGTTGAACTCTTCCAGCTAAATCTCTCCACTTCTGAGCATACTCCTTAAAACTTTCTTTGGCACCCATAGACATGCTCTGAAGCTGCATGTGAGTGGGGGCTAAGTCAACATTGTATTGGTACTGCTTATAGAAAGCTTCAGCAAGATCATTCCAGTCTCTGATGTTGACACTCTCCAATTGATAATACCACTCCAGCTGAGCTCCAGATAAGCTCTCTTGAAAAAAGTGGATCCACAACTTCTTGTCAGCAGTGTGGGGTTGAATTCTTCTGACATAAGACCTCAGATGCAGCTTGGGACAAGAGACCCCATCATAAACAACAAATGTAGGAAACTTGAAACCAATGGGTATGACTACCCCAGATATCAAGCTCAAATCTTCAAAATCTAGCCCAGAAGATTTCTGCAACTCCATAGCATCCATCCTATCCACCAGCATCTTGAATTTGTCTTCATTAGGCTCATGGTAGTAATTAGCCTCAGAATCAGAGTCCCCCATAGTGTTGTGGAGACTGCCTCCCTCTTTTTCAGATTCCTCAGATTCATAGTCCTCAGTTGGTTCCTTGGTCTTGGCAAGACCTTTGAACCTTCTTCCCATGTTGATCAAACCAGCAGACCTTCTAGTCTTCTTAGTCTTCTTGGCCAGCAGTGCCTTCAATTCATCCTGCCCTTTGGACAGGTTCAAGATCAGCTCTTGGAACTGTGCATTTTGTGCCTGGAGATCCTTAACTGATTGTTCAAGAGCCATTGCTGAAATAAACAGCGAGAAGATGAGAAACCTGTGCACAATTATAAACCTGTGATGCAATGAAATGATATGGGAATGCATATGCAATGTTTTCAAGGACCGCAGGATTTAAATTTGCTTAGACAAACAAGAAGGTAAACTTTTATTAGTAATAACTTTGTTTTGCCTTTTAGGCTTACAAAAAATGAAATAAAATAAGTACAAAAGATGGGGTTTTAAGTCTCCCATGGACGTTTCCTCTTTGTGTTGAGGTATGAGTTGAGGTTCCGTTCCTCGTGAAGTTGCTTCGTTAGTTCTAGGATTCTTTCTTGGCTTGCTTTGTAATGAGCCTCGAAAGTATCCCTTTGCTCCTTCAGTTGGATCCATGATCTCTGCAAGTCTTCCATATCAGTAGGCATGTCTGGGTGAAGGATGGTATAAGCTGTGTCTCCTTCAGCAACAGGTTCCATGGTAACTGGTAGGACGGCAGGATATGGCATCATGAGAGTCTGAGCACGAGATCGTACCCATCTGAGATAAGCCTCCATAGGAATAGTGTACTTAGGCTCCAGTGTCTTGCTGTCAACCCTGTTTACTTTTCCCCATGCTCGTATGAATCTCTGACGGTAACCCTGATGATCGTTGTCGTAATCAAACACAATGCCCTGAATCAACATGTCATGTGGACCATCACTCCGGGCGTAACCAAACTGTCGTAAAGCTAAAGAGGGGTTGTAGGTGATGCCTCCTCTTATGCCTAGAAGTGGCACATTAGGAAACTCCCCACAACGGTCAATGATGGTGACATTCTCCATAGATCTGGAGCACCAATGGATATCTGAGTGAGAAAGTGACATGATCCTCTTGGACCATCTGAACCCTTGCTCATTCTTCATTACTGAGCGAGGAAGGTGAGAAATAAACCACCTAGAAAGTAAAGGTATGCAGCACATCAAAGTTCCTCTTGCCCTTGTAGTACGGGTGTGAAGAGAATGCAGGATGTCTCCAAGCAATGTAGGCACTGGATTGTGACTCAGGAATATATTGATGGCATGAACGTCTATGAACTGATCTGGATTGGGGAACAATACTAGGCCATATATCAGCAAGGCTAAGATCTCCTCAAAAGCATCATAGCTCATGGCCTTCAAGAACACCTGAGCTTTCTCTATCAACACCTTGGAAAGAATACCCTTGACTCCGCTTCTTGTTTCTAGAACAATATCAGACTTCTTCAGATGTAGAGTTGCAGCAATGACCTCTGGTTTAAGCTCCTTCTCTAAGCCTGTGAAGGGTCTTTGATCCAGAACAGGTATACCCAGAAGTTTAGAGAACTCCTCCATGGTTGGAACCAGCTGATAGTCAGGGAATGTAAAGCAATGGTGCTTAGGGTCAAAGAACTGAAACAACACACTCATCATGTCTTCATTGAACCCTGAAGTGACTAGATCCAATAGGTGACCATGTCTCTTGATGAACTGGGACTGATCAGACACTTGAGAAACCAACTCTTTAAGCTTGGAAGGTATCCCTACAAAGTTGATCCTGATGGTGTTTCTACGAGCAGAAGCCATGACCTGCAACAAAGAACAAAGATAAATCCTTTGGTCCTTGAAATGGTTAGTGAAAATGTTATGCTTATGATGCATGATGATGTCATGATGTTATGCTCAATCACAAACATGTGGCACACACAAACAAGTCACACCATAGCCCTAGGTTTAAAGGCTTGCATGAGGTTTAAGGTAAATACCCTCCCCTGAAGTTAGATGGTTCATCCTGTCCTACAAAAGTAACCAGGTTCTAAGGGATCTCAATATCATTGATCCTTCACAAGGGTGGTTGATCAGAAGGCAACTTACTTGCCAACCAAAACCCTCCAAGTTTAAGATCTCAATGAGCGTAGTATCGAGTGTCAACCAACTTCAGTCTGCACCAAAGCCAGTTACCTCACTACTTTCTAAAGGCCAAGATGGGATAACTAGGGTTCTAAAAGTTAGTTAGTGCATTGACAACATATGGCAGCCTCATATTATCCTCAACTTGACTTAAGGAACATAAGCACCAACCAAGAAGTCGCACTAACTATGGCCACCAGATCAACCGTATCGATATACGTCGTACAGTTTCCTTGGTCTATTGCCATTTACCTAAGGTACACTAGATCCGGGTTAGGACCTTTCACACATAGAGCACCCCAACAAGATAATGTAAAGCAAACAAGACAAACAATTTAAAGTGATCTTAATTCCTAAGGGTACCCCTCTTAAATTTAAATCCCCAGCAGAGTCGCCAGTTCTGTAACACGGTGGGAGAACTGACTTTATGTTATGTTGCGGATAGCAAGAGTCGCCACCGACTTTTATTTTATCCAAAAGGAAAGGGTATAAAAGAACAAGAAAGACCTTAAGAGATATTTTCGGGTCCGGGGGGTAGGTTATGTAAAGGGAAGGTGTTAGCACCCTTTACATCCATGGTTATCCATGGGCTCTTAGTTACTTAGCTCACTTTGAATTGTTTTTTGAAAGTGTAGTGTATGAATAGAAAAATTTTCATAATAGTTGATAATGATCCATGTACGGATGCGTAAAAACCTGTTTTTTGAAAATTTGTTTGAAATTGTTAAGTGTTTGAAAATTTGAAATGAAGTGAGCAAGCAACTAGGAGGTACCTACCCTAAAGTTTAAGTCTTTTCTGTTCTTTATCCTTTAAATGGTAAGACTATCCCTATTATTAAGGAATAGGTAGTCATTACCTTGGATGTGAGGGACATATGAGGGACATCTGTTTTATGAAGGCAACTGTGGGGTGTATTAAGCATATAGGAGGGACTATCATCATTATTCGAAGGGACTTGATTTGTAAAGGCAACCATTAGGGACTTGATGACTTTTTCTTTTAAGGGACTTGCTTTATACACCCCACTTGACCTTATGATTAGGCAACATTGAGGGATAGCCCTAGAAAGTGAGATGGCGATTAAAAATCGACTTACGTGTGTGAGTGTTTAATATTATTTATCTTTAATTAAAATGATCTAAATTCAATTTTAAATACAAATAGTTTTCACTCCCTATTTACTAACCATAGCAAGCAAATTAAATAATTAAATATTTACAAACTTTACACCAAGGAGCAATTACAAAATAATTATAAAAATAATAAATAGCAAAAATATAAATATATAGCAAAATAAATATAGAAGCAAAAATATAAATAATAGGTGAAAAATAAATAAATAAGCAATAATAAGGGTTAGTAATAATAAAAAATTAAATAAAAGTTAGTAAAATTATAATAAGCAAAAGTTAGTAATAATATGGTTAATAATAATAATAGAAATCAAAATAAATTGAATTAACAAAAATATTATAATAACAAAATTAAAATAATAAACAAAAGTTTAATATGAACAACTAAATAATTATAGCATTTTAGTTTATACTAATTATTAAATTATTTATAATTGTAAAAAATTTAAATTATTATAAATTTAATTGTTTTTATACATATATTAAAAGAAAATAATTTAGATTATAGACATAATATATAAAATATATTTACATATTATTAATAATAGATTATATTTAAAAAAATTAATTATATTAAAAATTAGAGAATAACAATTAAGTTTTTTTTTTAATAAGTATTTAGAAAATAAATTAGGGTTTTGAAAATTAGGGTTTGTTTTAGAAAATATTTTTAGTATTTATAACATACAAAGCTATTTTAACTAATATATATGTATAATTTAATTACACAAATAAAAATTTAAATTGAGAAAACAAGAGTTTAGAATTTTTAGAAAATAATATTAGGAATTAGTACACATAATATATACATATTTTATAATATAGAAAATAATAGAATAATATAATTTTAATTTATTTTATATATAATGGTAATTAAATTAAAGAAAAACAAAACAAAAGAAAAAAAAATCAAAACCTGATGGGGCTGGGGTTTGAACCCAGTCCCCTATGCTTGCCAACAATAGTCTCTTCCACTGGGCCATGCGTTGGTTGATGCAAGAGGAATGAACTCCATTTGGTTTTGTTTCTTATCTGGAAAAATCAGGAAAATACAAAGAAAACAAAAGGCCTGGGGTGGTGTTGAACCCAGGACCTCATAGCTATACATACGCGCGCGTTACCACCTGGCTGGGAGAGCCCTTCTGGTAATTGAATGGCAAGAAATCATAATATATTAAGTTTGCTTTTAACCTGAAAAAAAAGAACAAAACAATGCACCAGCCAAGTATCGAACCAGTGACCTCACACCATGCGCGTATCAGCCTTACCACTGGGACAAACGTGCGTTTGTGAAATATAATCAGGATTAATTCATAATATTTTTAAACGAAATTTGAATTTTTTAAAACAGGCGCGAATTGACTTCGTCTTCTTCCTTATGCCCTTCGATTTTTCCTGCGAAAATTGCTGGAAACTTACCTGCGAATTTTTCTACATTCAAAACCTGCAAATTTCAATCATCATGAATATGCAACCATTCGTTAAATCAAACACAGGGTTATGATCACCACGTCTCATACAGTCAATCTATGGTCTTAAAATCAATTTATGAATCCTAAATCGAAGAACCCCAAAAATCACTCAAGAACCCTAGCTATGGCCGTTTACGGTTTAAGCACTTATTCTTCAATCCAATTGCCCAGAAAGCATCTATGCATCATTACAAACACAAATACATCATTAGATTTCATTGTTAATGCATAGTTAGTTCAAACCGAAAAAATTTGTAAGATGGATAAAATGCATTCGGGTTGAACAATATGGTGTGTATGGGATGCATATGAGTGATGGTTTAGCTTCAACAATGTCCAAAGAACATCTCTATGTTCTTACTTTACCTTCAAATGCCCTGGATTGAAGAATCCGAATATGAGTTTTGGATGGATTTTTGAGGTTTGGAACTTACACTTAGAGGCAGCAAAATCGTGAATGGGCAAGGGCAATGAGTTTAGTACTTATATGTGAATGAATTAGGTTAAGAAAATTGAATTGTTGTGTGGAGATTTTGATAATTGAAGATTGAAAAAGATCATGGTTTAAAATTCAAATATTTGTTCATGAAGGCTTGCTATTTTTGTACCAATCTCATGATTTCCTTCCTTTTCAATTCAAATCAGTATTGATGAGATTCTAGAAGCTCAATCTTCATCAACTATTGTATTTTCATATTTTATATTTATTTAAAATGATTTTTTATGAATTAAATCAAAATAAATAAAAATAAAATAATAAAAATTCTGATTTTTAATCATTTGGGTCGTGCATGATGATATGGTATGGATTGGATCACAATTTGGCAGGCCCATTTGGAAGAAATTGGTTTTAAACCTCCATTTTCATCATAAACCATCACAAAATTTCCCAACTTTGCAAGGGCACATCTCCCTCAATTTTAAAGGTATGAGGGTGTTCTTGGACATTTTGGAAATCTTGAAGAGTCCTCTAAACAACCCCATTGGTTTCATGTCCATATCATTTACCAATCTCAAGTTATGCCTTTTTGAAGTTGTTGACTTTTTGTTGACTTTTGAAATGACCTATAATGTCTTAGCTCATATCTTCCAAATTAAGCATTTTTGGGCTTAACTTGCAAGATCAAAGTTGTAGAGAATTCAATTTCCTTCCAAATGAGCTTTGAGTGGAGACTTGGTGATGAAGCATGTGAAAGTTATGGCTGGTCAAAGTTCAGTTGACTTTTACTAAGGAAACCCTAATTTAGAAACTCCTGATTCTTGATGATCTGGAATCTCCTTGATGAATCATGATCAACCCTTGATCAAAATGATGAATTTTACTTCATATACTTGATGTTGGCAAAAAATCATGAAGTTTGACTTTGGTTTGACCACAGTTGACCTCAGTTTGACTTTTTAACTGCTTTGACCGATTTTGACTTATCTGATCATCTGACTGAGCAAACTTCTAAGAAAAGTCTTGAAACTTGTCATGGGGGTTCTTACACACATATAAGATGTTATGAAGCTCACTTGAAGCCTTGGAAATTCATTTAGCCTGATTAAAGTCAAAACCCTAGTTTTTGATGCACTGCTTAGGAGGTGCATTGTCTGAGGAAATTGTCAACTCTTCTGACCCATTGTGAACCTTGTGAACCATCATAAAATGTCTTGTGAACCTCATGGGAGGTATTGTGAACCTTGTGAACCTTGTGAACCTCATAAAGTGACTTTGTAGACCTCATGAACCTCAGGAAAGCTTTGTAATCATTGTGAATCTTGTGAACCTTGTGAACCTTCAAGAAGTAACTTGTAGACCTCATGAATCTCATGAAAGGTTATATGAACATTGAGAAACTTGTGAACCTTGTGAACCTTCAAGAAGTGACTTGTAGACTTCATGAACCTCATGAAAGGTCTTGTAAATGTAGAGAAACTTGTGAACCTTGTGAACCTCCATAAAGTAACTTGTAGACTTCATGAACCTCATGAAAGGGATTGAAAGCATTGGGAAGCTTGCGAACCTTGTGAACCTTCAAGAAGTAACTTGTAGACTTCATGAACCTCATGAAAGGTTATATAAGCATTGTGACTCTTGTGAACCTTGTGAACCTTCTCAGCACACAAAGTCTTGTATTGTGAGGGCAAATTTTGGGGTGCAACACCCACTAATAATTTTTTATTTTTCAATGAATTTCAGGAGACTCTATCTAAATCTTTAACCACCGGTGAGGAGGATTGCAGGAACATTTTTAGTCGAATACTAAATGTTTATGAGTATTCTGGTCGGGTGAGGGGTAAATGATTTGGTGTGAATCCATCTTCCTTGTGTAAGCAACCAAAATGGAAAAATCCCAACAACTAAGAAGTCATACAATCATTGGAGGAACTAAAAGCGTAAGTCCGTGAATTGCAAAAGGATAAAGAGATATATGAGATGGAAAAGCGCGGTTCCAGGTTGAAAGATACTAATGGCAAAGCTTGTATCAATTGTGAAAATAAAATTCCAAAGGTAATTAGCATATATTTATTTTAATTAAATTAACACATTTATTTTAATTGACCCTTATACGCATTAACAATTATGCATTCACTATTGCTTCAGGGCATTTCATCTTGTCGGTTGTATTTGTCGTTACCGACTTATCGCATGGTTAGCAAGGGAAAATGCATAACAAAGTGGGAGAGTTACTTCACCATAAACCATTCCCTCATGGATATCTGAAAGTGTCAGTTGATATCGTTTTAGATACGGATGCAATACTACCTACGTCTGACTCGGTTTTAGAGGTTACATTGTTGCGAGATGCAAATAGGTTCGTATGTTACATGGTCGTCAGACCTCATTTCCACAGATGATGAGGTATGTCGAAAACCATTACGAATCTCTTAGTATTCAAATGTCAATTCTGAAACATTATGAAAATCATTTTGAACCATTACGTACATTTTTTTACATGGTAATGTTAGACTCCTACAAAACCCGCATCTAAGGATAAAGGGATTTTGCCGGAAAAATAGTTTGTTGCATCATAAAGAGAGGTACATTTAAAGTGTTAGTTTATGATCCGAATTCAAAAGTTTCATGATTTTCTACTTTACCTAACTTATATGATTGTTAGGTTCCTGCTCAATCTTCACAACAAGTCATCAGTAAGAAAAAGGTTCCTACAAGGAACGTGTAGGCAAAAAGAGCTCTTGCACCTCACTTTCGGTTGTGTCTTGTGACACTTGTGGCAATGTCAGATGTGATGGAAGGTGTTATTCGTCAAATAGACATGAACGAAGGTGTTTTTGGTTTTCCTCATTCTGAGATAATTGGAAGAGAAGACATGGAGCAGATTTTCAAGCATCTTGAATTAGACATCGGTGTTATGCATTCATACATCTGGTACTTTGATCAATCTATTATTTATTTAGTTGAACAATTTATTTACAAATTTCAATGAAAATAGTATAATGTTTATTATGTTTTTATTTAAGGTTCTTGTATGAAAAATTTATGCGAGGGACGCAATTGTCAAACAAATTTTGTTTCCTTGCTTGCACTTGTGTCAATGCAATGACAATTGGTTTGAGTTCATTTTCAGTAAGAGACCACTTAATTGAGAGATTTACGGTCAGCAAAACAGAAACTTTGTTTTTTTTACCGTATAATACTGGACACAGGTAAGATTTTCAATTTAATCTTTGTATCTTTTGCATAGAAATTATCCATCTAAACTTTTGTTATATTTTACAGTGGACACTGGTTATTGGTTTCCATTAATCCTACAAAAGAAGTGGTATATTATATGAATTCATTGGAGCATGATTGGTCAACATATCCGAGTATGAAGGAAGTGGTTGATACGTAAGTAAGATTGTTCAAAATATTCGTGTGTATTTGTATATTTAATTATTTATGTGAGATTGTTTTAAAGTTACGTTTTTCTTTTATAGAGCTATACTAGTATACCGAGCACAAAGAGATGATCGAGTAGCACGGGCTAGAGCAAACATTATTACATGGGTCCAAGTGGAGGTATATTAATTTTCACAATGTTGCTTATTAGTGATGCTACTTGATAACACAAAATAACTATATATTAATTCTTATTTGTTTGTCTATGTGTAGTGTCCTCACAGAAAAATGACAGACTACGGGTATTACGTTTTGAGGTTTATGAGAAAAATCATTCAAATGGACCAATTAGAGATTCCTATTAGGTATGCATGGATTTATAACTTAGGATTTATTTTAATATTTATCGGATATGTCATAATTTGTTATTTTAAACTAACTAATGCATATTTTGTTTTGTTATGTAGTACTTTGATGAATACACGTGTTCTCATTACACGCCCTCAAAATTGCAAGAAATTACGAAAGAATTGTGCGAATACCTTATTGAAAAAAGAATCGTTTAAGGTATATGATTATGGGATTATGTGAATGTTATTGACTTGTGGTTTATGTAAATGACTTGTGGCTTATTTAAATGACTTGAATTGTATAATTTTGGATTGAAATGGTATTAGTGGTATTAGTGAAATGATATTAGTTTTGAGATGTAAATGACTTGTGGTTTATGTGATTTATGGGATTAGTGGAAATGGTTAATGAATCATACTAGAAATTGTTAGTGGAAATGTGAATTATACAGGTTTATTGAAATGACTTGAATTATACATGTTTTTGCATAAAAAATGGTTGAAATGAGATTTTTAAAAAATTCATTAAAATTATATGTATAGAAAAGACAACGTTTTTTTTATAAAAAAAAAAACAATGTCTATAGTCCACAAAAGAAAGCGCTTCTTCTAAAAAGCGCTTTCTAAAGGTATAGAAAAAAAATCATTAAAATTATAGATATACATTAGATAACACTTTCAAAAACGTTGTCTAAAGGGGGACAAAAGAAAACGTTTTTTCCTCAAAAAACGCTCTCTAAAGGTATATAAAAAAATTAATTAAAATTTTATATGTATACATTAGACAACGCTTCTAAAAGATCCACTTTAGATAGTACTTTTTAAGGAAAAAATATTGTCTTTACCTACGACAACACTGTTAAAGACCATAAAAAGCATTGTCGTAACTTTTGTTTGACATAATGGATGGATAGTTTATGGTTCGATCAATAAACTCTAATATTATATTGTAGTTTAGTCTAACTCATTTTTACAAATCTGAGTTATAAGATGAAAAATATTCCTCTTTATAAACTCTTTCGATATTATAGTTTTAACCAATATAAAACTTAATATTTTCACCGCACTAAAGCTTTATTCTTTTTCTTTGGCAAACCACCTTATGCCAAAAATCCCCCTAATCCACTTGTAACCTCCACCATCATTTTCTTATTAAAGCTAAATTAAAATCCCTTAATCTCCAAAACCCCAATCCTCTATTTTTTAATCAATGCACATTTTGCCCAAGCTAATCCAATGGACCATTACTTAGATGTCAGAATAGCTTAAATAATAACACACTGATTTTTTATTTTTTTTACATTCTTCATTTTTTTTTACTATCTTTAAATATAACTTAAAACCAAAAAAAAATATAGTACTACGCTCCTATGCGTCAATATTTTTATTCATTAAAATACAAAAGAAAAAACACAAAGGTCAATTTGTGTCCACCGTAAAAAGAAGTGGTCCCATTGTTTTCCTTGGTGATACTAATAATACATAAATTTTCTATGATTACGAGTATGAATATTTTTCTTGTAATAAAAAAATAAATATTATTCTTTGCCATTTATTGACCCATCAATCTGAATCATACTCATCTGGACTCCCATAACTTTCCCATCTTTTCCCCCACTTGTGGCATCCATTATCCATACACCAGCAACACTGTTTAAACTAGTTTAACAAACAGTTGTTCATTGAAGTGAGACACATAACAATTCAATATCACCCAACAGTATTTCCAATAATGGTTACCCCAACATACTCTAGAAATAGTTATAATTAAAATAAAGTTATTTAATGATCTAAACAATTGTTATTATAGATAAACAGTGTAAAAGTTCTTACAGAAAATGAATTATAAATAAATATGCAAAGTTTCAAAAATTATAAACAAATATAAATTTATTGAAAATTATTTGAATTTTGTAAAAAATAGTTTAAAAGAGGTGAAATTTGTTTTCTTATGTAAAGTGCTTTACATATATTCATATAAATCTTTTAGAGTGGATGTAATACTATGAAAAGGTTTCATGATGTATTGTCATGACTGACAATGATGTTGATCGATGAACACTTGTACTTTTATATGTGGTAATCGATTATTAAGGGGATGTAATCGATTATCACTAACAAACATATAATTTTTTGAAAAATTTGTAAATTGGTAATCGATAATTAGACTGTAATTTATTATCAGTGTTATTCCTTTGAAAATATCAATTTTGGCAATTTTGCTTAAATGATTTCTATACATAATCTTTGAAAATAATTAAGATGATGTTTGAATGAAATTTTTAAACTTTTAAAGTGATATATAGAATGAATAGTGATATATACCTTTAAGATGATGATCATTGCAATTCTTCCATTTGTTTTCCATTGATCACTCTTCATGATATCTTCCTCATTTTCTTCTTTTATATACAATTGTCATCATCAAAATCAAACTAAGATAAAAGAGACATCTGATGGCGAGGATGTTGTTGTTGGCATGAAAGTAAAGAAAAGGGAATGTTGGTTGCCCAGGGTTCCTTTATCCATGCTAGGAAGAAGGATAGGTTTTAATGACCTATGACCATATTCTAGACCATACAGAACGCTACCTACGTATCAACACACACACATTTACAAATCATAATGTGATCGCCCTAGCAAAGACACAAGAAGGTTAGTTGTCACCTCAATCTTCCCGCCCATCACACAAGAAAACATTTATAATCATCATCTGACTTTTACAGCTACATTAGAGACTTTGATCAAGGTGGGAGTGAGTGCTCTAGCCTCTATAAATAGAAGGCTCAAAGCAAATTGAAATCGCTCACTAGTAACTATGTGGTTCACTCCACCATCTGACCTAATAAACCATATGTCTGAGAGTCTTGTTGATCTTTATTGTGTTGAGCTTTCTTTTATTGAATTAAAAAAATAGATAATTTATAGCCAAATGTGAGTAAGTAAACTCAATTTAAGCATTTAATTTGATTTAAGGATGGTAAAATGGTTCTGATCCGAGACATACACATTTTACCCACATTTTTTCATGAGACAGGTCAAACTTTTAGGCTCGCATCCTTTAATGTGACCGTCTTGCTCAATCCTTTTTTTTACGGGCACATACTTTTACATACAATTTTATAATTTAAGACTTAAAAGATTTAATGTCTGCGGGTTTGCTCCGTCTCGCCTTTGCTTTTATGCGGGTCGAGACAAGGTTTTATTTCCGCAACCTCAATTATATATAGGGTGACAAAACGGACCCGGCCCATTGGGCATGCCCGTTTTACCCGCACTTTAGTGCGGGTGGGCCAAGGGTTTAGGCCCACATGCTCTAAAGTGTCTGCTCCATCTCGTCCCGTTTTTGTCGCGGACTTTTGCGGGCATGCACATTTACTTAATTTTTTGCATTTTTAGACTTAAAAAGTGTAATTCTTGTGAGCTTTCTCCGTTCCGCCCTCATTTTTTTATGAGGAGGACTTAAATTTTAGGTCCGCATACTCAATTTCTACCGTCCCGTCCCGTTTAATTTTTTGTGGGCTTTTGCCAGACGGACCTAAACAGGATAGACATACCCGTTTGCCACTCCTAAATTTATATCTGCCTTACCATATTTTTTATAAATATTTACGAGACTTATCTAAACGAGACAGACATTACGTTTGTCATCTCTAATTTGGTTTGACAAATAAATAATTGTCTAAATCATCGAATGTTTTGGTAGAAGTCCAACTAAACATGCTTTTCCTTTTGAGTTTCATCGATTGTAAAATTTATCTTCATGTCTGGTGGAACCCCAATATGTCACATTGCTTAGTGAAAGCGAGAGACAATGCAATGAAGAACACACTTTAATTAGAACGTACATCGCCATACAAACTCACATCTAATCATGTCCACATACTCCATCAGAAAGGAAAAAAGCTACTGTCTGCTAAGATTATATGGTTATTGTAACGTGACATTTAATATACAATTCAGCTTTTTAGTCTTGTTCTTTGTATTAATTCAATCTAAATATATGCATATGATATATTATTATTAATTTAAAGATTAAACAGGGTTACGAACTTCGTCTTATAAGTTGTAACAATTATTTTTTAAAGACAAAGTTGTTGACTCGTCGTATATATTTGTCCTTTCGAACATTCAATAATCATAAAAGCACTTGAACAAAGTAATATGTCGCCTTATGCCACTTCCACGTGAAAGCCAGATGGTTTGATTTCATATGTTCCCTCACAGAATGACCATCCATTACTAAAAATGACATGCACCAGATACTCTAAAATGATTTCATTTATTATATGGTTCAATTTTATTTTGTTACATGAGGTTTTAATTTTACTATATTCTATTTGAGTTTAGAAAAATAAAAAATTAAATTAATTTAACAATTTATTATATATGTAATTTTAAATAATTTAGAAGTGTGATTTTAATCATAAACACTTAGATCATTAATTAAAAACACAATATATTTTTTATAAAAAAATCATCATTAAATTAAAATTCTTTTATTTTGAAGATAACAAACTTAAAATTCATATGTATTAGTATATATTTTTATCACAAAACATATAATAATGTTTATTATAAAAAAAAATTCATCTAAATTTTTTATTAAAAATTAATATAGTAATAATATGAAACAAAATTAACTAATGAAAATATTATAAAATATGATAAATAATATGTATACATCCCAAAATTCCCTAAATTCACGTTGATGGTGCAGTCGAGTAGGATAAGGATAACAAGTCAGATAGTCACGTTCCTACCGACAAGTCGCAATCCGGTTAGAGGTATCAAAATAAGCAAGGAGGAGTCGATCTTATACAAGCATTATGTCATAAAAGACATTAGACAACGTTTTTTTATACTTTAGACAGTGTTTTAAAGCGCTATATAAATCTGTGATACTAAAGGTTTAGACAACATTTTGGTTAATGTCAAAAGCGTTGTCTAAAGGTGTTTTATACAACGCTTTTATTGTCAAAAGCGCTTTCTAAATCTCACCTTAGACAATGTTTTTTTTCTTCTTTTTTTTTAATATACCTTAGACAGCGCTTTTGGCATTTTTATGGTATATCTTAGACAGCGCTTTTACTAAAAGCACTGTCCAAACCCCACCTTAGGCAGCGCTTTTAGTGAAAGCGCTTTCTAAACCTCATCTTAGACAGTGTTTTTGGTGTAAAGCGTTGTCTAAGATATACAAAAATTTTAAAATAATTTTCTTTAAAAAGCGTTGTCTGGATTTTAGCAATTATAGACACCTGTTTTAAACCACATTTTTCACCTAGAATTTGTACCTGTTTTTCAACCACCACTACGCCAAAAATGACTTTTAACAGCGCATTTTAGGCAGCGCTTTTAAAAGAAAGCGCTGTCTAAGGTTAAAATTAAAATAAAACACAGAAAATGTTCCAAAAAAATAATGAAAGCGCTGTCTAAGGGGGGGTCTTAGAAAGCGCTTTTAAATATAGACCTTAGTCAGCGTTTTTGATAAAGCGTTGTTTAAAGTCTTTAAATTAAAAAAAATTTAAAACCAAAAGCGCTGTCTAAGGGGGGGGGGGGGTTAGAAAGCGCTTTTGGAAAGCGCTGTCTAAGGCATACCTTAGAAAGCGCTTTCCACAAAAGCGCTGTCTAAGGTCTAATTAAAATAAAATTTCAGACTTCTATTTTCGTTCTCTGTTCTTTTGTTTTCCCTCCTGCGAATAAACCCTAATAGCGAAACCCATTACAGCGAACTTGAATACACTGTCATCCTTCAGTTTCAATCATTGAACGTGTTTGAAGAATCGTACATTTGGGTGTTGACTTCGTTTTTCTTTCTACTGTTCTTCATTCTTGCGGTATGTTCTACATTTCTTCATTTTTCCTTTCTACTGTTTAGTGTATTATTCTTGTTTAAGTTGTTTTGATTCATAAAAATTGAGTTTAGAAGGTACATTGTTGTTTTGATTCATAAAAACTGAGTTTAGTGTATTATCCTTTGTTTTAGTTGTTTTGATTCATAAAATCTGAGTTTAGTGTATTATTGTTGTTTAAGTTGTTTTGATTTATAAAAATTGAGTTTAGAAGGTACATTGTTGTTTGGATTCATAAAAACTGAGTTTAGTGTATTATCCTTTGTTTTAGTTGTTTTGATTCATAAGGTACATTGAGTTTAGAAGGTACATTGTTGTTTTGATTCATAATTAAAAACTGAGTTTAGTGTATTATCCTTTGTTTAAGTTGTTTTGATTCATAAGGTACATTGTTGTTGTTATGGTTGATAAGTAATAATGTTGATAATAGAAAAATGTTTATAATAGAATAATGTTTATAAGAGAAAAGTAATGGAAGAAAAAGTTTGATTCTTGTAATAGAAAAAATGAAAGTGATGAGGTAATTAAAGTTGTTATGTTTGATAAGTAATAATGTTGTAATAGAAAAATGTTCTTCCTTGAAAAATGTTGTAATACAAAAATGTTTGTAATAGAAAATGTTTATAAGTATAGTTATAGGTATAGTTATAGGTATATTCTAATAGAAAATTAAAGTTAGTTATAGAAAAATTAACGTGTTATAGGTATAGTTATAGGTATATTGTAATAGAAAAAGTTTGATTCTTGTAATATAAAAAATGAAAGTGATGAGGTAATTAAAGTTGGTATATCGGCGTATCGGATACGTTATTGAAGTTTATATTAACATTGGTTATGTATACGTTATTGAAGTTTAAAATGAATTGAACTTTAAAATTGTTAGGATATTCAAAGATACTACCTTAGTTATGTATTTTCGTCTGGATTGATTGTTTACCTTAATAAGTAGGAAAACCATGGATAAAACATGGATCTGTGCCGATCGAATGACCAAAGAGTACGAGAGTGGGGTTGCGGAATTCGTTAAGTATGTTGTTCAACACGCTGAAAACCCCAGATGAATGCATTGTCCTTGCTTGCGTTGTTGTTATATTGGTAAGGTTGACGCACATGGATTGAAATCGCATTTGCTGAGGCATGGAATTGATCAAAGTTATCAGTGTTGGATATTTCATGGTGAGAAAATTAACAAGAATGTTGAATCGAGTGGAAAAAGTAATACGACCTATGCTTCATACGACAAAGACACGGAAACATACGATTGTGATCGAGTTGAAGAGATTGTAGAAGCACTGGAAGAAGATCTTCATGATTGTCCTGAAATGTTTGAGAGGATGGTAAGCGATGCAGAGAAACCGTTGTACAAAGGTTGCACTAAATTCTCAAGACTTTCTGCGGTATTAAAGTTGTACAACTTAAAGGTGGGCAATGGATGGTCGGATAAAAGTTTCACAGAGTTGTTGGCCCTTATGAGAGAAATGCTACCGGATGATAATGTTCTTCCTAATCGAACCTATGAGGCAAAAAAAATGTTGTGCTCTATTGGCATGAGCTATGATAAGATACATTCTTGTCCTAACGATTGCATTTTGTTTCGTAACGAATATGCAACGTTAACTGAGTGCCCTAAATGCGGTTTGTCTCGATATAAGAAAAGATTATCTCCCGCAAAAGTCTTATGGTATTTTCCGATAGTTCCGAGATTTAGGCGCATGTTTCGTAGTGAAACCGATGCAAGACATCTTACTTGGCATGCAGATGAAAGAATTATTGATGGAAAGTATCGGCATCCGGCTGATTCACCACAGTGGTCGAAGATTGATAATGATTATCCTGAGTTTGGATCAGAAGCAAGAAACCTTCGATTGGCATTATCTACTGATGGAATGAACCCACATGGTCTTCAAAGTATCTCACATACCACATGGCCTGTGATTCTTATGATTTATAACCTACCTCCGTGGCTATGTATGAAGCGTAAGTACATGATGTTATCTATGTTAATCTCTGGGCCTAAACAACCAGGGAATGACATAGACGTATACTTTACACCTTTGATCGAAGATTTAAAGATTTTGTGGGAGAACGGTGTGGAGGTTTATGATGGATATAGGAAAGAAAGTTTCAATTTCGAAAAAATAGAAGGTAAAAAATTAATTGGGAATAAAATTGTGACAATATCAAGGGATGGACGGGATCAAGTTCATTTGTATGTTCTGCACAATAATAATGAGGTTGAGCCATATGTTGAAATGCACAAAGATGTACTCCGAAGGTTAAATCCGAACAAAAATGAAAATTGGATAGTTATAGAGCACAATCAAAGTTTCATACAATGGTTGAAGGATCATATTTATTCGAAGCGCTCTTCAGATCCTTCTTCGGTAACAGAAAGGTTGAGATGTTTGGCATATGGTCCAAGTTTGCATATGTTTTCTCATAGCGCATACTCAATTAATGGATACACATTTTATACCAAAGAACAAGATGATAAGAGTACTATGCAAAATAGTGGTGTCACCGTGCTAGCTGAAGCAATGCATATATCAAGTATGAAGGACTTAAACCCCAAATATGCAAATTTGTCATATTTTGGAGTTATTGAGCATATTTGGGTGTTTGATTACGAGAAGTTTCAGATTCCCATCTTTGGTTGCAAGTGGGTGAATAGTAGTGGCATACGAATGGATAAGTCTGGATTTTTGCAAGTTGATCTTACTAGGGTGGGGTACAAAGATGAACCTTTTATTCTAGCATCTCAAGCTAAACAAGTGTTCTATGTGAATGACCCGAAGAGTACAAAATGGTCTATAGTGCTTTTCTCTAACAAAGTGACTAATGATAGCGGTGTCGATCAATGTGATATTGATGTTGAGAATGAGTCATGCATTAGACGGAATGAGTTGAATAGAAATGATGAAGTTGAGGATCTTATACCGGATGAGTCATATATAAGAAACAATCATAATGAGGGAATTTGGATCAATTCATCCGTACGCATTGCTAAGAAACAAGTGATTAATATTCCAACAAAGAAAAGAAAGAGATGTTAGTGACTGAGGTAAATTATGCATGGTTTCTTTATTTTTTTTGTTTTCAATTGCTTTGATTATAAGTTATATCTGATAATGCATGATTTCGTTATATTTTTGTTTTCAATTGCTTTGATTATAAGTTATATCTGATAATGCATGATTTCGTTATATTTTTGTTTTCAATTGCTTTGATTATAAGTTATATCTGATAATGCATGATTTCGTTATATTTTTGTTTTCAATTGCTTTGATTATAAGTTATATCTGATAATGCATGATTTCTTTATTTTTTTGTTTTCAATTGCTTTGATTATAAGTTATATCTGATAATGCATGATTTCGTTATATTTTTGTTTTCAATTGCTATGATTATAAGTTATATTTGATATTTGATGGTTTCCTTGGTTTATTACAGGTTAGACATGGCTGATGACCAACATTAGGAAGTTAGTAAAAAAGTATCCGCGGAAGAAGAAATTCGAAGAGGCATCACAGTAATGAGAAGGGTGGTCCAAGGAAGATCTCGAGGCATCATACTAGATGTCTATTGGAGCCACCAGGGACAACTTATAGAACCTAATGGGCATACCTTAACTAGTTTTATCGGTGCACTAGTAAGGAATGAAATTCTCATTACATGTGATGATTGGAGAAACAAAGAGCTGAATGACTCCAAAGAAAAAATTTGGAGTGAGATAAAGGTACAATCATTTGGCCCTTAATTATACGGTATCAATTATGTTTTTTCAATTACCGGTACTAACTATCAATCTGTATGTTTTTCTTAGCGATGTTTTAACATCGAAGAAGAAAGAAGAGGTTTTTGTATGAAATTGGCCGGAAAGCTTCTAAGAGGGTTTCGAACATTTTTATCATCCAAGTTCCTTAGGGATGCAGATGGTAATTATATGGATGCGGAGCTTCCTAAAAAATATGAAAGTTTGATATCAGCTGAAGAATGGGAAGCTTTCAAATACAAAAGACAAGACCCGGTTTTTCAAAGAATAAGTGCCACAAATCGGGAAAGAGCATCAAGTCCCGCATATCCGTACCGAAAAGGACGTGTCGGATATGGACGCTTAGAACAATCCATGGTAAGTATTTATAAATTGCGATAACAAATTTGTTCATCATATATTAGTTTTATCTGATCAAATTGTATGACTTAATGTGTAGCTGCAGAAGGAGAAAAGTTCAGAAACATCTCTTCCTGCACATGTTTTGTGGAAGGAAGCCCGTGTGGGCAAATCTGGAGTTCCTCAAGAAGAAGTTTTACACGTATACCAGAAATGTGTAAGTATAACATTTTTTCATTAATTGAATAACATTTGTATACATAAATATTTGACAAGTATACGGTATTCATCTGATTTTTCAGGAGGCGCTATCTCAGTCTTTATCTCCCGATGATACTAGGAGCATACTTAGTCAGGCATTAGATGTCCCTGAGTATTCTGGTCGGGTGAGGGGTAAGGGATTTGGAGTCACTTCGACCTCCCTGAGTGTTAAAAAAGGAAAGGCTCCTAGTAATCGGGAGCTTCATGCAAGATTGGAAGCCATGCAAGCTGAGCTTGATGAATTGAGGAGAGAAAGAGAGGCTAGCGCCTCAGCATGTTTCAAAGATGGTTCGGACAAAGACAGTATCAACTGTACCTTTCAGCCGAACATTCCAGAGGTAATTACATATAATTGTCTTAAATTGAACTATTTTCTTAAATTATGTATTTGACATATATACACATTAACAATTTCTTGTTATTATTGGTTTTAGGGCATTTCCCATTGTCAGCTATATTTGTCGTCACCATACTATCAGATGGTTGGCAAGGGAAAAGTGCATAACGTTAGCGGAGTATTACTCCACACTAGAGAGCTCCCTGCTGGATGTTTGAAGGTATCGATTGATATTGCAGTTGAGCCGAATGCATCATTACCATATCCTAACGATGATTCGGATGCAACAACGGTGCACGAAGCAGTAGGTTCGTTTGTTGCATGGCCGACAAACCTCTTTTGGTGTATATTCAAAGTTTTTACGCGCATTTTACGTACATATTTTCCTTGGTTATGTTAAATAGACTCCCACAAAATCCAAATCAAAAGATAATGCGATTCCGCGGCATACCGAGTTCGTGGTTTCAAGAAAAGAGGTAATATACAATTATATGACATATATTCGTGGAATTTCTTACATTCTTAATTTGATCTAACTATTTATATGACATGTAGCTTCAAGAAAATGAGGTTAGCAATGCCTCCGCACAACAAAAAAAGGAGGTTAGCAACGCCTCCGCATGGGTAAGAAGTGCTGGTGCTAAGAAGACCGTAGCTAGGAAAAAACCTACCACCAAGTATAGGTCGTGCCTCAGGACATTTATAGAGATGACCGATATACCGACCGGAGGTGTTCGGACTGTACATATGGAGGTAGGGATTTTCGGCTTTGATTACGACCAAATGATTGGTAAAGAAGACTTCATGCAAGTTTTTGGTCTTGAAGAAATCGGCGTCAACGTTGTCAATACATATATTAGGTAAATCCGGTCTACTTTGTTTTATTAATTGAACAACTTATGTTAATGATGTTTACTTTATGTTAATCCGGTTTACTTTATGTTTCAAAAGAGGTGTGTAATGTTAATGATGTTTTTATATTAGGTTTTTGTATGACAAATTGATGCGCCCCAATGGTTTGGACGTGTCATTCGGATTCTTAGCACCCGCGACCGTCAACTTAAGTTTAATCTTAAGTAGACCGAATACCGTGACGGAGTACGTTCTTTGGATCCTCATGGACAATAAAGATGCGGAGAAGTTGTGTTTATACCGTTTAATACCGGGTTAGAATTTCATTCTAAATTCATCTATTATAATTTTTTTCCAAGTTAAAATCTAACATTTGCTTAATCATTACAGTGGACATTGGTTGTTGCTCGCAATCAATCCTATCCGAGAAATCGTGTATTATCTTGACTCGTTAGGAAATGATTGGACAACATACCCGGATATGAAGGTCATAATTGACACGTAAGTGAGGATGTTCAAAATTTTTCTTAGTTTATGTGAATTGTTCTAATTGCTTCATTTTTATTTTATTAGCATCCTACAAGCTTTTCGGGCCCAACGGGATATCCAAACCTTAAGGAGGGGCGCCAACTCCATTACATGGATTCAAGTGGCGGTATATTTTTAATTATCACATTTTTTATTATATTAGTGATGACACTTGATAAAACTTAGGATTTATAATCCATATTTTTTTTCATATGTAGTGTCCTCAACAACGTAATCAAATAGATTGCGGGTATTTCATGTTGAGGTTTATGCGAGATACTCTTGTTTTGGACCGATTAGAGATTCCCACCGATGTATGTATTTCTAACTTATGAGTTATTTTTATATTTACACATATCTCATATAATTAAATAGTTGAAATTAATTCAAACTATGTTATATTATTATGTAGTACTTTGATGAATTCAAGTGTGCATTTTATACAAAGGATCAAGTGGACGAAATCAAAGAGGAATGATGTCAATTCATGATAGAGCTCAATGTTTTAAGTAATGACTTGTAAATTTGTAGTATATTGTACATGACTTGTAACTTTGTACATAAATTTGTGTAATTATATTGTACATTTGTAGTATATGTAATGACTTGTAAATGTGTACATAAATTTGTATATATTTTGATACATTTAAGGCAAAATTGGTTTGAATTGGTATATATATATTTGTTAGCCAAAAATTGGTAGAAAAAAGGCCAAAATGGTTTGAAATGGAATATATAAAATGTGATATTTGTCTGCCAAAATTTGGTTGAAAACAGGTAGAAATTCTGGTTTATAAACCTGGAAAAATGTGGTTTAAAACAAAAGCTGCAAAAATTTTCGTATACCTTAGACAGCGCTTTTGGCAAAAGCGCTGTCTAAGGGGGGGGCTTAGAAAGCGCTTTTGGCAAAAGCGTTGTCTAAAGGGGGGGCTTAGACAGCGTTTTTGAAAAGCGTTGTCTAAGGTATACCTAAAAAAATTAAAAAAGGAGGGGCTTAGAAAGCGCTTTTGGCCAAAGCGCTGTCTAAGGGGGGGGGGGGGCTTCGACAGCGCTTTTGAAAAGCGATGTCTAAGGTATACTTAAAAAAATTAAAATAGGAGGGGCTTAGAAAGTGCTTTTTCAAAAGCGCTGTCTAAGGTTTTCCTAAAAGCGCTGTCTAAGGGTACCTTAGACAGCGCTTTTGAGATTTAAAAAAGCGCTGTCTAAACCTTTAACAGCGGAGGTTTAGACAGCGCTTTAAAGTGCTGTCTAAGGCTAAAAAAAGCGCTGTCTAAGGTCTTGTTTGGCATAGTGCACATTTTGCAGAAAAATTTCACCAAATTTGGCTATTTAAACGTACCAATTTAGGCATCAATTAATATATACAAAACAATCAGATTTTCAAACCAATATATACGAAACAATTTATACAAACATACCAAAATCACGCACCAATTTATATATACAAAACAGTTTATACAAATCATTTCATCCAACTATACATTTTGCTTCAAATGAAATCTACATAAACAAAAATGTGATAACACTCCGAGCTATACATTTTCATCCAACTATACATTTTTGCACATATAACCTGAAACAACAAAAAAGATTGTAATTCAATTAAAATAAGACATAAACAATATGTATATAGTTACAAAGTTACACATACTCAAAATTCTCATCAATTAAAGTAAGAGTACAATATACCTTATAACACTCCGAGCTCCATAACGAATAAACATTATTCCTCTTTAATTTCTTCCAAATGATCTCTTGAATAATATGTACACTTGAATTCATCAAAGTACTACATAATAATATAACATAGTTTGATTTAGTTTCAACTATTTAATGATATGAGAAATATGTGTTAAATATTAAAATAACTCATAAGTTAGAAATACATACATCGGATGGAATATCTAATCGGTCCAAATAAAGAGTTTATTTCATAAACCTCAATATGAAATATCTGCAATCTATATCGTTACGTTGCCGAGGACACTACACGTGAACAGAAAATATGGATAAATCCTAAGTTTTATCAAGTATCATCACTAATATAATAAAAAATGTGGTAATTAATATACCGCCATTTTTATCCATATAATGTTGTTGGCTTTCCTCTTTGATACTTGGATATCTCGTTGGGCTCGAAAAGCTTGTATAATACTAATAAAATATAAATGAATATTTAGAACAATTCACATAAGTAAATAAATAAATACACACATGAATATTTAGAACAATCTCACTTACGTGTCAATCATGTTCTTCATATCCGGGTATGTTGTCCAATCATTCCCTAACGAGTCAAGATAATAAAAAAATTATCTGATAGGATTAATTGCGACCAACAACCAATGTCCACTGTAAGATTAAACAAATGTTAGATGAAAACTTTCTACACGACGTCAAATTACAAAAAAAAAATTATAATAGATGAATTTAGAATGAAAATCTAACCTGGGGTATTAAACGGTAAAAAGAACAACTTTTCCGTATCTTTGTTGGCCATGAAGAGGTTGCGTACATACACCATGACCTCATCTGCTTTATTTAAGATTAAAGTTAAGTTGACGGACGTGGGGCTTAGGAATGCAAATCTTTCGTCCAATCCACTTGGGCGCATCACTTTGTCATACAAAACCTTAAATAAACACATCATTAACATTAGACTATTCATTTGAAACATAAAGTAAATAAGTTGTTCAATTAATATAACAAAGTAGATCGGATATACCTCACGTATGTATTGACAACATTGACGCCTAATTCTTCATAACGAAAAACTTGCACAAATTCGTCATTACCAATTGATTGTTCATATTCAAAGCCAAAAATACCTTCCTCCATATGTATAAGACGAATACCTCCGTTCAGAATATCTGTCAATTCTAGAAACGTCTAAAGGCACGACCTATACTTGGAGGTAGGTTTATTTCTAGCCGCAGTCTTCTTAACACCAACCTTTTTTGTGTGGAGACGTTGATAATCTCCTTACCATGAAGCTACATATCATATAATTAGTTAGATGAAGTATAAGATCACGAATTTAACATTACCATGTAAAAAATGTTAGTAAAATGTGCGTAAAAAATTTGAATCTACACATTATGGTTAACAAAGGTTCATAATGTTAGTAAAATGCGCGTAAAAATGTGATGTACCTCTTTTTTTGAAACAACAGACTCGATATGCCGCGGAATCCCCATATCTTTTCCTTTGGATCTTGTTGGAGTCTAATTAACATTACCATGTAAAAAATGTTAGTAAAATGCGCGTAAAAACTTTGAATCTACACATTAAGGTTAAAAAAGGTTCATAATGATTTTAAGCATACCTCATATCTGATGCTAATGAGGCTTGCCGGCCAAGCAACAAACGAACCTATTGCTTGTTCCACCATTGTTGCATTCGAAACATCGTCGGGATATGATAATAATGCATTCGGCTCTACAACAATTTCAACCGATACTTTCAAACATCCAGTCGGGAGGGGGTTAGTGTGAAGTGATTGATCTGCAATGTTATACACTGTTCCCTTGCCAACCATTTGATAAGTCAGTGACGATTAGTATAGCTGACAAACGGAAATGCCCTAAAACCAATAATAAATATGACATTGTTAATGTGTATATATGTCAATTAAATCATTTAAGTTAATAATATAATTTCATAAAAATAAATATAATTACCTCTGGAATATTCAGTTGAAAGTTTATCTTTGTCTGAACCATCTTTAAAACATGTCGAAGCGCTACTTTCTTTTTCTTTTCTTAATTCACGAACCTCAGCTTCCAGTGCTTCCAATTTTAGCTGAAGTTTTTTGTTACTAGGAGCCTTTCCTTTTTTAATACTCAAGGAGGTCGAAGTGATCCCAAATCCCTTACCCCTCACCCGACCCGAATACTCACGGACATCAAATGTCCGACTAAGTATGCTCCTAGTATCATCTGGAGATAAAGACTGAGATAGCGTCTCCTGAAAATTCAGATGAATATCGAATATTTGTCAAATATTTGTTAATAAATTTTTGATTTCATTAAAGAAATAATGTTATACTTACACATTTCTCATATACTTGTAGAACATCTTTAGCAACTCCAAACTTGTCCACACGGGCTTCCTTCCACAAAACATGTGCAGGAAGAGATGTTTCAGAACTATTCTCCTTTTGCAACTACACATAAGTCAAATAATATGATCAAATATGACTCATGATGAACAAATATATTATTGCAATTTATAGATACTTACGATAGATTGTTCTAAGCGTCCATATTCGACACGTCCTTTTCTGTATGGATACGCGGGACTTGATGCTTTTTCCTCCTTTCTAGATAGAGTAAAAGCAGCAGGTGGTAGATATGTTCATCTTCCTTTCTTCACGGGTGCTAATTCAGTTCTTATTCCCATTTTTAACATGTCCTCCATTGCTTTAAGGTCATCCTTAGACTTTCCTTTTATATTGAGTAACGTACCAATAACATTTTCAAATACATTTTTTTCAATATGCATAACATCGAGAAAATGTCTCACGTACAAAGACTTCCAATATGGAAATTCAAAAAATATCGACCTCTTCTTCCACCCACCTTTGACAACCTTATGTGCAAAAGGCTTGCCAAAATCAGTACGCACATCTTTCACCTTTTCAAAAACATGGTCACCTGACAATGCGGGTGGAGCTTTACACTGTTCGGTGTCTCCATTAAATGCTTTTCTCCACCCACAGTAGTGATGTTTAGAATGTAAGACTATATGACGACTGAGAAACACATTCTTCTAACAAAGTTCAAATCGTATTGTATCGGTTCCATCTTCACAAACAGGACACACACGTTGACCTTTAATGTTATACCCATATAGATTCCCGTATGCTGGAAAATCATTAATTGTGCCAAACAACATCACCCTCAAATTGAAAATTTCTTTACTATATCCATCATAAGCCTCCACACCGTTCTCCCACAAAATCTTTAAATCTTCGATCAGAGGTGTCAAGTATACGTCTATGTCATTCCCCGATTGTTTAGGTCCAGAGATTAACATAGATAACATCATGTACTTACGCTTCATACATAGCCATTGAGGTAGGTTATAAATCATAAGAATCACAGGTCATGTGGTATGTGAGATACTTTGAAGACCATGCGGGTTCATTCCATCAGTAGATAATGCCAAGCGAAAGTTTCTTGCTTCTTCTCCAAAGTCAGGATAATCATTATCAATTTTCTACCACCATGGTGAATCAGTCAAATGTCGATACTTTCCATCAATAATTCTTTCATCTGCATGATAAGTCAGGTGTCTTGCATCGGTTTCACTATGAAACATGCGCCTAAATCTCAAAATTATAGGAAAATACCATAAGACTTTTGTTGGAGACAATGTTTTGTTATATCGAGACAACCCGCATTTAGGGCACTCAGTTAATGTTTCATATTCGTTTCAAAACAAAATGCAATCGTTTGGATAAACATGTATCTTATCATAGCTCAAGCCAATAAAGCACAACATTTTTTTGCCTCATAGGTTCGATTAGGAAGAACATTATCCTCCGGTAGCATTTCTCTCATAAGGGCCAACAACTTTGTGAAACTCTTATCCGACCATCCATTGCCCGCCTTAAGTTTTACAACTTTAATACCGCAGACAGTCTTGTGAATTTAGTGCAACCTTTATACAACGATTTCTCTGTATCGCTTACAAACCTCTCAAACATTTCAGGACAATCATGAAGATCTTCTTCAAGTGCTTCTGCAATCTCTTCGACTCGATCACAATCGTATGTTTTTGTGTCTTTGTTGTCTGAAGCATAGGTGGTATTAATTTTCCCCCTTGGTTCAACATTCTCGTTAATTTTCTCACCATTAAATATCCAACACTTATAACTTCGATCAATTCCATGTCTCGGTAAATGCAATTTCAATTCGTCTGCGTCAACCTTACCAATATAACAACAACCCAAACAAGGACATTTCATTCGACTAAGGTCTTTAACATATTGAACAACAAACTTAACGAATTTCGCAACCCCATTCTCGTACTCTTTGGTCAATCGATCGGCAGACATCCATTTTTATCCATGGTTTTCCTACTTATTAAGGTAAACAAAATAAAGACTTTAAGTAATTACCTCTTTAATTGAAGTTTAATTGAAGTATGTATATTTAGGGGACTAAATTGTTTATTCTCTTTAAACTCAAATCATAAGGAATTGTTCATTTTATGTAAGACAACATTCAGTTTAAGACTTTAAGTATGGACATTAGTCAATTTCTAAAATTAAGGTATAATCAATTTGAATTTCAATGTAAAGGTTTAGGTTTCTCTAAAAATATAATTTTCACCAATACAATTAATCCTTACAACTCTCTTAGTTTTCTAGAACAATGGACACTCAAAATTTTAAATCAATGATAAGTTTAAAAAAAAAATTCCATTCTCTACTTAATTGCTCTATTTATAATCTAAGTGACTTCCAATAAGAATAACTAGTGGCAAATATCAAACAAGTTATGAGAGCTTAAAAATTAATCCTAGAGTGTTTTATTCTTAAATATTTCTCATGGAAGACTCCACATATATGTTAACCAAATAACATCAATGTTGACTCCAAATATATGTTAACCAAATAACATCATGATCAGACCAAAGACTCCAAATATATGTTAACCAAATAACAATTTCTAATAAACCATAACTTTTTCTTCCAGAGACTCAAAATATATGTTAAAAAAATAACATCAATGTTGTATAATATTTTACTGATCAAGTTTTCTCTGCTATATAAAGAAGTACAACAACAACAACAATGTAAACCCTAAACAATGTAAACCCTAAACAATGGCGGCAACGAACCATGGATAAAGAAGACATGCCAGAAAAGTAAGTATAGTCAGTATCAGAACAGAGGCAACGGACTCGTTCACGTCAACGAACTAGCTTGAATGACGATGATAATGGAAGAATGAATGGTGGCAATGGAATAATGAATGAAGTTAATGGCGGTTTCAGACAGTGGACGACGACAAGGGTTTCGTTCGTGTTTTGTATCGTTCGTAGAAAGAAAGAATGAATGAAAAAAAATATTGAGTATTCTAATATTTTCATTTAATTAGACCTTAGACATCACTTTTGTGAAAAACGCTGGCTAAGATAGCCCTTAGAAAGCGCTGGCTAAGGTCAACCTTAGACAACGTTTTTGATTTTATTTTATTTTTTAAAATTAAAAGACCTTAGACAACGCTTTTGAGGAAATCGTTGTTTAAGATATTCCTTTAAAAGCGCTTTAAGAAAGAGTTGTCTAATGTCTACCTTAGACAACGCTTTTCCAAAAGCGCTGTCTAAGGTAGGACTTTTAGCAGCGCTTTTGTTATTTTTCGTGAACATTTTTTGTGTTTTATATTTTTTACTTATAGCAGCGCTTTTGTAATAAAGCGTTGTCTAAGATGTGCTATTAAAAGTCATTTTTGGCGTAGTGAAGTCGGGGAAGGTCTCACATGAACAAGTTGGATCCGATAACAAGACTGAGGTGTCATTCGAAGGGTCATAACAAACAATTACTATATGATGCATTATGACACTGAAAATTTAAAATTATTGAAGTGGTGTGTGTTATACAACAATTATAAGGACGAAGGATGTTATTGGAAGATATATTTATGAGGGATACAAATAAAATGGGGAAGGAGGAAGAGATAAATGAGGCCTATAAATAAGAAATTGCTTTGAGGGTAAAAGCCAGGAAAACCAAATAACAAACACATATATAGTAGACACTTCAACTAATCGTTTTAGGCTCCCCTTGACTGATAACAAAGAAGTTAACCTTTTAGTATTTTTTTAGTAAAAACATGTGGCGTTTGTCGTAAGGCCTCGATAAAACTTGCCCATGCCACACAAATCCATCAAAATTACTAACAACACAAATGTACGATGTATGTATCATCTCCCAGCCAAGTGACCCACATCTGCCACCAGATATAACCCAATTGCTTGTAGTGGTAGAGGCTCTCCGTCAATAAAATGAAACCTTACAAGATAGTGTCCAGGTTTTGCAAACGAAAAATCTTCAAGAATGGGATGTATAGAAGGAGCCTCTAGATTCCCAACCTTTATCTGAAGCCATCTGGGATGATCTAGTCCCGAAGAACTTGAAACCGCCATCGCTAATGTCTTTCAATGGTAAAACTGATCCACAGGAGCATATTATTGCGATCAATAACCAAATGCCAATAGTAGGGGCTTTTGACTCCCTTAAATGCAAGCTCACGGTCGAGACCTTTAATGAAGATGCTCTACGATGGTTCATGAGTTTACCCAGATACTCGGTTGTTAGTTACCAGGATTTAACTAAGAAGATGGTACAATACTTTTCAACAAGTCAACATATAAAGGTGTCGACTATCAGTATATTTAATGTTCGACAAGGATACTCAGAATCCCTCAAAGAGTATCTGGAAAAGTTCAAAGAAGAAACCATCAAAGTGTCACATCTAAATCAAGAAATGTTCGTGGGAGAATTTCAACATGACCTTTAAGCAGGATAGTTCAATAAATCCCTAGCTCAAAAACTGGTATCCAACAGGGATGAGATTATTACCATAGCAGAATGCTACATAAAAGATGAGGAAAACAACAAGGAAAAGATATCTCGAGATGCCAAGAAGAAGGCATGAGTTAAGGATGAAGAGTCTGGGCATAGAAACGACTATCCTAAATCCTGACTCCAAGATTGGTCAGTAATGAGGACAGCCCGATGTCCGTTTGACAAAGAAGATGTTATTTTAATCATAAACACTCAGATCATTAATTAAAAACAAATATTTTTTAAAATCATCATTAAAAATCTTTGATTTTCAAGATAATAAGCTTACAACTCATATGTATTAATATATTTTTTTATCACAAAAAATATAATAATATTTATTATTAAAAAACTCATCTAAAATTTTTATTGAAAATTAACATGGTAACATGGAAAAAAAAGTTAATAACAAAAATATTGTAAAATCTTATAAATAATATTAGGTCAAACTAAAACATATTGTTAAAAATTAATTTTAATTAAAATAATTAAATTTATTAATTTACTCTTTATTAATTAATTGTAATGATTTAATTTAAAATAATAATAAAATATCTATTTTTTTGGTGCCATAATATATATATATATATATATATATATATATATATATATATATATATATATATATATATATATATATATATATATATATATATATATTTGTATTTGCATTTTATTTAAAAATATGTGCTTAATTTAAAAATATTTAAATTTTAATGATTTAATTTAATTTAATTTTGGTTTAAACAACTAATAAAAATCATAAAAAATAAAAATATAGAAGTCAAATAGACAATAAGCTACATCATTATCTCTTTTTGAATAACAAAGGTGGTCTTATTAAAAAATGTATTTATTCATCTAAGATACATAACATTGTTATCCATGTTAGTTGGAATTCATAATTTTCTAGAGAGTTAGTATTCGATTATGTCGAAGTAGTTAGTCAAATAGTAGGAGTCAATTGTATTCGACAGAGTCAAACACAATATACAATTGTTATGTCGAAGTGTAACTTGTAGTTTTATATTTTGCATTTTGTAAGTTTTGGGTTTGAGCTTTTCTTGCCTATATAAATGGCACGATATGATGTCTATAACAACAAATTTATTCAATAAGGATTCTTCTTTTCACAAGTTAAGTATATAGTTTTTCTCTCTTATCTTTCTTCTTTTTATCATTTTTCTCTCAACTTTCTTGAAAACCCTCTTATTCCAAGAAATTGGTATTAAAGCTTGGTTGCGATTCAGAGAGAATTTGTAACGACAAATAAAACAACAACATCAACGCAATTTCACGGGAATCTACCGATTTTCAAAGGTGAAAACTAAAAACAGTGGGTTGTGCAGATGAATATCATATTCAGATTTCAAGATGTGTCTGAAATCATGAATGATGGAGTACTGACATTGGAAGCGAATGGAGATGATGTTCAGAAAGCTGCGTACAAGGATCAAAGGAAGAAAGATGAAAAATCTGTGTTCTTGATTCAAAAGTGTGTGGATCCTAACGTGTTTGAGAAGATAATTGAAAAAGAAACGGCCAAATAAGTGTGGGACAAGTTGAAGAACTTGTATGGTGGAGATGAAAATATTAAAATAATGAAGTTGCGGATGTTGAAATTCCAATTCAAAATGACTCGAATGAAGGAAGGTGAATCAGTCTTGGAATACTTTTCACGTGTGGTGTTGCTAACAAACTAGATGAAGGCATGTGGTGAATCAATCGATGATTCTCAGAAGATTGAGAAAGTGTTGAGATCTTTGACTGTGAATTTTGATTATATAGTAGTGTCAATTAAAGAGTCCAAGAACCTAGATGAGATGAATTTAGAAGAACTTCAAAATTTATTAGAGGCTCATGAGATGAGGATGACGCAGACAAACTTAGAAAGGGGGAATGTGGTTGAATAAGCACTACAAGCAATATTCGTCGAGAAGTCTGGAAAAGAGAAAGAGAAACAAAGAGAGAATCTTGCTAATGATGATAAGTAAAGCAGGAATTCATATAATCACTTTTATTTTATCAAAAAAGACACATGCAACAAGTATTTAGGGATGCAAGTTGAGATGAAGAAGGTGAAGTGTTATAAATGTCAAGGCTTTGGTCATTATGCTCGAGATTGTCGAAGAAAGAAATAAGCAAGAACAAACGATATTGATGAATTGTAGTATGCACAAGATGGAGATAATGATTATTATGATGTGCTACTGATGGCAAATACTCAGTAGAACAATGAGAAAACCAACATGTGGTACCTAGATTCATGATGGAATAACCACATAACTGGTAATAAAAAATGGTTCAACAAGCTAGATGAATCAGTTGAGAGAGTGATAAAGTTTGCAGACGGCAAGCACATCACATCAGGTGGGAAATTAGATATCTTTGTTGTCAGAAAGGATGGTCGAAAAGCCAACATAACGAATGTGTTGTATGTACATTCGATGACAAGTAACTTGATAAACGCATGGCAATTACTCGCAAAAGGGTATAATATCTAGCTAGAAAAGAATTAGATGAAAGTTAATCATGGTGATGGAAGATTGATTCTGAAGTCGCCATTAGCAGATAACAGGACCTTTAAAGTAGAGATCAACAAGGTTGATCACAAATGTCTTTTGCTTTAACTTCATAAGAAGACACAAATTGGCTATGGCATCACATGTATGGACATCTAAACTTTAGAAGTTTAGGTATGCTCAACAAAAAGAAGATGATGTGTGGCTTACCTAAGGTGAATGACCCAAGTTAGATATGTGAGGAATGTGATGTTGAGTAAAATAGAATGTAAGTATTATATTTTATCGTATCCACATGGATTGAAGCGATATCAAAACCGTTCAACAATTTCTATAGTTTAAGCAGAAGTTTAAGATGTTTGGTTTATAAGTTACAAAAAGTAAAAGCATGCAAGAAATAAAGAGAATTTTCAGAGGAATAGGCTTGTTGAGAATTAGTTAGATCCATTATGTTGAGGTGTAATGTTGACAGAATTAGGATCTTTGTTAGAATGAACGTAGTACATCGAATCAATATCATCATTTGTAACACGATTTGCAGTGGAATTAATTTGTGGTGGCATGGAGAAAATGGATCGAAACAGAAAGAAGGAACAAGGAGTGGTAGAGAAGAATTACAAAGAAAGATTTGCATAAACAGATTGTGAAGAAGAGTCACGAAAGGGAAGATGAATCACCAACTGATTCATGGTAGAAGCAGAATTGAATCGAAAGTAATGATATCATATTATGATTCATGAAAGATAACATGATAAGAAAAAAATAAAATAAATAACTCTCATACATTTATAGAGATCAAAAGGAGTATATACACAAGAGAGTTTGCATGTTAATTGCTTAAGGAGTATATACACAAGAGAGTTTGCCTGCTAATTGCTTGAAGCACAAGGAAATAAACTTAAACTAGTAACTAACTTTCAACTAATTATTAAGTTTCATCAATTATTTGTTTATGGTTTGATGAATAGGTTAGAGAGAGGGTTGAACTTCTCTCTCTAACATTTCAATAATGATATGATGGTTATTCAATTTTATCATTGATCATGATGAGTGATTAATGGAAGAAAGAAACAAAACTCTATAATACCAATTTGTTAGAGCACTTTAACTTAATAACATAAGGAATAAAAAATAAATATGAAATACTTGTACACTATGCAATTTCAATTAACAAGTAAAAAAAACCAAGATGAATAAAAATAGTCAACCATAAGAATAATCATGGTGGTTAAAAAATGTGGTTATTAAGCATGTTTTTACACCTTTTAAACCTTTTAGCATCCGTTACTATCTATAAAATAAATCTTTTTTGAAGATATATATCCTGAAAAAATGACCTTTTTTTGCTTGTCTTTATATCCAGCAACTTTACCTTTTTATCAAATTTATTTTCAAAGATTAGCTCTAATTTGCTTTCGGCATTCCTTCTCATCCACTATATAATCCTCCACTTGGTGCTTAATTTGATTGATTAAGACAAGTACACTAATATATTGTCACCATCATTTTCTTAGTTTATCATATAGATTATAGTGGGTCTCTTTCTTCATAATTCACTTCTTTTTCCAATCAATTTATAATTTTATGCCCTTTTTATCAACCCAAAAATCAATCAAATAGAGCATCCACTTTGATATTTTATTTAATCAGGCATCCACTATGATATAGTTTTGTGATTATTATGAAAGTATCACGTCAAATCAATCTATTGCATGTCATCCACAAACTGAAACCGTGCATTCCGATTAGTTTATAGTAAATTTGTAACTATTTAGATGTATTATTAGTTTTAACTATTTAATTAGAATCTCTTTAAAGATTTGGTTGACCAAATAAAATGCAAGATATGCCTAATAAAAATAAATAATTTTTTTAAAAAAAAATTGTAGAAATCCGAAAGTTGGAGAAAAAGCAATTGAGAGGTTTACAGAAGGCATCGAAATTGCAACGGTGGGTCCGATAGCGGCGGTCGGATCAGTTCTGACAAGTCATTTGGATCTGTCATGTATCGTATTTGATTTATGCAGTTTTTCGTGTATCTGAGTTCTGTTTTAATCTTGTTAAATATTTGTTGGGGTTCAACCGTTATAAATATATATCTTTTGTTATTTTTTTTCCTTTGAGAGATATTGAGAGATGAGAGTTTGAGAATCTTAATGGTAATTTTAAAAAGACAATGGTAAATTCTTCAAAATGTGTTCCTAAAACTTAATAATTTCTTAGATATATTTAAAAAGAATTGAGAAACACTTTTAAATACACTGACCTTATGTGAATTTGAAAAAATAAGAAACACTTGATAGAATTGGGTAAAACGAAGAACTCTTTTGTAATAATTTTCTTGAAACACTTTTGAAGAACTAACTTGAGGGACAATTGTCTTCTAACTCTTTTGTAATTTCTCATAATAATTTTTGAAAGTATACTAAATTGAAGAGTTGTTATTTCCTTTATAGTGGATCGATTGATCGAACTAGATAAACAAACTATTAAATTTCTTGTAATTTATTTCTTATGTCAAGTTAATTTGTTGTCGAATTGCAAAAAGAGTTATTTTTGCTGAAGACCATTTATTTTTGTTGACATTATTCTTTGCCCCCATACATAAAATTTATATATTTGACTGAACCTTTTAATTTTACAACAAGTGGTGCCCACCATGGGGCGAAGAGATTTTGTTTACAAGTGAGCATCATGAATTACAAATGGCAGGTCAAGAATTTTTGCATAGAAAATAATTTTGGATTTTGGAAACTGAAGATGCAAGTAATTTTAATTCAAGAAAAGTGTATTAAAGCATTGAAGTGAGCATCTTCGATGTCTACACGCCTAACACAAGAAAAGAAGACTAAGATGGTGGATAATGTAGAAGCATACTTCAAGCTCTTTGTTTTGATGACGTCAACATTATCCAAGCTCATTCTAGATTGCAAAAAGTCGAGATGACAACAAACGATCAAGACCATGGCTATGCATCATCAATGGAATATTTCCGATCGATTCAAGCTCTTGTGCTACTCTTTCAAGACTTGTCTCAAGGCTTAGGTATATCAATAATTACTTCTTAAATACGATATACAAGTGTTCAACATAATCTTCATAATTTTATTGCATGTGCATATTTTTTGAAAAAGAAATTGGAACTGGTTTAACACTTTTAACAGAAATATTTTTCTGTATTTTAACAGTGTTAACCGGTTAACCATATGGGTTAACCGGTTAACGGTAGCAATTTTTTATTCTGTGGTAACGTTCATAGGCGTTAATCGATTAACCTATTTGGTTAACCGGTTAACACTGAAGAAATGTTGAAAAATTGTTTCCTTTCAAATTCAAATATTTTGTTAAAGTTATACCTCTTCATGATTTTATTTCATAAGTTTTTATACCTTTTCAAAAGAAATTCTTTTCAAATTTTCATACCTTTTTGAATAGGTGTTTCAACTATTATAAATTCTAAAAATTTCAAATTCATAAACACCTCCTAGACAATTTCAAATATTTTCATACAATCAAATTCACTTTATTCAGATTATCTTCATCTTTCAAAAGTGTTCATAAGTTCATCTCTTTCATATTTTGTCTTGAACACTTGTGTTGAATATTTATAGTGAATTCTTGATTATAGGAGAAGATCAATTTTCATTGATATATTTCATTGTACTCTCACTCAAAACAATACTATAGAAAGTGTCTTTCTATTTTGTGACTTGTGTTCCAAGGATTGTTTGGACATAAGGGTAAGTGTGGCAAGAGGATTGTTCTTGCACACTTGTTTGTATAGTTTGCTAGAAAGTAGGCCTCACCATTGAAGGTGTGATAGGTTGTACTGTTCTAAAGAAAACTAGTGGAAATCTCTTTCGTGTTGAAAGGGGACTGGATGTACCTTCGGATTGTGAAGGGAACCAGGATAAACCTCCGTGTCTTCTTTACTTTTCTGCTTTACATTTTTGTTACTTAAACCGTAAAAGCAAAATCCATCCATCAAAGAAAAAGAATCGAGAAAATTTTGATAACACCTAATTCACCCCCCCCCCCCCTCTTAGGCGCATTCTGATTCTACAATTGGCATCAGAGCAGGTTTAGGTAACCTGTTCCAACAAGATCCTTATGGCTTCCGCAAACTCGAATCCTGTTTTCAAAGATGGTGGAAGTAACAACAAGCCTCCGCTCTTCCCCGGCGAATACTTCGATTTCTGGAAAATCAGAATGAGGGCACATCTTGAAGCCCAAGGAGAAGGCATATGGGAAGCAATCGAAGAAGGTCCGCATAATCTCGTCAATGTGATCAACGGTGTTGGAACCGCGAAGTTGAAGAATATGTATGATGATGATGATAAAAGGAAGATCCTAAATGAGAAGAAAGCAATCAACATACTTCAAAGCGCTCTTAGCATGGACGCATTTTTTCGTGTATCACAATGCAAATCGGTGAAGGAGATCTGGGATACTTTGGTAGAAACACATGAAGGAACAACAGAAGTTAAAAGATCAAGGCTTAACATGTTGAGTCAAGAATATGAAATGTTCCGCATGCATCCCGGAGAATCTATTGTGGCTTTACAAAAAATATTTGTTCATCTAACCAACCATTTAATTGCACTTGGAAAGACCTTCACCAACGATGATCTTAATTTGAAAGTTCTAAGGTCTTTGACAAGGGAATGGCAACCGAAAGTGACCACAATCTCGGAGAAGAAGAGTCTCTCAACAATGACATCCGCATCTCTATTCGGCAAACTTCAAGAGCACGAGTTGGAACTTGGAAGGCTCGAAAAGCATGAAAGTCAAGAGAAAAAGTCCAAAGGAATTGCCTTGAAGATTGACACGAAGGATGACAAAGATGACGAGATCTCCGAAGATGAGAACTTAATGCTTCTTGTTAAGAAGCTTGGTAAGTTTTTTAACAAAAATAATAATTCTTCTTTTTCCTAAAAAGAATAAACATTTCAGGAAGAAGGATGCATCCACATCAAATCAAGAAGTTACATGCTATGAATGTGGAAAACAAGGTCACATAAAACCGGATTGTCCAAGACTTGTGAAGAAAGGAGGATTCAAAGGCAAGAAGGACTTCAAGAATAAAAAGGCTTATGTTGCGTGGGATGACAATGAAGTTAGTTCCTCATCGGAATCGGAAAGCGACGAATGTGCAAATATGGCGTTAATGGCGTCACATCACTCCGATGAAGAAAATGACGAGGTTAGTAGTAACTTTTCAATTTATGAAAATGATGCACAAGAAGTCATAGATGAACTTCTTAAGGAATGTAAGACTTTATACAAAAATATTTCATCCCAAAAGAAGAAAATATTATCTTTAGAAGAACAAAATGCATCTTTTGAAAAATACATTGAAAATGAAAAACAAAAGATAAAGGATGAAAAACAAAGCCTTACATGTAAAAATTGTGAGTCATTATCCTTTCAAATTGTTCAACTAAAAATAGTTTTAGAAAGATATGAAAAAGGTCAAATTGGCTTGGAGGAAATTCTTAGGCACCAAAGATATCCAAATGATAAAAGTGGCCTAGGATATTCTAAGTTTTCTAAACCAAGCACAAGTGAAACCGTTTTCGTAAAAGCTAGTGAACAAATTGTTAAGGAAAAGACTAACAATGCTAAAACTATGCATCAAAGTCATAAAAAGAAAAGGATTATTAAGAAACAAAAATATGTTCCTAAATTCAAAAGTCAATTTCAACCTATTTGCTTTTATTGTGGAATCAAAGTCCATACACCTAATGCTTGCTATGTACGCAACATTGGTGTTGCTAAAGGACATTATGTGTGGGTTGAAAAGGGTACTAACTATCAAGGACCCAAAAAAATTTGGGTACCTAACAAAACTTGACTTTGCTTTGTAGGTATGCTTGAAAACAACTTTTACGCAATGGTATCTCGATAGCGGTTGTTCAAAGCATATGACGGGCGATATCAACAAATTTTCAAGTCTAACACTTAAGGCCAAAGTATACGTTACTTACGGTGATGATAATAAAGGAAGAATTCTTGGAGTTAGAACCATTGGTGCATCTCCTCATACAATCATCGAAGACGTCCTTTATGTGGAAGGCCTTAAACACAACCTTCTTAGCATAAGTCAATTGTGTGACAAAGGGTTCCGAATCAACTTCACAAAGGAGGAATGTTTGATAGAACACGAAGTCACTCATGAACTCTTGCTAAAAGTTAAACGATTTAATAACATTTTTATGATTTCTTTTGATGTCTCTCTCTTGAAGGTGAAGTGCTTAATGGCAAACAACAACGATGCATGGCTTTGGCATAAGAGGATTGCTCACATTCACATGGAGCACTTGAATAAATTATTAAAGCATGATCTAGTTGTTGGTCTTCCAAAGATGAAGTTTATCAAGGATAAGCTTTGTGACGCATGTCAAAAAGGGAAGCAAACCAAAACATCCTTCAAGACCAAGAAAGTGATATCTACTACAAGACCACTCCAATTGTTACATATGGATCTTTTCGGTCCATCAAGAACAAAAAGCTTCGGAGGTAACGTTTTTGCACTAGTTATTGTTGATGATTTCTCTAGATATACTTGGACCTTGTTTTTAGTGCAGAAAAGTGATGCCTTTAAAGCATTCAAGAAGTATGCCAAGCAAATTCAAAATGAGAAGTCACTCTCAATTGTTTCCATAAGAAGTGACCATGGTGGCGAGTTTCAAAATTCATCATTTGAAGATTTTTGTGAAGAACATGGAATCTCTCACAACTTTTCCGCACCTAGGACTCCTCAAAAAAACGGTGTTGTAGAAAGGAAGAATAGGGCACTAGTGGAACTTACAAGGACAATGCTTAGAGACTCAAATCTTCCTAAATATATTTGGGCGGATGCGGTTAGCACGGCTTGTTTTGTAAGTAACCGTGTCAATATTCGACCTATTCTCAAGAAGACCCCTTATGAGTTGTTCAAAGGAAGGAAACCCAACATATCTTTCTTCCACATATTCGGATGCAAATGCTTCGTTCTCAACAACGGTAAGGACAACCTTGGTAAGTTTGATGAGAAATCCGATGAAGGTATTTTTCTTGGATATTCTCTATCAAGTAAAGCTTTTAGAATTTTCAATAAACGTACTCTTACCATTGAAGAATCCATACATGTTTCGTTTGATGAGACTAACCCCTCGAAAGAGGATAATATTATTGTGGATGATGATGATGATGTAGTAGATCTCTCACAACAACAAAAGGAGACATCAAAAGAACAAGCAATATCACAAGAAGAGAAGTCACCAACCATTGAAGAACATCAAGATCTTCCAAAAGAATGGAGAACTCATAGAGATCACCCGATAGATAAAGTGATTGGTGATATTAGCCAAGGTGTTGCAACTCGACTCAATCTCAATGATGCTTGCCTCAACATGGAGTTCGTGTCTCAAATTGAACCAACAAAAACGATGAAGCCTTAGGCGACGATCAATGGATAATAGCTATGCAAGAAGAACTCAACCAATTCGAAAGGAACCAAGTTTGGACTCTTGTACCAAGACCAGACAACAAACATATCATAGGCACAAGATGGGTGTTCAAGAACAAACTTGACGAGAATGGAATAATAGTTCGTAACAAAGCAAGATTGGTCGCACAAGGCTACAACCAAGAAGAAGGAATCGACTTTGATGAAACATTCACTCCGGTAGCAAGGTTAGAAGCAATTAGATTATTACTTGCTTACACTTGTTCTATGAATTTTCAGTTGTACCAGATGGATGTCAAAAGCGCTTTCCTAAACAGTTACATCAATGAAGAAGTCTACGTCAAACAACCTCCCGTTTTTGAAGACTTCAAGAACCCATCTCATGTCTACAAGTTGAAGAAGGCTCTTTATGGCTTAAAGCAAGCACCAAGGGCTTGGTATGATCGCCTTAGCAACTTCCTATGTGAGAAAGGTTTTACTAAAGGAAAGGTTGACAAGACTTTGTTCATCAAGAATCTTAAGGGTAACACCTTACTTGTTCAAGTCTATGTTGATAACATCATCTTCGGTTCAACAAACAAAGATCTTTGCGAAGAATTCTCTCTTATGATGCAAGGCGAATTCGAGATGTCCATGATGGGAAAAATGAACTACTTACTTGGATTACAAATCAAGCAAACGAAGGATGGCATCTTCATCAACCAATCCAAGTATTGCAAGGAGTTATTGAAAAGATTTGATATGAACAATTGCAAAGAGATGTCTACTCCAATGGGATCCGGAACGTATGTTGATCAAGATCTTTCCGGCACTTCAATAGATATTACAAAGTATCGAGCTAATCCGAAGGAATCACATCTCACTGCCGTGAAGAGGATCATGAAGTATCTCAAAGGAACGACGCACGTCGGACTATGGTATCCTAAAGGTAGTACTTGTTTTTTAATTGGTTATTCTGACACTGATTATGCAGGATGTAAGACCGATAGAAAGAGTACAAGTGGTACTTGTCACATTCTCGGGAATGCACTAGTGTCGTGGGCATGCAAGAAGCAAGCATGCGTTGCACTTAGCACGACCGAAGCAGAGTACATTGCAGCAGGAAGTTGTTGTGCTCAAATCTTGTGGCTTAAACAACAACTTCTCGATTTCGGTATAGATCTCGGTTGTATCCCTCTTCGGTGTGACAACACAAGTGCCATTAATATCACGAAGAACCAAGCACATTGATATCCGACACCACTTCCTTCGAGATCATGTTCTAAATGGAGATGTCGATGTTACCTTCGTGGATACACACAATCAACTCGCCGACATATTCACAAAACCGTTGGCTAAAGAGCAATTCTACAAGATTCGACGAGAACTTGGTATTCTCAATGAAGGTGACATCTAACCTTTATTTTAAAATTGTTTATTGTATGTCTTTATTGCATTTTATGTATGTTTGTTCACTTTTTGGTCATAAAAGGCTAGCACTCTCGTTTCGCCGTTTTTCGTTTTTCTCACTTTCGTATACCCGAAAATAATCGGTTTCAAAAACCCTTTGATCGAAAGTTGCGTTTTGATGAGTGCTAACACTTTATGAAATTATTTTTATGAAAAAGAGATTTTTTTTGTCTAAAACATGCTGCTGGATTTTTCAAAAAATTCAAATTTTTTAACCGTTAACCAGTTAACCTATTACGTTAACCGGTTAACACATCCAAAACTTGGATTTCCAGCGCAGGTTTCAGCTTCTGTCTGTTTGAATTGTTTTTGTTTTATTTGTTTTACTATGTTTTATTATATTATTCTAGTATACATATTGCATGTTTGGTTCATTCTCTTCCACATGTTTTAAACTTTTCAACTCTTTGAAGAGGAATGAACATGCTTGTCTTGTTGTTTTTATTGTTTTAGTTTTAAAAATTCTGTTATAAGTCCTACGTTTGTTAGGCAATTTTGTTTCCGTTTTAGTTATGTTTCCGTACTCTTATCCATTTTTTATCCAATTATGTTTTTGCTATATGTGTGTGTTCATATATGCTTTCATACTAAGTTGCATCATGCTGAATTTTATGCTGTATTTTTCATATTTATGCTTGATCATCTCTTCCTTTTTGCTAATGACAAAGGGGGAGAAGAGCTTTGGTTTCTAATATCTCTCTGTGCAGAATTTTGCCTCTGTTTTAGATAGGGGGAGCTGCTGGACATAGGGGAGAAGCAAGTCTAGAACATGATTGATCGATCAAAGCTTGTACGCAAATTCGCTCGGTTGTCATCATCAAAAAGGGGGAGAATGTAGAAGCATACTTCAAGCCCTTTGTTTTGATGACGTCAACATTATCCAAGCTCATTCCAGATTGCAAAAAGTCGAGATGACAACAAACGATCAAGACCATGGCTATGCATCATCAATGGAATGTTTCTGATCGATTCAAGCTTTTGTGCTACTCTTTCAAGACTTGTCTCAAGGCTTAGGTATATCAATAATTACTTCTTAAATACGATATACAAGTGTTCAACATAATCTTCATAATTTTATTGCATGTGCATATTTTTTGAAAAAGAAATTGGAACTGGTTTAACACTTTTAACAGAAATATTTTTCTGTATTTTAACAGTGTTAACCGGTTAACCATATGGGTTAACCGATTAACGGTAGCAATTTTTCATTCTGTGGTAACGTTCATAGGCGTTAACCGATTAACCTATTTGGTTAACCGGTTAACACTGAAGAAATGTTGAAAAATTGTTTCCTTTCAAATTCAAATATTTTGTTAAAGTTATACCTCTTCATGATTTTATTTCATAAGTTTTTATACCTTTTCAAAAGAAATTCTTTTCAAATTTTCATACCTTTTTGAATAGGTGTTTCAACTATTATAAATTCTAAAAATTTCAAATTCATAAACACCTCCTAGACAATTTCAAATATTTTCATACAATCAAATTCACTTTATTCAGATTATCTTCATCTTTCAAAAGTGTTCATAAGTTCATCTCTTTCATATTTTGTCTTGAACACTTGTGTTGAATATTTATAGTGAATTCTTGATTATAGGAGAAGATCAATTTTCATTGATATATTTCATTGTACTCTCACTCAAAACAATACTATAGAAAGTGTCTTTCTATTTTGTGACTTGTGTTCCAAGGATTGTTTGGACATAAGGGTAAGTGTGGCAAGAGGATTGTTCTTGAACACTTGTTTGTATAGTTTGCTAGAAAGTAGGCCTCACCATTGAAAGTGTGATAGGTTGTACTGTTCTAAAGAAAACTAGTGGAAATATCTTTCGTGTTGAAAGGGGACTGGATGTACCTTCGGATTGTGAAGGGAACCAGGATAAACCTCCGTGTCTTCTTTACTTTTCTGCTTTACATTTTTGTTACTTAAACCGTAAAAGCAAAATCCATCCATCAAAGAAAAAGAATCGAGAAAATTTTGATAACACCTAATTCACCCCCCCCCCCCCTCTTAGGCGCATTCTGATTCTACAAGGATAAGACCATGAGTGTTATTATCTTGTTCCCCAAGGATAACGTTCCAAGGGAAGTCTCCAGGGAGAAGGTTACGACTTCAATGAGGGTAAAACTTAAATTATTGTATATGACCAAGTCTTTTGCTTATAGGTTGTGTGTGAAACAATAACCTACTCATTTTTAATGGTAGAGGACAAATCTATAGTGGAGTAGTTGATAGAATTTCACAAGATCATTGATGATTTGGAGAATATTGAGGTGAAGATTGAAGATGAAGACAAAACTCTACTCTTGTTAAGTTAATTACATAGATCCTTTGAGAACTTTAATGATGTATTTCTTCAAATAAAAAAGGTATTGCTATTTTGTATAAAGTCTATAAAAATGTGAGATCCGAAAAATTATTCAAAGGTGAAAGATTTGATGATTGATGATAGACGTGAAGTTTGAGTGTCTCAAGAGGAGGAAGTGGGCTTAAAGGGATGTCCAAATTAAATAGGTTTGACAAGTCAAAGTTTAAATGCTTTATTTGTCAGAAACATAGTCACTTCAATGGGGGGTTGTCTTGAGTGGAACTAAAAATGAAGATTTTGTTTAAATTATTGTCTCCTCTAATGAGGATAGTCGTGATAGTGTTAGTGTATTAGTGGTGTCAATTTTAGAGATTGAGGAGGATTAATTCATGGGATTGGTTTGATCTTATCACATGTGTCCAAAGAAATAATACTTTGAGACATTGAAGCTGGAAGAATGTGGAGTAGTTCACCTTGGTGACAATTAGACTTGAAAGGTTCACAGTGTTGCTATAATCAGACTTAAAATGTTTGATAATCATGAGCTTCTTCTTCATGATGTGAGGTATGTTCCAGAGCTTAGAAGAAACTTTTTATCCATAAGCATATTTGATGATATAGGCTATTACACTATATTTGTACATGGGGTGTTGAAGATTTTATATGGTTAAGTGATCATAGCTAAAATGTTTAAAATATATATGGCTTATATATTTTAGAAGGTTCCAATTTTGTAGCTCATTCAGCATCAGCTAATGTAGACTTTCATGAAAAAAAAAGTTATTTGATTTGAGGTCAAGGTATGAAGGTTGTTTCAGAGCACTTTAAATTTTTTTACAGAAGAAAATGTATAAATGAATTTGAGAGTTGAGTTGTTATGGAGTTTCTAATTTTGTAGCTCATTCATCATCAGCTAATGATGGCACATCGTGTGGTGTCCGGTGCGCCCCTGGCGGCCCTTGAAAATCCGGAGGACCGAGTGCCTCCCATGCCCGGTCGTACTCATAAACGCATCAGGTCTCCAAGGTGAACAGCCTCTGGTCGATGGAACAATGTAGGCAAGGGAAGTCGGAAAAATGGATTTGTAACCTCGGGAAAAGGATTGGCTCTGAGGATTGGGCTCGGGGGTCCCAGTTTCGAACTCGTCGGCTGTTGGTGGACTGCTTGAGCTGCTCCCGCGGCGAGAGCGGGTCGCCACGATGACTTTTATGAGAAAAAAAAGTTATTTGATTTGATGTCAAGGTATGGTGGATGTATGAAGGATGTTTCAAAGCACTTTAAATTTTTTTACAGAAGAAAATGTATAAATGAATTTGACAATTGAGTTGTTATGGAGTTTCTAGGGTAAAGTTTGTGCCAAAATAACTTACATGGTCAAAATGTATTCATTTACAGGAATAGACTTTGAAACACTTATGGAGGCTTCGAGTAGGAAGATTGTAACTTACTTATTTGTAATGTCGTGAAAAGTTTTCTTATTGATCAAATTAAGTTAATTCAACTTGATGGTAAAATTGTTTATTATGTCTTTAATGGCTACCTAAGAGGTAGAAAAAGTTATGATTTATTAGGAGTGGAACATGGAGGGTCAGAGTTCATCAATCAAAGTTGTATTACTTTTAGTGAGTCTCATTATGGAAGGATATTAAAGGCCCAGAGATGAACCATTTAGAAACTATGACAGAGAAGAATCCATTAGAAGTGGAGGTTCTTACTATAAATAATAATTATAGTGAAAGAATTATTACATAGATCTTTGATAATCATTTGACTCGTGAAAAAATAAGGAGGGAGATTATACCATCTCAAAGGGACAGTTATATAGGTCTGGTCTTATGCTTTGAATGAGAAAACTTAGCGACAAAGATCTTCAGGGAGGAATTTGGAAGCATGTGCAGTCAAAGATGGTTGAAGAACCATACTTGTGGGTTTGTTAGACTGCTAAAGCAGACAGGCTTGAACTTGATAAAAAAATTCAATAGATATTGATGGATAAATTGACATCACCATAGTTTCAAGTCAAAAAGGATATTATTAAAATATTCCTTAAAACCTTAAGTAATGAAGAGAAAGAAAAATTATTTCGAGATTGCGAAAATTATAAAGCCTGAAGAAATAGTAACCTGGAGGTTTGTAGAAGGTAACAAAATTGCATGCAGGCGTTTTGATAGCAACCCGGGAATGATGGAGACTGACATTCTAGTACAAATGGTACATGGTAAAGATTCAGAGAGTAGAGAATAGAGGTGGCTAGTAGTTTGGACAAATACGATCTGGTCGAGTCGGATTTGGAGGGTAATTTAGGTTTGTTGAATAATGCAACTAGTTTAAGCAGTTTTTGTATATCATAATTGGTTGTTTTGGTTTGTGGATCAGTTTGTTTATGAAATGTATTTTGAGCTCGTTAATATTCGTTGGGATTTGATAGTTACAAATATGTACCTTCATTATTCTTGTCTTCACAACCTTTAAAACTTTGAGATCGGAAGACAGAGAGAAGGGTTTGGAAATCCTAGTGGTAATCTTAGAAAGATAACGTTAAATTCCTAAGAGTGTGTTCTTATATTTTGAGAAACCATTGGAGATATATAAGTGAAATTGGAAAATACTTTTAAATACCTTGGGCTTATGTGATTTATAAATAGAAAGATGGAGAGATTGGGAAATACTTAAGTAGAAAATAGAGTTTGTTTTTGGGAACTTGGGTTACTATTTTCTTATAACTTATTTGTAATCTTTTGTAACAACTTTTGGAATTATAATGATAAGAGAAATGAGTAGGTAGTTTGATTGAACAAGGTAAATAAGTTATTGTATTTCGTATCTTTTATCTTTTTTTGTAAAGTTAAGTTGTCTTCATATTGCAAACATAGTTATTTTTGCTTAATGTCATTTATTTTAGTTGTCATTGTTCTTTATCTTCACACATCAAATTCTTGGTGTCATTGAACCTTTCAATTTCACAATAGAAAGTGATTAAGTAACTTTAGATTCAACAAGAAATAAGCATTGATTTAACTTCACCAAGGACACCAATCCCATGAAGGAACTGATTAACTTAGGTTGTTATTAAGAGTCTCATATATGACCGGAATATATATATATATATATATATATATATATATATATATATATATATATATATATATATATATATATATATATATATATATATATATATATATATATATATATAAATAAGTGGACAAATTATTCATTATACAAATTGATTTATTATTTTAAAATTTTAGTTAGTTTCAAAATAAAAATTTAAGATGTCTAAGATACGGTATAGATTTATGATTGATGCGAACACAAAAGTAAATTTTATAATTATCATATCCATAAAGAATAATGGTTTCAAAGACCGTTCAACGATTTTGAACATTATAAGTAGAGTAAGGTTTATAGTTGTTTTGATGTGTGAAAGTGAATGCCATAAAATAAATGACAGAAAGTAAAATGGAGATTTCGGGTTTAATAGTAAGATAACACGATATAGGTAGATTTCATCATTACGCATTTATCATGCATAATCATAGGTCAGTAATATGTTCATCTACTCAATTACTAATATTAGCACATATTTCTCTCAATCGTATCTCTCATCGGTCTCAGCGTTATGTGATTAGTGCATTACCTAATAGTTGGTATCTCAATATGTAAACCAACACAAAGCATTAAGTTCCAACTGTTATAAAGCAGCAAGACTCTCTGTGGAACCTTGTTTTGCAGGTGATATGCTTTTAACAAGGACATCAACTTTTGATGATGACAACTAAAATATTATGATAAGTCAAGCATGAACAATTAAACAAATATAGATGCAAAATCCTATCATTGGGATTTGATAAACTTGACTATTCGATTATGACAAACAAATATTACAGTTAAAGCCTTATCTCAAGTCACTCAAGCATGTCTCAACATAAATAGCAATGTCCGACAAAGTCTTGAAGCAATATGGTGATCTCCAGATTTACTAATGAGTGAGTGATTGTAAGGAAAATTACTTTACAATAAAAGCATGTGGCTAAAGCATGCGTGCACATACACACACTAAACCTTTTTTAAAATACTTTACAAAAAGAAAGTATTTTGAAAAACATTTGAAAGTTGTGTCAGATGAATTGAAAGCAGTCAAAATAGCTCTAGGAATTTTTTTACTTTCATAATCGATTAGAACTTTTGTCTAATCGATTAGAAATGTAAAAACTTAAGGCCCAAGATATCTTGAAGGCAACGTAATTATGTGTAACAACTAGATATCTTAAACTTCCTTTTTGAGAACTTAAAAACGATTATTTTATCTTCTAATGAATTAAGAATAGGTGTTAATCAATTAGATTGTTACAAAATACTTTTATTGAAATTTTCTTTTTGAGGCAACCTCGGGCCTATAAATAAAGGTTCCATTTCTCATTATTAACCATCCAAAATCGTGTTTTGACACTTTCATCTCTCTCTCTCTCTCTCTCTCTCTCTCTCTCTCTCTCTCTCTCTCTCTATATATATATATATATATATATATATATATATATATATATATATATATATATATATATATATATATATATATATATATATATATATATATATATATATATATATATATATATATATATATATCTTTCTCTAAACATTTATTTAACTTTCTCTCACTATGTTTTTAGCCTAAAGTGCTTTTGTGAGAAAAGTCCTTTTGTAAGTGAGATTATTTTCTTAATTCTAGAAAAGGTAGAAGTGTAAATTCACCAAGGGAATCTTTTGTATACATCTTGGTTGAATACTGCCAATTTAGGGATTTGTTTGGGTTAAATTTTAAACGTGTAAAAAGCTTTTTTGTTTGGGATTGTGTGATTCGGTCCTAGATTAAGTTGGAAATCATCCAGTGATAAAATCTCATAGGTTCTTGGTCTGTCCGGTGTTAAAACCAAGATAGATTGAAGCTTAAACCGTTATTAAAATCTTCATTGGTTGGAGATCAACCCGGTGTTAAAATCTATCATGTTTATGGTTATCCCGTATAAAACCAAAGTATTGAGCTTAAAGGTTTTGGAACTTGAAGACTAACAGCTACGTACAAGGCTCGTGTTTGTGGAAATAAGACTAACCGCTTCAATCCATCGTTGGGAAGGAAGATTTTCCACTTCACTCTCAAGCTTATTCTGAAGAAAGTTCTCAAATGTGCATATTTATCATCATATATCTCTTAAAGATCAATTCTTGGGGACAAGACTACATCATTTATTATTGAACCTATATAAGTTTTTGTGTTCTTCTTCTTCGCTTAACTAATTTTATTTCTATATTTTGTTATCTGCATTTTATTTTCCGCTTCTATGCTTTTAAGATGTTTTCAAACTCTGATTTTATTTCTAAAGGTTTTTCAAGACCAATTTTTCCAAAACACATAATTTACCCCCCCCCCCCCACCCCACCCACACCCACACCCCTCCCCTTATTGTGTGCGAAGTCTAAATTCCAACAAGTGGCATCAGATCATAACTCCAACTTAAGGATTAATCGTCTCAGGAAGACGATAACTTCCAACAAGAGATACTTTTCAAACACGCCACCACTTTTTGAAAACAACATATTTTATATTTGGAAAGCTAGGTTTATAATTTTTATTCAAAGCATAAACCATGAATTATGCGAAACTATTTTCAACTATCAGTTTATCCGTACTCATTAAGTAAATGATGAAATAATAGATAAGCCTGATTTTATTTAGAATGAAGAGGAAAATAGAAAATTTGAAATAAATTTCAAAACCAAAAGGTTTATAACAATGTCTTTAAGTGACACAATATTTCACTATGTTCACTATAGCAATACCGTCAAAGAAATGTGAGATACTCTTGAAATTATATATAGAGTTTCTCCAAGTATCAAACAAGAGAAGATGAACACATGAGGCAGAGAAGATAATCATGGATGTCTTTCTAAATTTACAGGTATTGGAAAGTTTGTTGGAAACTGTGTTACTAACAAATATCTTAGAATTAAGAATTGGAAGTTTAATCTAAATTTTAAATCAATAGATGAAAGCCTTCTGGAATTTCAGGTAAAATCAAGAAAGAAGAAAATTATAAAAAAGATGAATAAACCAACTTAACAACTCAAAGATGAAAGAATCCAAACTGAAGAATCATCATCCTCATCATACTCCTATCACACAAATCATGTACAATTCTTTGAAATAACACACTCAGTAGTTGAACGATTTCGAAAGATTCAACATCAAATGAAGGATCTTCTTGTTCAAATAATGACAAAGATGATGAAGAAATTTCTTCAAGACTAAAACTAATAAGAGGAGGAGAAACATCAACCTCAGGGAGGAAAATAATAGAATCCTCTTTCAACGAAGACGATAAAATATGCTTAAATACATCCCATAAAGGACACACTGTTCCAGTTATTAAACCTTTCGATGCTCAGTTATTTAAAATGAGTGGAAACTTAGTGGAATAAAAATTATCAACTAAGAAAGTGTACCCTAATTCTTAAATTATCCCTAAGATACTTTAAAGAAGTCAATAACTCTTTCAAAGTAGACATGAATAAGCTTAGAAACTTGAAAAGAGAATGTAATCGATGTGATTCCCTTATAAAAGAAGTATTTGACCTATAAGAGACCTTAGGAAAATTGACCCAGGGAAAAAGGAAGTTTAGCCTAACTTGAATGCAAAGCAAGAAATCAAAGAACCTGCAAGTTCACCAGGCGATCATCTAGCGAGGCTCAGGCAAAAGCTCGCCCAACAAGCTAACGCTGAGGCGCATGCATGGAGAAATAGAAGAAAAAATCATTTTTCTCGCCAGGCGAACCTCAAGCGAGCCATCTTGCCCAACAAAGTTCCAGCGAGCACCAGGCGATACAAGTCAGAGACTTTCCAGAACCAAAAAGTTTCATTCTCGCCAGGTGAGGATGCGACAAGGAAGCTCGCCAAGCGAGTCAAAGAGATTTGAGATGTTGAGTTGGCATATACTTAGGGGTGAAGAAAGGTTCCTCACCAAGCAAGACAATAGCTTGCTAGGCGAGAGCAACAGGACACAACCACAGTATATAGTTTAAGAAACATTTCATTTGAGGACTTCTTGGAATTTTGGGAGAAAGAGACCATTAGAAAGAGAAAGACAGATAGGAGAGTAGAACTCGAAGAATACAAGCTAGATATGAATCAATCGTTGGAAATCATCATTGATGCTCATCCATCTTTATTTATTCTCATTTGTAATCAAATCTATCATGAGTAGTTAAATCTCTTTCTTGTTAGGATTGGATGCAATCCATCGCTACCGTATGTATCTATTATGATCATAGCATTATATATGAATCTGTTGTTTATTGATATTGATGTTATCCTTGTTTAGTTTTTTAACTTATAGATTCGAGTTGTTATTGAGTAATACTCTTCGAAACTCAATATAGGATAATCATTTGTTAGATACAAAACTCTAGACATAGATTTAGGTTTAACATTCACCATAGTATCAAATATTAATGCTAGTGTATTGTTTAATAGGCTGAGAGATCTTCGATTAAACAATACAGTTGAACTCTCGTCAGGGTTTAGACATAAACATTGTCGGTGAGCGATACAAGATAACATTGATCAAACAACTAATCTTTGTATAAATGATCAAAAGAATATGAGTGTAATCGGTGGATGAACCCCAATCCCAGCAAGATATCTTACCTTTTAAACTTGTTTTATCAATTACCATTTTACATTACGTAATTTATCGACAACTTTTCACTTAAACGATATCAATTATTGAACGACATTAATATCGCATCAGTCCCTGTGGACACGATAAACAAATACTTACTTTTGATGTTGAATATTGCAACCATCAATCAATTGGATGTAAATAATGCTTTCCTCCATGGTGATTTGAATGAGATGGTTTATATGAACTTCCCCCTGGCTTATCTACCTCCGATTCTACACAAGTTTGTAAGCTTCAAAAATCTTTATATGTTTTGAAACATGCTAGTAGGTAGTGGTATTCCAAGTTTTTTTATGTTTTGCTATCTTTGGGCTATTCTCAATCTCAGGAATATCCCTCCTAGTATGTGAAGTCCAATAAAACTTGTTTCACTACTTTGCTAATATATGTTGATGATATAGTCTTAGCTGGGAATTCTTTTCGAGAAATACAATTTGTCAAACAACTCATAGATCGGAAGTTTAAGATCAAAGATCTTGGTCAACTGAGATATTTTTTGGGTTTTGAGATTGCTAGATCTATTACGGGTATTTTCTTGAATCATAGGAATCACACACTTGAACTCTTAGAGGATACATGATTCCTTGTAGCAAAACCTTCTTTTGTGCCCTTTGATCCTAACCTCAAATTGTCTCTCACGAATGATCAGCCTTTAGAGGATCCTTATTCATATAAAATGTTGATTGGTAGGTTGATATATTTGACAAATAGTAGGTCTGTTAATTTCCTATATATACACAAAATGTAACTAACTTAAATTTGATTCAATGAAAAATAAACATATTCATTCTCATCTTCTCCATTGAATTATCATCTTCTCTTAGTTTTCATCATGGTTATTGAAAACTTGATGATTAAGTTATTGTTTTATTTTATACTATTGGCTTGTATGATTGATATAACATGTCTTTGGAATTAGAGACAAGATCCCTTAATGTGTGGATCCAATAATTTACCTTGACACTGTCAATCAATATAATTAGTGTAATTACTGTCAGCATTATTTGTTGCCTTATTTGCTTGTACTATCTTAATTCTAGCCTTAATCTTAGGATCATGTATCTGCTAAGTTTTGCTATATATACATACACTGTAATCACCAGAATATATAATAATATTATTCCTTACCTATTATTACTTTTTCTACTTGGTATCAGAGCGCTTAAGCCCTGAAGGCTCTTGATCCAACACAAATCATGGCATCCGCTGCAGATTCAAAGTCCAGAAATGATCTCCCACTCACTGTGTCTGTCAAGTTGGACAGAGACAACTATCCACTATGGAAATCTTTGGTGATCTCTATAGTCAAAGGCTGCAGGCTCGATGGGCACATGCTAGGGACAAAGGAGTGTCCCGAAAAATTCATAGCTTCTACAGATTCAAGCAAGAAGCCAAATCCTGCTTTTGAAGATTGGCAGGCTCATGATTCACAACTCCTTGGATGGTTGATGAATTCAATGGCTGTTGAAATGGCAACACAGTTGCTGCACTGTGAAACCTCAAAACAACTTTGGGATGAAGCCCAAAGCCTAGCAGGTGCACACACAAGATCTCGAGTCACTTACCTCAAATCTGAGTTTCACAGCATTAGAAAAGGAGAGATGAAGATGGAGGAGTATCTGGTCAAAATGAAGAATCTCGCTGACAAGCTGAAACTTGCAGGCAGCCCCATTTCCAACTCAGATCTAATCATTCAAACTCTGAATGGTTTAGATTCTGAATACAATCCTATGGTGGTCAAGCTATCTAATCAAACTAGTCTCACTTGGGTTGATCTTCAGGCTCAATTACTGACCTTTGAGAGTAGACTCGATCAACTGAATAGCCTCACCAACCTAACCCTTAATGCTTCAGCAAATGTTGCCAACAAAACTGATTACAGAGGCAACACAAACAACAACCGGAGAGGTTCCAACAGCAACTGGAGAGGCTCTAACTTTAGAGGTTGGAGAGGAGGCAGAGGAAGAGGAAGAATGTCTAAACCAACATGTCAAGTTTGCCACAAGGCCGGGCACACAGCAGTAAATTGCTATTACATATTTGATAAGTCTTATTCAAACTCAAATTATTCAGCAGGCAGTGACAGACAAGGGGCACACAATGCCTTCCTAGCCTCACAAAGCTCTCTTCAAGATTATGATTGGTACTTTGACAGTGGTGCAAGCAATCATGTGACACACCAAACTGACAAATTCGAGGATCTGACAGAACATCATGGTAAGAACTCATTAATTGTTGGAAGTGGTGAAAAACTAAAGATTGTTGCCACAGGTTCCTCAAAACTAAACTCACTTAACTTACATAATGTCTTATATGTGCCCAATATTACCAAAAACCTATTAAGTGTGTCAAAATTAACTGCTGACAATAACATTCTGGTTGAGTTTGATGCAAATTGTTGCTTTGTGAAGGACAAGTTGACAGGGAAGGCAATCCTAAGAGGGACACTTAAAGATGGCTTGTATCAGCTTTCAAGGACTGAAAGGGACCCGTGTGCTTATGTATCTGTCAAGGAAAGCTGGCATAGAAGGCTTGGTCATCCAAATAATAAAGTCCTAGATAGAGTCTTGAAAAACTGTAATGTCAAACTATCACCTAGTGATCATTTTAACTTTTGTGAGGCTTGTCAATATGGCAAAATGCATTTTTTACCCTTTAAAACCTCTTCCTCTCATGCTAAAGAAATCCTTGAATTAGTTCACACTGATGTCTGGGGACCTGCACCAGTAACATCTTCTTCGGGTTTCAAATATTACGTTCACTTCCTTGATGACTTTAGTAGATTTACCTGGATCTATCCTCTGAAACAGAAATCAGACACTGCACAAGCTTTTACCCAGTTTAAAAACATGGCAGAAAATCTGTTTAACAAAAGAATTAAAACAATCCAATGTGATGGTGGTGGTGAATATAAGGCTGTGCAAAACCATGCAATAGAAGTAGGAATACAATTCAGAATGTCATGCCCTTACACATCACAATAAAATGGTAGGGCTGAGAGAAAACACAGACATATTGCTGAATTTGGCCTGACATTACTAGCACAAGCCAAAATGCCCTTACACTATTGGTGGGAAGCTTTCTCCACGGCAGTTTATCTCATAAACAGACTGCCCTCTCTAGTCACTCAAAATGAAAGTCCTTACTCACTACTCTTTAGAAAGGAACCTGACTACAACTCTCTAAAACCCTTTGGGTGTGCTTGCTATCCATGTCTCAAGCCCTATAATCAGCACAAACTACAGTTCCACACAACCAGATGTGTGTTCTTGGGCTATAGTAACTCCCATAAAGGATACAAATGCATAAACTCTCATGGAAGAATCTTCACCTCAAGACATGTTGTCTTCAATGAAGAACACTTTCCATTCCATGATGGGTTTCTCAATACAAGAAGTCCCTTGAAAACACTAACTGAATGTCCATCTGCTCCTTTTTCGTTGCCTACTGCAGGTAGCTCACATATTGGAGAAGCAACACCTTCAGATGACAATAATCCTGATGTCGAACAAGAACAAGTCAGTCCAACCGATAGTGCTGCACCAGCCAGTCCAACTACAAATGATTTAACAAGGAACAATCCAACTACACATGGCACTGATCCCATAGAAACAGTTGCTGAAGCTCCCCAAGACCTTGCTGAACCAAGCACAACCATCAACACTCATTGGACCAGGAGCAAGGCTGGAATTCACAAGCCAAAGCAACCATATGTTGGGTTAGCCGAAACCTGCACAGATGAGAAGGAACCAGAAAATGTCACAGAAGCACTTACAAGACCACAGTGGAAAGAAGCTATGGATAATGAGTATCGGGCACTCATGTCAAATCAAACCTGGGTTTTGGTACCATATCAAGGCCAAGAAAACATCATTGATTCTAAATGGGTCTTCAAGACCAAGTACAAGGCAGATGGGACAATTGAAAGGAGAAAGGCAAGATTAGTTGCAAAAGGATTTCAACAAACAGCTGGTCTAGACTATGAAGAGACCTTCAGCCCAGTTGTCAAGGCCAGTACAGTTCGAATCATACTCTCAATTGCAGTGCATCTCAATTGGGAAGTCAAACAGTTGGACATAAACAATGCATTCCTTAATGGGTATCTCAAAGAGACTGTGTTTATGCATCAACCAGAGGGATTTGTTGACTCAACTAAACCTGAACATGTCTGCAAGTTATATAAGGCAATCTATGGATTAAAACAGGCCCCAAGAGCCTGGTTTGACAGCCTAAAAAATGCCTTACTCAGTTGGGGTTTCAAGAACACAAAAAGTGATTCATCACTCTTCACTCTAAGAGGTACAGATCACATCACCTTTCTACTTATATATGTGGATGATATAATTGTCACAGGAAACAACACCAAATTTTTAGAATCCTTCATCAAACAACTCAATGTTGTATTTTCCCTTAAGGACCTTGGTCCACTGCACTACTTCTTAGGCATAGAAGCTCAAAGAGATGCATCTGGTATGTACTTAAAGCAATCGAAATACATAGGAGACATCCTGAAAAAATTCAAAATGGAAAATGCTTCACCCTGTCTAACACCTATGGTAACTGGCAAGCAATTTACAGCTGAAGGGGAGAGGTTAAAAGACCCAACCGTGTTCAGACAAGCCATAGGAGCATTGCAATACTTAACAAACACAAGGCCTGACATAGCATTCTCAGTTAACAAGCTCAGCCAGTTCATGAGCTCCCCCACTATAGATCACTGGCAAGGAATCAAAAGAATATTGAGATATCTTCAAGGTACCATCCAACACTGTCTACACATTAAACCATCCACTGACTTGGACTTAACAGGCTTCTCAGATGCAGATTGGGCCACAAGCGTGGATGATAGAAAATCCATGGCAGGTCAATATGTCTTCCTTGGTGAAACACTTGTCTCTTGGTCCTCAAGAAAGCAAAAGGTAGTCTCAAGATCTAGTACAGAATCAGAATATAGAGCACTGGCTGACCTAGCTGCTGAAATAACATGGACTCGTTCACTCCTCGATGAGCTAAAACTCCCTCTGCCAAGAAAACCAACACTGTGGTGTGATAACTTGAGTGCCAAGGCATTAGCTTCAAATCCAGTTATGCATGCTCGATCCAAACACATTGAAATTGATGTGCACTACATCAGAGACCAAGTGCTGCGAAATGAGATTGTTGTGGCCTATGTTCCATCAGCTGATCAAATTGCTGACTGCCTCACTAAAGCATTAACTCACACACGATTCAACCAACTCAAAGACAAACTTGGGGTGACTTCCTCACCCATCAGTTTGAAGGGGGGGAATTAGAGACAAGATCCCTTAATGTGTGGATCCAATAATTTACCTTGACACTGTCAATCAATATAATTAGTGTAATTACTGTCAGCATTATTTGTTGCCTTATTTGCTTGTACTATCTTAATTCTAGCCTTAATCTTAGAATCATGTATCTGCTAAGTTTTGCTATATATACATACACTGTAATCACCGGAATATATAATAATATTATTCCTTACCTATTATTACTTTTTCTACTTTTGGACAATTGGCAAGTAAAGAGTGATTGATATAGTTGTCGTTGCAATATTGATGATAGATTTATAGCATAAAAAATGGGAAAGTAGAAGTAATATCTACATAGATATAATGTAAATTAATGATATTCATGGATGCTATTCAAGGAAAAGTATAGATGTTTGAATCTGGTGATGATGGTGGTGGTTCATTCTTCACCAAAGCACTATCATTCTCTCCTGAAATATCCAACACCTCAGGTTTACATTTACTTGTTCCATCACTCTGAATATCCTTAAGCCTTTCCATCACTTCTACCATAGAAGGTCTAACATCTTTAGAACTCTGCAAACACTGAAATGCTAACTCCGCGACCGCATCGATCATTTTCCTTATCTTGAAATCTGATTCAAAACCAAGTGTAGGGTCAACAAGCTCATGCAATGTTCCATTTTGAATCTTCTTGATAGCCATGTTAGACAAATTGATTTCTTGCCTTTTCCGCAATATATCAACAGCAGGCATTGATGATATCAGCTCAATCAACACAACTCCGAAGCTAAATACATCGCTTTTATCGGTAAGTTGATAGTACAAATGGTATTCTGGATCGACGTAACCGGGAGTCCCTTGTGGAGCGGTTGAAATGTGCGTGACATGGTTTGGAAAAAGACGCGAAAGTCCAAAATCAGCTACTTTGACACTAAAATGATTGTCAAGTAGAATGTTGTTGGTTTTCACATCTCTATGGATGATATCAGTTGCATGAAGATACACCAATGCACTAGCTGTTTCTATTGCAATGTTCATTCTGATATGCCAAGGTAGCATGCCAGGTTTTGCTTTTGAACCATGAAGATGATCAGCAACAGTTCCATTAGGAACATATTCATATACGAGTAAAAGTTCGCGACTGTGGCGCGAAGTGCATCCGTATAATAACACAAGGTTTTGATGGTGTAATCGAGTTAAAATCTCAACTTCATTCACAAATTGCTCAACTCTTCTGTAGTTGTTCTCATACATGCGTTTCACCGCAATGAGACGCCCGTCCCGAAGTTTTCCTAGCCAAAGAAAAATCATAAGGCCGGAACCTTGGTCAGTGATCGATCATTCAAAATAGTACGCAAATTCTAATCAGATTGACTTATTTGAACTTACCGAAATAGACTGTGCCAAAGCCTCCATCTCCTAGTGCTCTGGAAGAATCAAAGTTGTTTGTGGCCTTTTCGAGTTCACTATAGGTGAAGAAGTGGACTCCAAGGTATCTACCTCCCTTTTCAGGGACTTTTGAACTAGAACCAAAAACACAGTGAGATAGAGCAGTAGAGGATATTGCATGAACAATCTTTTTCTTCTTTTTGCAATAGTTGTAGATGTAGAAAGCAATGCCTAGAGAAACTGCACTGATCACAGCAGCAGCAGAAACTCCTAAGAAGAATCATATGAGTATGTTTTCAATTAGTGTAACAAAAATATATCATCCATGAATGACACGACATGGACACTCTGAACCAAATGTATAAAACATATGACACCGAAACCGCAACTTATATGACACATATTGTACGTGCATGATAGGTCTATCAGAAACTGATTCAACGAGTGTCAAATCAAAGAAAAAAACTATTTTTTTAGCGACACTAATCTGACTTTTTCGACATTTGTCTGATTTTTTTGACATATGTCATACAGGTGTCATATAAGTATCAGTGTCCGTGTTTATTTATACTATGGTGGATTGATTTAGTATATTACCTACAGCAACCTTCCTTTTCCAATTCCATCTATTGTCTGTAACAGTTCACACAAGGCAAAGATTAGTTAGAAAATGTTGCAGAAAGTTCATGCCAAATCAAAGAAAATATTCTAGTCTAAATTGTTAACAAACAAATCAAGAAATCTCTCATTGACCAAGACTAAAATGAATATAAGATTGAAGTCATCATTTTGATAAAGTCAATGATAATGGTTAATGAGCAAAGCAAAAATAGTCATAGTCAAAAAATGCACAATCATGACAAGAGAATTGCATTTACATTGAAGCCTCAACCAAAACAAGAAAAACTCTACAAATCATAGAAATGCAAATCAATCTGAAAAGAAAACATACCGCGTCGATGAGAACAGTCTAAACCTTGAGTTCCATCAGGACAATAACATGAAAACTGAGACATATCATTCCCTCCACAAGTTCCATTACTTAAAACACATTCTAAGCATTTTTGAATATCAGTAACATATTCCACATCAAATCCACCACTCAAAGCCTTGTTCAGCTCTTCAATTCCACCACCAAGTTCCACTTCCTTTGTCACCTGAACATCAACACGAACTCCTTCACACTTTACACCCTCTGCTGTTTCAGAATCCGTATAAAAAGCGCGCTTGCTCGAATCCTCCTTGCACGAAAACGAGTTCATCTTCGTACCATTCAAAAGCTTGATGTCATTACCACAGTTATATAAAATAGTGATGTTCTTCACATTAGACATATAACGAAAATAACTTGAATTCAAAGAAGTGTTGGTTAAAGCAGAAGAACAATTATCATAAACAAGGCCTTTTCGAAACATTGTCACGGTGTAAAGAAATTGATTAATGTACAAGACTTGGAAATTTTGTGAAGCAATTTGAATGGATGTGTTTCGATGATGAGTATCACAGTTAAGATGAAACTGATCATTGTTGATGCCACAGTAACTTGGTCTATTTTGTCCCCAAAATGGATAATATATGTTAGAAACTTCACCACATGTGTATGGTTTGAGACAATCTACATGTTTGTTATGTTGTTGTTGTTGTTGGCAAATTGTAGTTGGAAAAATTGTCAAGAACAAGAACAAGGAGGTGAAGGTGATCATGTGAATATGATCATCATTCATAGGAGAAGTCATAGAAGAAAAATGAGAAATGATTTTTATTTTCATGACTAGAGTTTTTTTCTCTTAAATATGTTTGTTTTTGTTGTTTGACATTTGATTTTTCAAAGTTGGCTTATTTTTATAAGCTAAAATTTCTTGCTTATACACTTTTATATGCTAAAGTGTTTCTGTCATGTGTGTGGATACATAGATTAACAAGTACTTCAAAAGTTGGATTTGAATTTTAGTCTCAATCTTTATTTAAGATAAATTCAAATGGACCGCATGTTATGGATTGAACTTGATACATAGTATTCAAATTTATGAGTAATAATAATATGTAGTCGCTATTTACAAAAATTAAAATATAGGAATAATGAAAAATAAATTTGAAAGAAAAAAAAATTGATTTTTATTTTAAAACAAACCTCAATTATATTAATTAGGGCTCATCTTTTTTTTGAAGATTGAGCTTTAATACAGTGTAGGGTTTCTTCAACCCATATTCCATTGAGGGTGTTAATAGCATGCCTAGCCAAATTGTGGGTTATCAACATTGTTTTGTCTATGTGTTTATACAAAGAGCATTCTTCTTCCCAACCCCACTTGTAACTTGCATCTCCTAAACTTTCATAATTCCAATATTAAATTCTCAAAAAAAAATTTCGGTAGTGAAAAAAAATTCAAAACTATTTATTTTTTAAATGAAATTTTTTTTATTATCGGAAATTTCAAACTATCGGTATACCGATAATTTGAAATTTTCAATAGTGAAAAAATTTTCACTTTTAAAAAAAATTAAAAAGTAAAAAAATTTATACTACCAGGAATTTCAAATTCTCAGTATCGTGTGAAAAATACTGGGAATTTGAAATCTCCGATAGTGAAAAAAATTTCAAATTTAAATTGTCATTTTTTTACCGGTTATTTCGAAATTCCCAGTATTTTTTATCGATAATTTTGAAATCCTCGGTATTTCATAAGTGGGGTTGGCAAGAAGAATGCTCATCTACAAACATAGTTTTTTTAGAGTGGATCTATTTCTCTATGATACTATCGCAAATCGAGGGATTAATCTGTCACCCCCAAATTATACTTGACATCCCAAAACTATCATAATTTTAAAATTGCCCTTGAAAAATTTTGAAATAAGTGAAAATATTTTAAATTATCGAAAATTTTGAAATTTTCGGTAAAAAAATTGAAGAATATCAGAAATTTTAAAATTTTCGGCAGTGAAAATTTTTCAAAATTTTCGAAAAAAATTAAATAAATTACACTACCAGAAAAATTTCAAATTTCATTTTTGAATTTTTTTTAAATTTATAGTATTGTAAAAAAAAATCATTTTTAATCAGAAATTTCAAAATTTCTGGTATTTTTCACATTTTTTTCTGGAAATTTTCATTTTTTATCGGAAAATTCGAAATTTCTGGTATACCACAAGGTAGCATTAGCATAACCAAATATAATATCATCCACATAAATTTGAACTATTATAATTTTTTTTTTAATGTTTTACAAAATAGAGTAGTATCAACCTTTCCTCTTTGTAAAATCATTTTCTAAAAGAAAATTGTTTAGCCTTCCATATCATGTTCAAGGAGCTTGTTTCAGACCATACAAAGATTTCTTAAGTTTGAAAGTAAAATCTAGATTTTTGTAATTTTCAAAACCAGGAGGTAGGTGTACATACACTTCTTCAGTTATGTAACCATTCAGAAATGAACTCTTAGCATCCATCTTATATAAGTTGTGTCTCTTTCACGAGATGAACAACTAGATGAACCATTATGTCAAAAAACGAGGGAGGAAAATACATTTCAAGATCACACAAAGTAATAACTATTTCGTTTTACAATGTTGGTAAAATCATAGGATCAATTACCTTACTGCAAATTGACTTGAAGAAAAAACACAATTTAGTTATTGCACTTCTTACTTTTTCAGGCAGAATATAACGTATACTTATTGGTAGAAAATGTTCCATTATAACATGGCAGTCATGTGTCTTTAAACTTTTTAACTTGAGGTCTTTCATAGACACAAGTCTTCTAATATTTGAAGAGTATCCTTATGGAACTTTAACTTCACTTAGAAACTTACACAATACTTTTTTCTCCTTTGTAGATAGAGTATATGCAGCAGGTGGTAGATATGTTCGTTTTCCTTTCTTCAAGGGTCCTAATTCAGTTCCTATCCCCATCACTATTAACTCCTTTCTTGCTTTAAGGTCATCCTTAGACTTTCCTTGTATATTGAGTAACATATCAATAACACTGTCAGACACATTTTTTTCAATACGCATAACATCGAGAAAATATCTTACATACAAGGACTTCCAATATGGTAGTTCAAAAAAAATTAACCTCTTCTTCCACCATTTCTTGACAAGTGTATGTGCAAAAGGCTTGCCAAACTGAGTACTCACATCTTTCACCTTTTCTAAAATTTGATCACCTGTCAATATAGGTGGAGCTCAACCTTGTTTTATGTCTCCATTGAAGGCTTTTCTCCATCCACGGTAGTGATGATTTGAATTTAAGAACTTTTGCTGGAGACACCGCATTTAGGACACTCATTTAACGATGCATACTCGTTTCGAAACAAGATGCAACCGTTTGGACATGCATGTATCTTATCACAACTCATGCCAATAGAGCACAATATCTTTTTGGCCTCATATGTTCGATTGGGAAGAACATTATCCTCTGGAAGCATATCTTTCATAAGGGCTAGTAACTCTGTGAAACCTTTATTCGACCATCCATTGCCCGCCTTTAAGTTGTACAACTTTAATACTGTAGACAATCTTATGAATTTAGTGCAACCATTATACAACGGTTTCTCTGAATCGCTTATAAACCTCTCAAACATTTCAGGACAATCCTTAAGATCATCTTCAAGTGCTTCTGCAATCTCTTTGACTCAATCATAATCATATGTATATGTGTCATTATCGTTTGAAGCATGTGTCGTATTATCACCCGGTTCAACATTCCCGTTACTTTTCTCACCATGCAAATTCTAACATGTATAACTTCGATCAATTCTACGCCTTTTTAAATGCGATGCCAACTGAACCGCGTCAACCTGACCCACAAAATAGCAACCCAAGCAAGGACTTCTCATTCGACTGGGGTCTTTGGCATACGCAACATCAAACTTAACGAATTCTGAGACCCCATTCTCGTACTCTTTTGATAATCGACTTGTAGACATTCATTTCTTATCCATAGTTATACTAATTAAACTAAACAAAAACAAAAATAAAAAATATTTCCCTGTAGGGAAACGATCCGACTTTCACACTTTGATCACAAGTAACCCCTATATATAGAAAATTCAATAAGTTAGAAACGCCATCATATCAGTTCATTCAAAGCACTACTAATATCAATTTCCCGATTAATATCAATTTCCCTCTGTAGAAGTTGGAAAAGATTTATATCTACATGATTGTGAAGTTACATAGGATTCGTTGAGTATTGTATCAGATAGAGATCCAAGGTTCACTTCCAGATTTTGGGAGAGTTTGCAAGAAGCTTTGGGTTCGAAGCTAAGGTTGAGTTCCACTTATTATCCATAGACGGGTGAGAAGACAAAAAGAACTATACAATCTTTGAAGGATTTGATCAGGGCTTGTATGTTGGAACAAGGAGGTGCTTGGGATAGCCATTTATCGTTGACCGAGTTCACGTATAACAACAATTATCATTCTATATCGGAATGACACCTTTTGAGGCTTCGTATGGTCAAAGGTGTTAGACGCCTTTGTGTAGGTATGAGTCTGGTGAGAGTGTAATGCTTGGACCTGATATCATCCAGCTGACTACGGAGACGGTGAAGTTGATTCGAGAAAATATGAAGGCTTCGCAAAGTAGACAAAAGAGCTATCATGATCGGAGAATGAAGAATATTGAATTTCAAGAAGGAGATCATGTGTTTATGAGAGTCACTCTACAGACCGGTGTTGGGCGTGCTTTGAAGTCGACAAAGCTTACTCCTCGGTTCGTTTGTCCGTATCAAATTTCTACAAGAGTTGGACCTATTGCCTATAGAGTGGCGCTGCCACCAATTTGTCGAATTTGTATGATGTATTCCATGTTTCACAACTTCAGAAGTATGTTTCGGATCCGTCACATGCGATTCTGATGGATGAGGTGGAGGTGAGAGATAATATTACGATGGAGGTGTTACCAGAGCGTATCGATGACCGCAAAATGAAGCAGTTAAGAGGCAAAGAGATTGTTCTCGTGAAGGTTAAATGGGGAGGTGTTGCCAGTGGGAACATGACGTGGGAATTAGAGATCAAGATGCGAGAGTCGTATCCGAGTTTGTTCGCATCAGGTAATTTTCAAGGACATAAATATTCTAAGTGGGGGAGAGTTGTAATGCCCCGTTTTCAGTGTGGTTCAATGTGTTTTGAGTACTCTTAGTAAGGGTGTATGACTGATGTGTATAAGATTGGTGGAATTAGTATAGATGAGGATTTTCATTATTATTACTATTATTATTATTATTATTATTATTATTATTATTATTATTTTATTAATATTGTGAGGGAGCAATGAAATAATTTATAATATAATAAAATATTTGGTTGTGTAGAGAATTAAGGGATAAGTTGGTAATTATCGAGAAAAATAGTGAGGGTAAAAAAGGCATAACATGGTTGAGGGATTTTTATAGAGAGAATTAGATAATAAGGGAGTTCTATTTGATCGTACGAGAAAAGAGAGAACATAAGTGGAAGAGTCCATGACAAGGAGGGAGAAGACTCCATTAGAGATTAAAAAAGCTCATCAATCTAAGGTAAGAGTGAGATTCTTTCATCTCTAAAGGGACTGATGATATATGTGTTTGGGTAGTTAATAATTAGGTTGAATCCATGAATATGTGATTGTTGAGTTGTTAGGGTTTATGAAGAGTTCGTGATTTAAAGGATTGAAATTGATGGAAGTGTTGTGTTTGATTGTTGTATTGAAAAGAATATGTTAGGTATATGTTAATATAAGAAAATTTGTGAAATAATCTGAGTTAAAACTAGTTTAAGAGGGCTGAGTTCATAGTGGAAAAATGTTGTTATCGCAAGGTTTTGTTGTCAAAATCGCGAACGGCGATTAGCGCGGTCTGGAAAATTATTTGGCCTTTTGAGACAATAGCGTGCGCGCTTAGCGCGACCTGGAACGAAAAATATTTTTTTATTCATTTAAAATTAATTGAAAGTAGGTGTTTTATACTATAGTAATGTTGCACTGTTGATGTATCGATGTTTCCATGTAGCAATGCTTATGTATGTGTTCGTTGGTGTTTTAATATGATATACCGTGAATGCGGGACTTAATTGTGCAACGATGTGTGTTAGTTGTGGAAGCATGGAGATGCATATTTGAATAAATGTATATTGTAGTTGAGTTGTCGTGGTATAACTTGTATTGCACTAATTGTTGAGTTGTTGTAGTATGTATAATTGCTGAGTTGTTGTGACATAAATTATAAATATGATAGTTGTTGATTGTGATGTAGTATGATGTTGTTGTGTGATTGGGGTAACATGTTGTGTTGTGGTTTAAAGTTACATGATACATTGATTATGTGAGAGTCGTTGTATGTTATTGTTGAGGTGTATGTCATATTGAATGAGTTGTTGGATGACGTGTTCCCATGTGGGATGTGAGCGTTTATCCGAATTCCTTATAACATAATTGATGTTGTTGTTGAGGTAATTATGTGCCCATGTGGGGTGTGAGCAATCACGAATGTCGTGTGCCCATGTGGTGTGTGAGCGACCTAAATAGACGTTTCGACGAGAATTGTGATCATGAAACAGGGATCGAATTGATACCATATGCATTGAGTCTAGTTGTGTCTCATTTCATTTATGATAGTTGTGTTGCATTTATTCAATGTGATTATCTGTGTATGTGTTGAAGTGTGATTTTGTTGAACGATTGTGATGTGGGTGAATTACTTGATGATTTATACTCTTATATTTATATCATTTGTTTCCTTCGATTGATTTGAGGATCTCACCCCTTATGTTTGAATCTTTCCTCCACGCGGGTAACGTACAAGTAATCAGTAGTAGTTAGAGTTTGTGGTCGGTGAAGATGAGGTATTTAACGCTAGTGGAGTCTGCTCTGATATGTAACATCGGGAGTCGGGAACGCTTTACATTTGAATTATTTTGTTGAAGAATCTTAGATTCGCCTTACGATTTCATAAACTAATGTTTTTACATTTGAGATGATTTATCTTCCACTGCTGTTGCACCCCAAAATTTGCCCTCACCTAGACCAGACATTGTTCTCCAAGGTGTCCCAAGAGGTTCACAAGATTCACAAGGTATCCCAAGAGGTTCACAAGGTTCACAATTAGTCAGAAAGTTTGACAATTCCCTCAGACAAAACATCCTCCTAAGCAATGCATCCTAAACTAGGATTTTGAGTTTCATCAGGCTAAATGGATTTCCAAGGCTTCAAGTGAGCTTCATACCATCCTATATGTCTTCAAGAATCCCTATTTCAAGTTTCAAGGCTTTCCCAAAAGGTTTGCGCAGTCAGATGATCAGATATGCAAAAATCAGTCAAAGTGGTTAAAAAGTCAAACTAAGGTCAACTGTGGTCAAACCAAAGTCAAACTTCATGATTTTTTGTCAACATCAATTTTATGAGGTAAAATTCATCATTTGGTCAAGGTTTGATCATGATTCATCAAGGAGATTTCAGATCATCAAGAATCAGGAGTTTCTAAATTAGGGGTTTCACAGGAAAAGTCAACTGAACTTTGACCAGCCATAACTTTCACATGCTTCATTAAAAAATTTCCATCCAAAAATTATTTTGAAGGAAATTTAATTCTATACAACTTTGTGTCTCACAAGCCAAGCCTAAAAATGCTTCAGTTGGAAGGTATGAGCTAAGACATTATAGGTCATTTCAAAAGTCAACAAAAAGTCAACATCTTCCAAAGGGCATAACTTGAGAATGGTAAAAGATATGGACATGAGACCAATGAGTTTGGTTAGAGGACTCTCTAAGCTTTCCAAAATGTCCAAGAACACCCTCATATCCTTAAAATTGAAGGAGATATGCCTTTGCAAAGTTGGGAAATTTTTGGGAGGTTTATGAAGCAAATAGGGCCTTAAAACCAAATTTCTCCAAATGGGCTTGCAATGTTGTGATCCAATCCATACAAAGACCTCAAGCACGACCCAAAGCAACCAAGTTCTGATTTTTTATTATTTATTTATTATTTATTTTTATTTTATCCATTAAAAGTCAAATTAAATCTAAATAAAATTTAAAAATCAATATTTGGACATGATTCTTCTTCTAGAAAGTCTTAAAAATCATTTAAAGTTGATTAGAATCATGTAAAATCGTGCTAGCCTAAATTAGAAAGGTTTGATGAGATATTTTTCAATATTTGAAAGTGTGAATCTTCATGATCAAGTAACTACTACAAAGCCCAAAAATCCATGATATTTTGACCTAATTCTCTTCCATACAAATACACAAACTCAAGACAATCCCAAGGACACGAAATCCTGCCTCCAAGAACACTCTTCAAACTTCAAATTTTCATCCAAAAAGTGAGATTCGGTTTTTGACCTAGAGGCTATATCAAGAGGTTTTGAAGGTTGCAAAACATTCCTAGATGATCACTGAACCTATTTGAATCATTTACAGCATCTAAATCATGACATATTGCATAAACCGAATCAAGATTGTGCTTGTTCTTATTTTTTTCGATTTTGATTATTTGTGTAATGATAATGATTTCTAACCATATATTCTTGTTAGTTGTGATGTTTAGATGATTTCTGGGCAAAAAGATTGAAGAACCATGACCCTAAACCGAAAGTTGCCATTGTAAGGGTTCTTGGACAAAATTTAGGGTTCTTCGATTTAGCCATTATAAATTAATTCTAAAACTGTAAATGAACTGTGTGATGTTTGTGGATCATGACCATGTGATCAATTTGATGAAACGATGCGTATTTGTGATGATGTAAGATTTGCAGGTTTTATTCGCAGGAAGTTTCACAAGTGAATTCGCAGGAAATATTGCAGGTATAATGAAGAAGATGAAGATGCTTGGCGCGCAGCTGGAATTTGAATTATTGATTTAATATTTTATGAATTTGTTTGAATATGATATCAGTTGATGTTGTTTGGCCCAGTGGTAATGGTTAGCGCGTATTGTTGGTGGTAACTTTGGTTCGATTCTTGACGACAACATTCTTTTTGTTGATTTTCCCCTTTATTCATGTAACTTAATATATTATGAATTGTTGTTGTTGTTTTAGCAGACGCGCCCCATGTGGCTTAGTGGCTAGAGTGTTTGGTTGTTCGCTGATGTGCAAGGGTTCGAATCCAGGTTCCCACATTTTTTTTATAATTGATTTGTTTTTGCAGATTCAATACAAAACAATTGATGCTCACTATATGTTCACCAGCGCATGCTGACTCAGCTGGTTTTGAGAGTTGTGTTTGAGGTAAGGGACCTGGGTTCAAATCCCATGTCTTATCTTTTTAGTACTTTGTTGCATTTTCTTTATTTTTTAACTTTTTTTTTTTAAATTTTAATCCAATTTAATATAATTCAAATAATTTCTAAATAAATATCAATAATATTTTTCTATAAAAACTTCATATTTTCAAAAATCATAATTTATTTTCTTAAATTTAAATTGTTTCTATTTATTTTATAATATGTTTATATGTATAATTATTATCTATTTTTGTAAATAAATTAACTAATTAGGTTTAGATTAATTTTCTTAACCCTAATTTTCAAAACCCTAATATTTAACCTAACTAATTTTTTCTAAACCATAATAAAATCAATAATCATTATTTTAATATGTAAATAGTTTATTATTTGTTTATTATTATTAATCTTATTCTTCTAATTAATTCTTAAAAACTTTTCTAATACTAATTTTTTCTTGCTAAAATTTTTATTTCTTTTATTTTATTATTCTAACCTTTCTTTTCATTTTGTTATTACTAATATTTAATTATTGCTTATTTATTATTATTATATTTATCATTATTATTATTTCTCGATTATATTGTAATTTTCCCAAAGCCTTGTAATATTTATAGGTTTATATTTTTGTTTTTTATTGTAAATATATTTATTGTATGGTTAGTAATTTAGGGTGTGTATAACATGTTTGTAATTAAAATCAACTTAGAAAATTACTTTAAAAAAGATAAATATTTGAAAATGAACACGCACACACGTAAGTCGATCTTTGATCGTCATCTTGCACTTCCTAGGGTTAGTTGCCTTATACAAAAGGTCAAGTAGGGTGTCTTAAGCAAGTCCCTTCATAAATATCATCAAGTCCCTATAGTTTTAAAGATCAAGTCCCTTCGAGGTTGCCTACGATAAATGATCTTGTCCCTTCGAATAAAAGATGATAAGTCCCTACGAATTGCTAAAGACACCCTACAATTGCCTATATCCAGATGACCCTACACATGTCCCTTAATACATCCAAGGTAATGACTACCTACTCCTTAATAGTGGGGATAGTCTTACCTTTGAAAGAACATAAAAGAATAAGAAAGACTTAATCTAGGGTAGGTACCTCATAGTTACTTGCTCACTCTTCAAAAATACTTTTCACACCTCACAATATTTTCAAAACATTTTCAAACAAGACTTTGTATACATCCATACGAGGATCATTACAAAGTACTTAGAAATTTTCTAACCACACACTACACCTCTTGCAAACAAACAAAGTGAGCTAAGTAACTAAGAGCCCATGGATAACCATGGATATAAAGGGTGCTAACACCTTCCCTTTGCATAACCTACCCCCCGAACTCAAGTCTTTTAAAATAGGTATTTCCTGTTCTTTTATGTCCTTTCCTTTTGGATAAAATAAAAGTCGGTGGCGACTCTTGCTATCCGCAACATTTATAGAAAGTCAGTTCTCCCACCGTGTTACAACTGCGTAATGAACTAAATTTGGTTTACTCTAGGTTTATGTTACATGTCTTGAAAAGAGAAATTGTTTGTTGAAAGTGATACCTTAATTTCTTAATTGTATTCTTTTACTCTGATTTTGTTTTAATAATTAAATTATACGGGGAAGTTAGGGTGTAACAGTTGGAACTCTCAAAATTCGACATTCATTATGAGAGCAGGAAGGCCCTCAAATCCCATGTATTGGTCGACATTGTAGTGAAAATGACACCGACCGTATCTCCAACAAACATGGCTCATAAATGGACAATCTTCGTAGACGAAGCATTTAGCTCGACAGGAAGTGGCGCAAGCATCATCCTCAAAAAAAAGAAGGGATCCTAATTGAAGTCCCGTTGGCCCTATCCTTCCCAACTTAAAACAACCAGGTCGAATATGAGGCATTCCTCGCAAGATTGCATTTAGTCGAAGATTTGGGCGCGAAGAATGTAAAAATCTTCAATGACTGCCAGCTTGTCGCCTCCTAAGTGTGAGGAGAGTACCAAGCCACAAATGATCACCTCATCGAATACCCGACATTGGTAAAAGACAAACTAAAAATGTTTAACTCCTGGGAGGTCTATCACGTTCCATGCAAATGAAATACTCGAGCAAACTATCAAAGTTAGCCAGCACGAGAAAGAAGGGCGAAAACAAATATGTCCTCAAAGAGACACTCCCTCATCCAAGCATAAAAAACCTTCAAGTATGCTCGATGTCAATGCCATCGGTGACATTAATTATTGGATGACCCCATTATACAATTACCTCACCATAGATGAGTTTCATGTCAACGAGAAAGAGGCAAGCATGACTAAACATATGTCATGTTCCTACGTTCTAGTCGAGGATAAACTCTACCGTCGAGGATTCTTTGTTCCTCTTCTAAAATGTTTGGAAGAAAGAAAAGTACACGATGTCTTCCAAGAGATCCACAACGACATCAACACCCAGCATCTTGGAGGAATATCCCTTGCCCGAAATTCCTTGTGGGTAGGATATTATTGGTCTACCATGCAACACGACGCGAAAGAGCATGTAAAGAAATGAGACAAGTGCCAACGCCATAGAGACATGCATTTATCACCACCTAATGAGCTCAAAACCATGTCGTCCTCATGGCCCTTCTCTTGGTGGAGAATGGATATCTTTGGCCCCTTTACTATGGGATCCTATCAGAACAAGTACTTGACCGTCGTTGTTGACTACTTCACGAAGTGGATAAAGGATGAAGCCCTCACCAAGATCACCGTATTCAACATACTTTATTTCTACAAAAGGAATGTGCTTGCCCGGTTCAGAGTACCCAAGCCCTTGTGATCGACAATGGTACACAATTCACGGACAAAAAATTCCGAGATTTCATCGCCAAACTAGGTATCAAACAACACTTTATGTATGTGGAACACCCACAAACGAATGGGCAGAATCACAACATTGACTAAATTAGTCTCCGACAGCGACGCCCAAAACTGTATTGTGACTTTACGTGTTGGTCGGATTATCACTGCAAGTATACAACTTATCGCGTAGTTTTAAAAGATTGTCGAACTCATAAGGACTAATAATCATTGTAGAGTGTTCTATGGTTGTAGTGTAAATCTAAGGCTTATGATTAACGGGAAAATAAACGAAAATAAAATTGAATTCTAAGGGGTTTAAAAGAGATACTAAAATGAGGCCGAAGTATGATTTCTGCGTGCCTAAGAGACTTATAGATTACAACTACTAAGGGGTTTAAAAGAGATGCTAAAATTGCGCGTAATGAACATAAAAATACGATACAAATTTTTGTTATCTGAACCACTCTCTCTTCGAAACATGTCAAATATATCAAAGGGATATACACAAGTTATTTCTTCAACAATTTCAAGATCAACCTATCCATCAAATGTTAGGGACTTAGGATATTCTTAAGTCTAAAGACTTTGTAATATATTAGATGTCTCAATAACACTATGAGTCAACCAACAACTCTCAACAGAGGTAATTAAGAGGTTTAAAACAGTTACCTACACATCTATCAACATGATGGTTGATTTTCATTAGTTTTATTCATGAAGACATGTGGAAGCAAGGTAGACAATAAACCTACATAGTGGGATACATGTCAAATCATTCTGATCTATCAGTTGTCAACAGTTACTATTGTATCAATATATAAGTCAATCTCAATATTTGGGACCGAGGTCGCAAATTTTCACTCATTCTCTATAGAATTAAATTATCCATGTCACAAAGAGAAACAATTTGTGAGAAATGTATAAGTTTACATCCATATTTTAACTTTCTTTAAAGTTCTTTGAGTCGAAACATTTATTTTATGACATTTATTATATTTTTTCGTTAGTTTATCTTTTCAAATCAATTCTTCGTTTACGTTCAATTTATCAATTTTCAAACATATAAATACCTAGGGATGACAAAGCAGGCGACCCACCCCGTTTAGGCCCACTCCATTTAAGCACGTCCAAAAGCGGGACATGCCAACTTAGACGTTCGAGCTCAAAAGTCAAGCCCGTCCCGTTTACTAACGAGTTGACGGGTCGACCTATCTTTTTTTCTTACAATTTGATTTACTACATAATTTACAAAATTATTAATCATTACCAAAGAAGCTGACAAATTTTAACAATGCATAGTAAAACTTTAACAAGTCTTAATATAAATGTCATACTCATATTCTTCAACATAAACAAACATTGTAACTATAATACCAAAAACTTAAAACAAACACACTAAAACCCCAAAAATCAAAACTTTATTATCATAATGAGAAATAAATTCATTTGTGCAAAACTTACCTTAAATCTCTAGAATCCAACTCCAATGACGACGAATAATAGGAAATAGAAAATAATGTATTCTCTATGTTTTGCAATAAAGACTTTTCCTACTATAAGTGAAAATAAAAAACGAAGTAGAGACCTAATAATGTCTTCAAAACGAGGTGTTTGTGGTTACATGAAAAATGAATATTTTGATTTGAAGAAATATGAGTTGTTATAAAAGTATGTCTACTATACACCACATTATATTGTTTTAATTTCAAGTAAAAACATAATTTTTTAAACAAAAAATCTGTGGACAAAACCTGCCCCGTCCCACCCTCGACCCGTTTTAAAAGTGGATCAGTGGGACGGGTCAATTTAAGACACCGAATTAAAAATCTCGCCGACCCGTAAAAAATGGTGAGTTAAATTGATGGGCCCAACCCGTTTTGTCATTCTTTCTTTACACATTTTTACATAAATTATTTTTAATTTAAATGAATCAAATTCGCATTTTTTTACTAGAGTAAACAATATTATATTAAACAACTATACTAATAGTTATATAACTTTTATGATTGTAATATTTAAAATACATTAAATTAAGCTACATTAAATTAAATATAATAATTTTAAAAAAATGATCTAAATCAAATATCCCTTAATTTTGTTTTTGAAATTTAAATCAAATATCGCTTCTAAAATTTAAATCATAAAGTTGTTTATTTTAAAATTGTGAGCACTTATAATTTTCGGCAGACATTCCTTATCCAAATGTAATGTATATTTTAATATTTTAATTAAATAATTATATTAACAACATTTGCTAGGTTGGCAATCTCATCAGGTTTACACGTAATGAGTTGAACAAAGAAAAAGTGAGAAACATTTCGACGAATATTGAAGTGTTAGCAGACATGCAAGGCCACACAAAATACTCATGTCACTCACTGCTTAGTGGTCCAAATTCTTATTCATGTATGTCCATTTAAGTGATAATCATCAACCTATTTACAAACTTTGCATTATTCACATTCTTACCATTCAAGTCCCTTTCATACATTTTCCTCCATCACAGGTAACTTTTAATTCAGCCATTATTATTGGATATAGACATCTCTTAATTCAAATTTTAATGTGGGTTCACCGTATTATAAATTAATTATTTTTTATCTTTGTTTAATCTTTTTATAGAGAATTATTTCACAAGTCAAAAATATAGTTTACAATAAATTTAGAGTTTAATAGACATGCATCTTTAATATAAAAAAAACTTTACACGACGATCATTTAATAAAATTATTAATTTGTTAAATAATTCAAATCATTATAAAATTAAATATGATGTATGTTTTCATTAGATGACGGTGTGAATTTATTTTACATAATTACTGTATATTATATTTTCTCATAAATTAAAATTAATGATATATTTGACTACTTTTCTTTTATTAAGAAAATGAAGAATAAATAATTATATTCTATAAGATATGATATTTGATATATGATGTTAGTAGTAGTTTGAATCGATTTTGAAACAAAAGCTCATCTGAATCATAGATAAATTTATTTATGATTCGTTTCAATTTTGAATATTAACTCAAAGAATATGATTTGATCCGATTTAATTTATTTTGATTCAATTTAAATTAATTTTTAAATATTTAAAATACAAATATTTTGAGATTAATTGAAATATCATGTCAATGTAAAATCCCTTTAGGATTAAATATATTTTTGGTCCCTATAAATATCTCAATTTTAATTTTGAATTTTTTTTCGAGAAACTTTTTATAACATTCTAAAGATATCTGTAAAATAATCATTTAAAAATATACATTGATTTAACAAGAGAGGCTAAAATTTCATGCATAATAATTTTATAGGGATTAAAATATATTATTTTTTTAATAAAGACTAAAAATAAAAATATTTATAAGGACTAAAAATATATTTAACCCTATTTTTTTTTATTATAAAATAATATATTTACTATAATATATAACACATACTATACTATATTATAATATCTAAACACATTTAATAATATAAAGTTTTTGAAAAAATCAATTTACAATTTATATTTACATCAGTTTGAATTTGAACACCTAGTCTAATTTAACATTAAATCTACATTATTAGAACTAGACATTAACTAATAAAATAAGTTATCCTAAACATTTATAAAATCCCCACCTAAAAAATAGAAAATGACATAATAACCCCACAAAAGAAACAAGGTAGAGTATGTGCATTAATCACTATGCAATTCCAATTGTTATTCTTCTCTCCTCTTTTTCTTCTTTGTCGTAACTAAGATAGAGACACCATTCAACCTTTTTCTTCTTCTTTCTTTCTTCACATATATATTCTCTTCCCCATTCCGATTTCTACACTCTTTCACTTCCCAATTCATCTCTCTTTTCCCTGAATAATCATTTTCCCACTTTCTTTCTTCAATCCGTCGAAACAATTTTTATTCGATTTTTTTCTTTTCAATTTGGGTGTTGTTGTTTGTAATAACCCTAATTTAAGTACTTTCCTCCGTTTTCTCGGCGATCAAACGGAGGACAAGGATTTTGAAATAAGGATTCGAAAATGCTAGGTACTGCACTGCAGTTTGGAGGTGTTCGTGGTGGTGGTGGTGGTGATGATCGGGTTTATATCCCGGTTAAGGCTAGGAAAAATCAGAATCAGCGTAAGCAAGCTCAGAAAGCTAAGAATGGTGAAGAGGAAATTGCAGATTCAGGTTTTGATGATGATAATAATAATCCTAAACAATGTTTGGACTCGCCATCGACTCTTCCGTCTGTAGAGTCTGTTAGTAACATTGATAGGTTCTTGGATTCCACTAAGCTATTGGTACCTGCTCAGTATTTCTCCAAGGTTTATATCTCAACCCATTTTTCTTTCTTTTTTTTCGACTGTGTTGGTTTTGAAATGCTGAGTGTTTTTCTGTTTGTTTTTGTTTTTGGCATTTGGTATTGTTTTCTGTAATGTGTAAATGCTGACAAGTTTAGAATGTATTTTAAATCAGTCCCGTAAATTATGAGTTTTAGATAGAAACCGGGTATCCTCTGCGATCGTCAAAGGCTAATCCCTTGAGCCGGGGAGGACCACGGTGGGCGGCAAAACTATCCTTCAAGTGAATTTAACACTATTGCGGGTGTGGCTTTGAACCCATGACCTCTAGTTAAGTTGCAAGACATCCCTTATGATCTCATCCAAGTCCTTTCGGTCCTTAAATTATGAGAGTATGAATTAGAAAATTAGTCCCTTAAATTAAAAAATTGCAATCAATTTAGATATCTCTTTTGCCATGTACAAACATAGAATCTTTGAAATTGTGGTGATAAATTTGGAAAAAAGACTAAATTGATTAATGTTGTTCAATTTTAGAGACGTGATTGAGGGAATCTTACAATTTGTAGGGCTAAAATGATCGCTTACTCATTTGAATACTTTACCTTTTTTTATTCAGATGCTTATTATTTACCTAATTGGATGGTACAGTGTTTGATTGTTGTAAATTTTGGTCATTATTGTTGTATGATTCATTACACTATTTTTTATTTATTTTGTTGTGTGTGTAGACGACAATGAGAGGTTGGAAGACTTGTGATGTTGAGTATCAGTCTTACTTTGCTCTGAATGATCTATGGGAATCGTTTAAGGAGTGGAGTGCTTATGGTGCTGGAGTTCCTTTAGTTCTTGATCAAAGGGAATCTGTAGTCCAATACTATGTTCCGTATTTGTCAGCTATTCAGCTATATGGTCAACCTACTGAGAAGTCAAGTGCCAAGCCAAGGTATTGCCATTTCACGTGTAGAACGGTTTTTGTTATATGCGCATATATATAGAATTAAAGTTGCTTGCAAGACAACACTAGCTGCTGGAAAATGGTTTAGTTGATGATAAGTGTGACTCTTTTGTTCTGTTGCTTTGTGGGTCAGTGATTTGTTTGTCATGTAAATTGGTCTAATAGATTTTATGTTGGATTGTGTTTTGTTGTTGCTGGTTGAAAAGGTGAAAGAATAGGAAATGCAAGAGAAATAAACTTGTGGTTTGAATCTTCATAAATTTGTATGCATGTGATAGATAGATATAGAAACTGCAGGAGTTCAAAATGGTGAAACCAGGAAGGTGATATTGAAGCATCATGGTTTTCCAAACTGACATTGAAATCACAAATCACAGTTTAGGATTTCACTCATAGGAAAAATGTCTAGTTAAGCTCACACATTTGATAAAACAAATTGTTCTGTATTTTTTTTTTTGGTTACAAGTTAAACGGAATTAGTTGAATTCACACACTCATATAGTGATATATATTGCTTTTAATTTCAAATCATTTTGCTGAAATTTGAACAAAACTGCTGAAGTGCAGTCTCTCTGTATGCGCGTGTGTAGTGTAGTAGAAAGTCGTGACATGAGTTCAGCTTCTGTCCATCATAATGCTTTGGGTATGGAGGATATGTTGTTAAAAAGAAAGTAAATATTAATACTCAATTAGCACCCCTAGGTTAAAATGGTGACAATAAAAAGGTGAAAAGCAATGTTTCCTTGGGAGAAATTTTTTCGAGGGAGAGTTTTGAGATATCTAAGGAAGTGCTAATGATTTGTGAAATCAAATGAATAAGATTATTAGAAAGGAAGCCAAAGAAACACTGGGTAAACCTAGGGGGTTTGCCCCTAAGAGTAAATATTCTAGGTTGCGTGATGACATCATACAACAAAAAATTAGGGTTACAAGAGATTGAAGCTACACTTGTGTTGAACGGGGAAAATTCGAATAAATGTATATAGCTAAGAAACTAAGAACAGAATTTGACGTTTTATTGTCATTAGGAACCAAAGTAGGGGAGCATAGTATCTATAGACTTGCTAAAAGTAGGGAATGAAAAACAAGAGACTTAAACCCAAAGTTGTGAAAAGCGGCGCTATAGCAGAGTAGGAATGAAAAACAAGAGACTTAAACCCAAAGTTTCCCTACTCATTGACAAGAGAAAAATAAAGAGACACAAGATACACTTTGTTCTGCACTGCATTTTTACAATTGTGAAGATAAAAAATAGCACAGCGATACATTGTTTCCGGCTATTGAGGAGGTGTTTTCTAGTGACCGTCACTTGTTTGCGATCTTGACTATCACGTTCAGGTTCCCCACAGTTAAGAAATGTGGTTGAGTCTAACTCATCCCTACAAAACAAGCTTGTAGGGGGATGATTGTCCCCACTTATAAGTACATGGCCGGACTATATATTGTCCGATGTGAGACTCTTAACACATCCACTCACGCCAAAGCCTGGATAATTGGAGTGTGGAAATAAATGGTGGGTGGCCCGATAACGGAAACCTGATAGCAGGTGGCCTTTTGGATCTTAAACCAGACTCTGATACTATGTTAAGAAATGTGGTTGAGCCTAACTCATCCCTACAAAACTACCTTATAGGATGAAGAATGCCCCCACTTATAAGCACATGTTCAAACCATATAATGTCCAATGTGGGACTCTTCTTAACGCCCACCCTTTCTAGTTGTTGTTTCTAGGTTCTTACCCCTTGCTTTTGATATATGCAAGTTGCAAAGATCAAGTAGCTCCCCAAACAATAGGCACTCTGTTCTGATTGTGATTCTAATTAAAGAATCACTTGTTATTTTGAATACTCTTAGAGCTTGAATTAGTAGTTACTAGTTTCGTTATATTGGGTTTTGATTTTGATGTTAAGTGACAAATTATAAAGGTTAATAATTATTATCAAGTATGACTGACTGCCTCTTAAATTTTGTGTTTTGTTTTTTAATTTTTGACTATTTATGTATATTGTTGGAATTTATGTTTGGCTGTACCACTTTAGCGGTTTTGGGGTCGGGTGCTTTGCACTGCAAGATCAATGTGAGATGCATTTAGGATGATGATGAAAATTGTTCAGTGAACAAGGTATCAAAGATGGAAGAGTTTTTTTTTTCCTTCATATAAACACTTGAATGAAGGGCACGAGAAGGGAGGAACAAAATTACTCTTACTATCAAAGAATTCGCGCATGAGGTAAATGAATAATTGGAGAGAATAAATGACAAGCTAGTTGGGCTAGATGGTATACCTCTTGAGGTATGAAGGGGGGCTAAGAAAGAAAAACATGGGAAGACTGAAGTTTTTCAACAAGACTATGAGGTTTAAGAGCATGTTAAATGGACTGTAGAGAAATACTTTAGTCCCTATCTTCAAGATCATGAGTAATATACAAAGTTGTATATATATTATAAAGGGGATAACTTTGAGTCATACTATGGAGCTTTGGGAGAGTAATTGAATGGTGATTATGACAAGAGACAAACATCACTAGAAATCAATTTGGCTTTAAATCAAATTATTAAGAGAGATTGCAAGGTAAATGGTAATAATGAATTAATGCACTGCGTGATTAAATGATCCCTAAAGTTCAAGAAAGTTATGCAGCTTCTCATGTTTTGATTTGTATTTCAACTGTTTTGATATAATTGGTGGAAAAAGTTTGGTTGTCAACTTGAAGAGTGTATAAAATGTTTGGTACGTGGAGACATGCATTTGAGGTTATCTAGAACGCTCTTCTTATGTTTGATAATTGATATGGAGCTTATCTAATAAATATTTAATATCATTCTTTTATTGCTTCAGGGTTCTCTTTGTATTGTAAAGTGAAACCAGTAGAAATAGAGTATATCGTATCATATCTCATGCCTTCCAGTTTGGTCCTTCTCTTCTCTCCATACAATTTTCACCCTAACCAAGAACACTTGAAAATTTTAGAAATATAAATTTATTGGCTTAATTTGGTCCTTGTAGCCATTGAGGTTTTGGCTGAGATAATAAAATATAAACTAGTATTGGATTTTGATGAACTAGTGATTCATTATAGATCTCAATGTATTTGGATATGATAGTTTTTTGCATTATTTGTTTTTAATAAATAATATTCTCTCTCCCCCCTTGTTTGGCCACTGATTCTTGTATGTAGTTAGTGTAACACCCACTTATTGAATTTAATTTTGCTATTTTGATATATGTTCCCTTATTGTCCTACCTCTTAGCAATTATAATTCCTGAGCAGCGTTAGAAAATGTGCCATTCATGATTTGAATCTTATTAGCTTTTAGTTATGCATTAGCCTGTAACCAACCGGATATACCTTTCTTATGTCATTAGGTACACAAGTGAAGATAGTGATGGTGATTACTACAGAGATTCATGTAGTGAAGGAAGCAGTGATTATGAATACGGAAGAAAGATCGAATGTCTTACAGCACAGAGAAGCAGTAAACACCCGACAAGTGGTATCTCTTCTCAAATGAGCACACTGTCTATACATGACAGACACAATACAGTACAAGAAGGCTTTTCTAGTAGTGATGATAGTGAAACTGGGAATCCTCAAGAACTTCTTTTTCAGTATTTGGAACAAGGTCATCCTTATAGCCGTGAACCGCTGACTGACAAGGCAATGTCTCATCTTAATTAATTTGTGGCTTTTTAACCCTAATCTGAACAGCCCATCTTATATTTTACGATATTTGGACAGATACTAGATCTTGCACGTGATTATCCTGCCCTCATGTCATTGAGAAGTTGTGATTTATTGCCATCTAGTTGGATGTCTGTTGCATGGTGATCTAATGCTTAACTTCATTCCCTTTTTTCCTTGCTGTTTTGTAGAGACATAACAAGGTTAGCTTGACCTGATGCTTTAGTGCTGATTTTTTTTTGTCTGATAATATTTAAAATGTCATTTTCTAGGTATCCTATATATCGAATACCTACAGGTCCCACTTTAAAAGATTTAGATGCCTGCTTTCTAACCTACCATACACTCCATACACCCTTGACAGGTAATTATGCAACTTCAAGTCCCTGTTTTTGTCCTTGCAATATTCTTCTCGTCAATTAAGTCCTTCAATAATGCAAAGTTTCGTCAATTTGTCCTCCAAAGTTTTTTTTACCGTAATTTTTATGTCAATGATGTAAGTGTTATCAATTTAGTAGTCCCTTAAGCATGCATAAATCAAAATTCTATCTGTTCAACTATGAAGGACCAATTTGATGATGCTTTTCAAATTGTTACTTAAAAACTAAAGCTGGGATACTTTTATGTTTTGGAGGATCAAAATTGGGGTCTTTCCTTTATTCTCTATAATATCAGTTGGAAACAATCAACACATAATTCCTTTTTTCCCCCCTTTTATCTGCTAGATAAAAAATGGGTATCCTTTTCAAAGGCTTGTATCCAATGAATTTCATTGTCTTTCACTAGACTTTTCTAACTCTTGAGAGTAACAATTGCTTCCTCAACTTTTATAAATATAGATACCATCTTCTGCTGTATGTGTTTGTGCCGGTGTTTTAGCACTGAAATAAACATTCTAAATTTGTTTAGGACTGATTATTAGAAAGTGGAAGAAGATGAATAATTCATCTTCTAAAACTCAGAGAAAGAGAGAATTTTGTGTATTGTATTGATTAGAAATGAATTGATTACATTGCAATAGCTTGTGCAAGGTTATTTATAGGGAGATGTAACTAACGGAATTAGTTACAAAGTTAGTTGCTTGTTCCGCTGACTCAGCACAATTAGTTATTTTGTTTTGATATCGAATGCATGGATCATACACTTTGGTTGAGGGGTATGTTTGACCTAAAAGCATAGCATGACAGCAGTAGGCATTAACAGCGGTTGTGGATCAAACCAGAGGAAAATTCACCCTTCACCAAGGACCTGTTAGGATATGGATGCTTCAGCAGCTGTGGTGCTAGGCTGTCCAACTTGAGTGAAGCTCATCGTTCTTCGGTAGTTGTTCTAGTCAGTCTCCTCCTCGATTCAAACACAATACATGAGCCATGTCCATCAAAGTGTCCGCCGATTCCAAGAAATTTGCAAGAACCTGCCTTTGTCTCTTGTCGCCATTCCACAGTGACATTCACGAGGAAATTTTCTGCATCTCAATGTAAATGCAACAGCCCACTGAAGCTTCATTTCTTCGCTTATTTTTCTTGATCCTAAATATTGCTATGCCTGGATCAGCCGCCACTAATAGGCCTCCCTTCCATCAACTTTTGGAATCAAATCTGTAGCCATCTTCATGCCAAAATTTGTAGCACACCCTCATAATCTTCTTGGATCAGAACTGCTCTAATACTAGTAGATAGAAACCAACTGAAGGGAAAATCCCTTTGATTATTCTCCGGATACCGTTATTTTTTCTTCTTCGGGAAAAGAAATTCATGACCCGTAGGCCTTCTACCTCCACGCAGCATTGCTCCGTCAGGCTTTCGCCCATTACCGAAAATTCCCTATTGCTGCCTCTCGTAGGAGTCCGGGCCTTGTCTCAGTCCCAGTGTGGCTGATCACCCTCTCGGACCAGCTACTGATCATCACCTTCATGCCAAAATTTGTAGCCATCTTCATAATCTTCCTGGATCAAAACTGCTCTAACACTAGTTGATAGAAACCTACTGATATAAAATAAGAAATAGGGAAAATCCCTTTGATTACAGAATGATATTGCCGAACTTCGAGGGTCTGCACCTCCCTAATGTCAAAATGACCCTTTTCCTATGAACTTCTGAGGGTCTGCACCTCCCTAATGTCAAAATGACTCTTTTCCTATCAAATTCTTCGATGATCAACTCTCTAATGTCTTTCCCTATTTATTCTAAGCCTAAACACTCTTAATTAATAATATAACAATTATAATAACTACCCACTAACTCCAAATAATTTAGCATGTAACTGAAGAGTCTAACATAGCCAAGAAAGATGTATTCTTTGGAGTTGTTAGCAAATTTGTGACGATTGCAGGGTCTTAAATTTAGGTAGTGGGCATAACCCAAAGTTTTAAGAAACATGTATTCAGGGATAACTTTGTGCATGGCAAAGTAAGGAGAGGTCATGGCTAGGATGATAGTATTAGTAGGCATATAGTTTATGAGATAGGTTGTGTAGAAAGAAAGGAATGTGAATAATCAATCAGATACACTACTACGTGTAGTGACCCTCATTTAGAATATTCCAGAGATATATCTCCAGAAAAACATAAAATTGAGAAATGTTGGAAAAAACATAAAATTAATTATTTTAGGGAAAGTTCTGGAATTGTATCTCCGAAACATATGAGATGCATTTTGCCATTTTCCTGTCACCTTTGCATGTCAGATTGTTTCAGAGATATATCTCCGGAAGTTTCTGATATATTTCAAACTTGCATGATCACCCCATTGCTGCCATATTTGTTTTCCACTCTCACCCTCTCCCCTAAAAACCCTACATTCTCAATCCCATATTTCACTTAAAAACTCAAACTTTTTGGTTCAACAAATCAAAGGAAGCAAAAAAAGATCAAATTTCAGGTAAAGATTGCTCATTTTCATCTACATTGCTCACATTAATCATCAAAGTTTAGTGGAAAAAACTTACGTAGCTTCCAGATATGTATTTCCGGCATGTGTTGAAGATGAACACTTCCGGATATACATTTCCGGAATGTATTTGTGTTCATTTTCGAGTAGTATGTTAATTTTTGTTATTATTTGTATTGTTCCCAAATAGATATGGTGCACCCCGATAATATTTCAAAAGAATTAGTTTCTACGAACGATGTTTCTCCTAATGTTTAAGGGGTTGTTGTAAAGGCGGTAGACGTTGGCGTTGATTTCAATAACAAGCAAGAGTTTGAAAATCGTGATAGGTTGCTCGAATGGATTCGTATGACGCCATCTAGACTTGGTTTTGGTGTGGTTATAGGAAGGTCAGATAATGGTTCGGATAAAACAAACACATTTGTTACTATGTTGTGCGAAAGAAACGGGAAGTATCAGACTCCTCTACGGAATTTTAAAAGAGACGACACAAGTAATAGAAGATGTGAGTGTCCGTTTAAGATTCGTGGTTATATGTTGAGTAATAGCAAAAATTGGAGATTTAGTGTGATTTGTGGTTTGCATAACCATGAATTGTGCTTAAAATTAGCCGGTCATCCCAGTGTATGTCGGCTTAAGCCGGAAGAGAAGGCATGTATCAGTAACATGACTTTGAATCTTGTCCAACCGAAAAATATACTTGCAACATTGAAACAGAAGAAACCCGACAATATATCAAATATCAGGCAAGTTTATAACATTCAGTATCATACTAACAAGGCCATTAGGGGAGATAAAACTGAGATGCAACAACTGTTGAATGATAACAATTACGTGTCTCGGTACCGAACTTGCGACGATGGGACAACTAATTGTGTTTTTTTGAAGTGCAATATAATAATCACTTTTTATTCATATTTGGTGTTTATGAACATTTGTTTTGTAAGTCTCTTATGGGTTGTCTGTCATCTAGTTCTGATAGGAAAAGTTCCAGAGATGTATCTCCGGAAGGGTCTAAAATTTTGTTGTTTTAATAGGTTCAGGGAAAGTTTCGGCGATGCATCTCCGGAACAAGATAATATAGTGTAGTTCCGTAGATATATCTCTGGAAAAATATTGACAGTAATTGAGTGGTCCATATTCACCTAGGTCTTCTATAAATTTGGGGTTTCATGTTTTATGTTTCACACAAACTCAAAATGTCTCAATTGTGTGAAGTAAAGATCCGTTGGTATGTCGCAAGTGTCTTCTTTTCCGACGGGAAAACATCCGGGAGGACTTTCAAGCTCACCGATCTCACCTCCCTCGAAGATGAGATCCACTATCTCCTACCTTAAGGAGACAAAAGAAAGGTTGTGAAGTTCGAGTACTGTTCGCCTTCAGTTGACAACGATGGGAACGTCCTGTTCAGCAAATTTGAGCTCAAGAATCATTGTTAAGGCGATGTGGCGAACATATTTTGGTTTCAAAGAGAAAGTTTTGCTCGAGTTGGAAGCGGCGGTACGAAGAACAGTCGATGATATCTTGAAGATGTGCAAGCGTCCATCTGAATATTGAAATGTAGTATTTAATTTTCTGTTGAAATCATCATTGTAATGCCTATTTTATTTTATGAATGATGATTTTATGGTCGTAATGTTCATTTTTGTGTATACTCTGGTTTTTATCCGGAAATATAACTACGGAATATATTCCGGAGTTGCATCTCCGGAATAAATCAAAATCAAGAGAAAATAGGATGTGTCTGGAGATATATCTCCGGAACCTGGGGGTATATTTGGAAGTGCGCTGGTGTCTAATAACACCAAAGGGGTGCCATAAGAAATTCTCAAAAAGTAATACATAAGAAAGACAAATGGACTCGATGGACTGAGTCCATATGCTAATACTAAACGCTAGTAATATAATATAACTCTTAATTGGTTGTGTTGGACTTTCCGCCTTAATTACGGTCCTCCCCTAGTCGTCTTAATTGCGGCACTTTGGCTTGCCTCATTGCAGCCCCAACACCTTCTTTGTGTTGGCAGAGGTGGATTTAGTCCCACATTGTTTAGAGATATGGTATGTGTTATAAGTGGGGACAATCCTCACCCTACAAGCTGGTTTTGTAGGATTGTGTTAGATCCAACCAAAATTCTGAGATGGTATCAGAGTCTATCCCAGATCCATTGTTGGGCTTCCCGAATCGTCCATGCGTCGAGCTTATTGAGACCCAAGCGTGAGAGGGTGTGTTGGACTTTCCGCCTTAATTGCAGTCCTCCCCTAGTCGTGCAGTCCTCCCCTAGTCGCCTTAATTGCGGCACTTTGACTTGCCTCATTGCAACCCTCCCCTAGTCACCTTAATTGCGACACTTTGACTTGCTTCATTGCTGTCCCTAACACCTTCATTGTGTTGTCTTTGAAGGGGTGGATTTAATCCACATTGCTTAGAGATACGGTTTGTGTTATGTTTATAAGTGGGGGCAATCCTCATCCTACAAACCGGTTTTATAGGGTTGAGTTAGGTCCAACCCAAATTCTGAGAGGTTGCAACTTGAAAATCATGGTCCGAGAACTTAAGAGGTATATCGGCCTGAGCTAGAAGAGCAAGAGTGCAAGACCAATTTCCACCAGATGATGCCCATGCTTTCTATCGCCAGATCCATTTTGGTGATATGTTTGAGGGCGGGTTAGTTTATGAGTTATACCTTGCTGAGTGAACGAGAGTAGGGTTTGAAATTCCCCCGAGTTATACCTTGCTGAGTGAACGAGAGTAGGGTTTGAAATTCCCCCCTTCCATCAATTTGAACAGCCTTAAGTGAACGAGAGTAGGGTTTGAAATTCCCCCCTTCTATCAATTTGAACAAGTGAACGAGAGTAGGGTTTGAAATTCCCCCCTTCTATCAATTTGAACAGCCTTAACTTCGGTGTAAATTCAGTGGCAATGAGAATGGTCAAGTGTGTGAGAGGGACACACACTTCTGGTTTTAGGTTTAGAAAAAGGTCCAAGTGTCTTTAGTAAAAGCATCAACATATAGATATTTATAGCGAGAAGAGATCATGGGTTTTGGCCCCAAACATTAGCCGATCAAAGGGAGCAATATATGAAGTAGTTGAAGTTAATGAAAGGCTTTGCCCAAGCAACAAGCAGTTAGGTATAGGAATGTTACACAGAGTCAGAGTATCCTTTAGTGCCTCATGATGAGGGTGGTCTAATCTATTGTGCCACATCGTGTATACAAAAGGTCCCATACTAGTGGCAGTATAATTTACAATAGAATTGAAAACTACAGGTATAGTACTGGTGAATGTGTGAGCACGAGGTGATTTGAAGTGATAGAACCAGATTTTGCTGGCTGCAGTTGACCAAAGGAATAGAGTCCATCCTTTCCAAGAGATCCTTGTAATAAATACTTCAGATGTAGCCTGATTTTTAACAAGACACAAATCAGGATGAAACTAGTAAACTTGATTATCCTTGGCAAACTGACTCACAGAGATCAAGTTTTTAGTGATATTAGGAACAAGAAGCAAGTTGTTCAGGGTTAACATAGTGGGGGGTTTGTGTGATGAGTGAAAAGTAGTGGATTCAATGGAAGTTATAGGCAAACCTTGTTCCTTGCCAAGCATCACATGATCTGAACCAGGCCCTGGGATGCTATCCAGGAAGCATCACATGATCTGAACCAGGCCCTGGGATGCTATCCAAGAAGCATTATCACATGATCTGAACCAGACCCTGGGACTAAAATAGACTTTCGAAGGGATTTTGTTCCCCTCCACTCCCCTTCCATTCCCTCTTATCAATTGAACCAAAACACTCAAGTTTAAAATAATCTCTCCCCTCCACTACCTTCCAACCAAACACGCCTAAGATGATAAACTTAGAAATTTTAATACAACTTCCAAGAGTGCCTAACTACATTTTCCTTTCTTTAAGTATTCATTTTTTAAATTAAAATCTAGATACACTTGCTTTACAATTACATTGCTCACACCTGCACATGTATTAGTTCTGCAGAACTTGTCACAAACGGCTGCATCATGCCGCCAAGTGTACAGCTAAGAACAGAAAACGCTAGTCTACAACTGATTTGTAACCATATTTTCTTATTGAATTGTTATGAAGGATAATTGATAGAACTTTGACACTTGAAATTGACAAATATGGAAAAACACAGACTGATTCTTATAATGCATTACTCAACTTGCTGGTAGCTGTTATTAAGCAAAAACAATCCTTGCTTTCAAGAACATGAAATATAATTTGTTTGTTGCAGTGTTGGCTGATTTAATTTTTATCATACTTATTTTGATTAGTTGCAGGAAGTGTTACTACGCCTGGTCTTACCCTGGTTTATCCTAGTGAGATGGATGGTATACCAAACATTTCCATACCTACTTTTGCAATGGCGGCTTATAAATTAAAGGGATCTATTTGGATGAAAAAAGAGGCTGGTGACAATCAAGTAATGCATTCACTCTTGCAAGCTGCAGATAAATGGTTAAGGCTAGTTCAGGTGACTCACCCGGATCATCAGTTTTTTAAATCACATGGCACATACTGCAAATAAGTTTAATGATATGATGTCATGCCAGTTTCATTCCCATGGTTAAAACTAAGCCTTAATTTCATTGCGTTGGTGCAAACTTTAAAAAAGTCCATCCATCTGTAGAGATTGTGATGGCATGGTGTAGACAGCCTGATTGTTGGTTTTTATTATACGCCTAAGCAGCACAAAAGATGAAAGCTGATCTCGAGCGATGAGTTTGCTGAGATTGTCTAAGCGAAAATGAAAAAGAAAAAAAAAGTTTTATTTTTATAAGTGGAACTCCCTACTGAAAAGGGAGGAAAACAAAATATGAAACAGTAAAAGTGAGTATGGCAGACAGATTAACAGAGAGGACGTGAGTTAAAGCCAGACTGTACAAGTGGCTACAGTTCAATAATGGCTGTGATCCCTTTAATTTCTGGACATAAATATTTACAGATGTTGTTATAATAGAAGAAATACTAGATTTTGCTGCGTGGCAAGGCACAGTTTTGGTAACTATCTGATGAATCATCTTGTTGCTTTGATGACAGGAGAGATGGTGTTGTAATATTTTGTACAATTCAAATAAATGTTACACCCTTAATGTTGTGTTTTGGAATGACAATTGTATGGTAGTATATATCCCCTTTGGGATTAAAATGTCATTCCTTTGGATATTTAGGGGGAGAAACATATCATCGTCTTGTTGTACTTACTGTAGGATGTTAATATGTTCGGTGAAGATGTGATGCTAACTTTACTCTTAATGTTTTATAGCTTTGTATTTTTACTCTTAATGGGTTTATATCTTAACTCTCAAAAACCCATAAACATTTGAATTGAAAAATAAAGAGTACAACTTGACTGAAGAAAGTTAACAGAATATTTGGAGCATGAATTAAGGTTAGAGAAATGATATTTGTACTCCCAAATTTGGGTGTCATATAGGTGTCTTTGTAATTTTATGGTGTATCTGTGTATTTTTGGAATTCGTGCGATTGTGCGAGTGTATTCATGCGAGTCAGTGTATGAGATCAAAAAGTAAGAGAGATAGAGACAGTAGTATATAGTTAGTATACGATACCAAATACGGTGTCTAAATTTTGTCTAGTTGATATACGATGTCAAATACAGTGGCTAAATTTTGGTGTTCAAATTCAACTCTAATTTGTTGGAGAAAAAACCTTGACAAATGATGAATAGATTAAGGGCAACAAAATCTACACCAAATTGATGGATTATCCTAATGAATTAAAGACTTTACTACCTTTGATTTGATTAATCGGATATAAACTAATGAATTAAAGAAGACTTTACTACCTTTGATTTGATTAATCGGATATGAACGTGACACCATTTTAAAAGTTAAGGGATCAACATGCTACTTTTTAAACTTAAGGAACCAAACTGGACCTTGAGAAAAAGTTAAAGGACGAAAAAGAATATTTTTCTTTTGAAACATGTTGAAAATATATTTTTACTTTTGAAATATGCTGAAAATATTTTTTTACTTTTGAAACATACTTTTGTTGTGCAAATATGCTGAAAATATACTTTTACTTTTGAAATATGCTGAAAATATTTTTTTACTTTTGAAACATACTTTTGTGCAAATTACTTTTGAAAAATATTTGTCGAAGAAAAAAACATTAGACAAATAGATGATACTTACTCTGAAATTCTGAATAATTTCAGTATGTAGAGTTGAACATACTTTTGTGTGTAAATTACATCAGAGGGAAAATTACATAACAAAGTAGCTGATTTCAAGAAATAAGGAAGAGACTTCCCAAATCCAAATTACCATATTTTGATGAAGCTGAAAGCAAGCCAACCAATATGAACATTACTTTCATCCTTAGATGATACAATTGTATGAGCTCACATTCATATTCCAACGCCATCAGAAGCAGTTCCAGATTTTCATAGTCAAAATTTCCACTGTCATTGTTGCTATTGTTTTTTATACTTACAAATGTTGGCTCCATTATAGAGTTGGCTTCATTATATATGTTTTTATGGGTTACTTACTTTGGTGTTGTTCTCCACAGTGTTACAAGAATTGTTCTCCACAACCATGACAGAGACAAGAGAAACAATTCATTAAAATTGCACATTGTTTTATTTAAAAAATATTTTAGTGTTTATGATGTATTGGCTTTTGAATTGAAAGGATAGTATATGAATATGGGTAAAAAAGGTCAGACCCAATATGTTTCATTAAAATAAACACATAACTAAAAATATTAACAATAAATTTGTTTATTAATTAAAAAAATATTAATACATAAATTATCCTGGTCCATATTGATAATTCATTAAAAATATTAAAAATATTCGAAGGGGGCCAACAAAATCTCTAAAAAGATAAAGTTGAGAGACCAAAAAGATTAAAAGTTAAAAATTATCAAACTAGAGGATCGCAAATGTATTAAACTTTTAAAAACCTTTGAGAACTTATGAAACTAAGTTAAAAATAACTTACGACAATGACACAAGTTGTTTTCATAAAAACTTCCAAATAAATAGTCTCACAGAATGACCAAAGCCCATTAATTTCATTGATTTTCTTAACTCATTAATATGTTTTTGGGTCTAGTAGTCTAATGACTAATGGTGAATCAATGAGATGACGTGGGTTCGGACATGTGTCTCTATAAAAGGAAGTCCTTCCAACTATCAATTCAACTAAATTAACATGATAGTTTGTTAGTATATTTAACAATAAATCTTATTACTAAATTAAATATGTTCAAATGAAATATGCTTTTAAGTAGGCTAAATGTTCTATGGTGGAACCATAATTAATCGGAAAACGAGGAAGTTGGACTTGTTGCAGTGGTTCTGAGCATCTAATGTGGTGGAGAAGATACTTACTTGTAAGATTAGCACTCTAACGCTCAAGTCAGTATAGAGTGAAAAGTGACGTGTGAATGAGAATGAATTTGAAAACTTGAGAAATGATGTGTTTTCCCCCTTAAATGAGATAAACCATTGGAAACTTAAAGCGTTGAGAGAGGCATGGATCGCGATAAGCTTTCAGATTGATCTGGACGGCCAACAAAGCTTCCTTGGATGGAATCTTATGCTTCTAGAGAGGAGAATGTATACTTGTCATGTGCGCTTCTACTACTTCTACTTTACCATTGAGCCTTTTGTCTTTGGACTTTGCAGACTATCCACAACATTTGCCCTTAAGCCATTGTTTTTGTTTTATAGGATATAGATTTATAATATATGTTCTTATCCAACAATTGGATCCCGGGACGTGAAAGTCTTTGATGGGACATCACTTCCATCAGGAACAAGCACTTTTAATGTTTTCCTTTTAATAGGTAATGTTTCACTTGGAACGACTAACACATGTCCATGTGCTAGTTAGTGATGATGCTTCCTATTCCTAAGAGTATTTGAGTATTTCAAACATTTTTCATGAAAATCTCAATTGTTGCTAGTGCGTAGTGGATCATATAATCCTCACTGAGTGGTTAGCTTTATAAGAGGTCTTATTTCAAACCTTTCCGCAATTAACGACATGCAAAAAAAACGCTCTTCTTTCCTTGTCATCTTTCTTGTGAGTATTCTCGTTCCATCTTCAATCAAGTTCATACGATATTATTTGTTGGCATTTGACATACATGATTGATCAATCGATCTTTTTTAAGATAAAGTTAAAATTGTTGTCTTTCTCATGTCCCCTTTTATAGGGTTTCTTTAATTGTGAATCTTTGATACCTTATGTTTATGTTTTGAGACATTTCTTCTACTAATGGTATTCTATGTTAGGATTTCTTATGACTACGGAGATTGCATCAACTAAGATTAGGAAGGAGAACAAATATATTTTTGGTGATTGGGTGGACCGAAAAATATTGGGGATTCTTTTTTCTTTCATTTGTGAGGGTGTCTTAGACTATAATTTGATTAGCGTGGGTCCTTCGTCCGACTGAGGAGATAAAAGGATATGCAACTAGTACGATGGGTGTGTCATCCCTTTCCACAAGTGTTTATTCTCTCTCATAAGCTTCCTTCTTACTTTTAATGAAATTAAAATTAGTGTTATGAACCACATGATGATCGCCTATTCATACTTGCATCCAGTGAGTTATGTGTTTGTCAAGGTTTTCTAATATTGGTGTGAGTACAATGAGGCAAGTTGTCAATGACGTTGTTCTTCCATCTCTTCAAAACCCAGAACAATCCAAATTATGGGCATAGTTTGTGCTTGATTTCTCTAAAGCATATTTCCAACTTTGTTGAGACCTATTTTGAAAGTGTGAAACATTTTTAAGGATCAATTCTTTCTAGTCATTCCTCTTAGCGAATAGACTCATGCAAAATGTGTAAAATAGAACCTGAGCCTCCACCTGTTTGCACAAATTTATTATGTAAGTTTTGGACTCAAAGTCACTTCTTCATGAGGGTGGATATTATGTTTACAAGAAGGAAGACCTATCCTAAGAAGAGTTTTACTTTAAAATGTAACTGGTCACATTTCTCTTTATGTTTCCCTATATTTTCCATTCTCTCCATCTCTTTGATTTTCAATATTTTAATTATTCATTTGCTTAATCTCTATTTGTTTTATATAATAAACTTAAACATGTTTATAATTCAAATAGTTTTATTTAGGCTTCATTTTTTAAAACCTTCACAATTCACCATCTCTTTTGTTTGAAGTCGCTTGTCCAACAAGTGGTATCAGAGCCTAGCCCATGTTATAAGATTAATCGTCATAGAAGGTATATTGATGAATTCAAACAATACTTTTAATATGAAGTTTTTCTTAAATACACCTCCACCGTGTGATGGTGAAAGGTTTGACCTATGAAAAGCTAGAATTAAAATCTTTTTAGAAGTTATTGATATTGATTTGTGGAATTTTACTATTATTGGTATGTTTATCGCGACTCATGTTTTTAATACTGAAGTACGAGATTCAAGTAATTTATGGACCGAATAAGAAAAGAGGAAAAGTCTAACTTGGTTTTAAAGCTAAGTACTTGATGATGAGTGCACTAAGCATTAAGGAGTACCTTTATGTTTTTATTTGAAATTTGGACAAGGAAGTATGAGACACTATTGGAATGATCCATGGAGATTTTACCGAGGTTGAACAATAGAGAATGATCATGCATATCCAAGAAGATGAGTCGCAAAGTTAAAGTGAAAATCATTTCCAGGCGTCACTAAACCCAGTTGTACTGAATGAAATCATCAGGCACCACTAAACCCTGGCGTATCTTCTCATATCTCTCATGAGAAATATAATGTTGGTCATGAATCTAAGAATAACTTCGAAAGATAATATGATCCTTAACCTCACTGTCATTGGGATCCCAACCAATCGTTGTCCGAAAAGATTTAATGAAACGACGAGTCAACCATTCGTTTTAGGCAACCTCTATAGGTTCGAGATCTAAATGAGATAATATGGGGGATGGAAACTGGCATTCATTCCCCTAACATCTAGATTATATCATGGTTCATCCTTCATCCCCTTTAAAGTAATCATTTTCACCTTTAACATAATAAGAACTAGAAGGTTCACTGCCATCTTCAACGAAACTTCCTCTAAACCCAAAGTTATCGCTAAGCAGAATAAGTGTCATAATAGGTTGGTTACCTTCTAAAGGGTCAACATTTGGCATTCTTGGGTTCACTATTCTAACAGTAGAAAAGGAATTATCTCTATTGGGTATATTTATTTTATTTGCAAGTATATTTCCTATGAGGATCATAACTAGAATAATGAAGGATATTGGTGAACTAGAAACAAGGAAAGAGAAAGATGACAATTGAGAGAGCCAAAAATGAAGATAAAAATTAAAGAAGATGACTCATAAGATGCATTGGACCAATAAATGTATAACTCAAAGAAGGAAAATGATTGATGAAATGGGTGTTGTCAAAGTTCAGAGAAGAAAATCAAAGTGTGTAGAAGAAAGGGAACTTGCAGTTTGTGTAAGAGGCATGACGTTTTTGAAATCCCAAGTGACCCTTATATAGAGAAGCGAGACAAATCAATCAATGACTCTAACATGAAAGAAAAGGGAGAGGCATAAGAGCATCAACATCCATTTCACCCATTTTGGTTCTTTAAATGGACCACTCTAAATTTTTTATATTATTTTACACTTCTAAATATTTAAATAACTTATATACATTTTCTATATATCCATGCAATCCATCAAAAACTTTAAAGTAAGTACCATTAGATAACAGAATATACCCTATATTTAATTATATACTATTTTAAACCCAATTTATATGCTAGAGAGCATTGTTTTACAGAGGAATGAAGGAAATTAAGGAACAATTACAAAAGCCAAACATCAATTGGTTTCTGACACAATGGCTTAGGAATATGTGAAGAAACAATGTATTTTCACCGATATGTACGCTCTAAAAATAACAATTGGATTTCGCCTCGGGAATACAATGACTAATGTTATACGATAAGATTTGATCAAGAGGAGGGGTAAATATATCACAAATTTAAAACCAAAAACTCTTGGAAAAAAATTGTTTTCAAAAGTATGGCACAACGAAAAAAGATAACCTGGATCAAATCGTCTAACCGAACCTACTATCGAAAAGCTATATGTGAAACATAAACCAAACAAAATGATAAAAATAACAAATTGTTCAATAATTGTCAAGTAAATGATCAATTAAGTGCAAAGTTATTTGTAACTCGTATTTCCAGTGAACAAAAACCAATTAAAATATGCACAAGCAGTTTATTGGACACTTGGTGTACGATCGATAAGCATTGGAAATTCAATTTATTTTGTTGATGTTAAAAGCCAATCACAATCAAAATTATTATGATTATATCAATAACAACACTTTTAAAAGATGACTGAAAAACAATTTCCAATCGAATTAATCAAACAACGATGAAATCGATACATTGCGAAATCAACAATTTTAGAAATAAAGCAATAAAGGTAGAGAGACACAAAGATTTGTTTAGGCAGTTCCCCAATCACCTGCTATGGGTACATCTGCCCTTAATCTGAAATCAAATTGAGAAACTGCGTAGCTCAGTTTTAGTGATGCGACCACTACCACATTGGTGCTACTTTCTGATTTCTATATTTATCATATGATGCTCAAAAGGAAGGGGGGGGGATATCTCAAACCAACCCTGTGCGCAAGTGTTTTCCCTATAAATGTGAAGAGATCTAGAATCAGAGGTTTGTTATACCTATAGAAGTTATTAACACTCTAGATATTTATAATACTCTATAGGGATCCTTTGTTTTTATATTACTTTCTTACTATTAATTTTCCTTAATTGTTATTTTCTTATGAAATGAGGTGTGAATTTTATCTTATGGGTGAGAGTGAGAACAAAGAGATGTTTTTGTTGATTTTTGTTGTTTTCTGAAAAGAGATGTGTTTTTGAAAAGGTGTGCTCGCTAAGATCTTACGACTTTATGCCTACATATCCCCAAAAAGAGAATTGGAAAATCAGAGCATTCATAGTTCCTCCTAAATCTATGAGAGGAAATTTGAGTGTCTTGTTCAAAGCCCAAGATTAAAGCTTAAAATAGTATTTGTGTCTTGTTCAAAGCCCAAGAATGAAGCTAAAAATTTGTCTGAGATTTGACAATTATCAACTGAAAGGGAGATATCTCCCTTATTCATCACAAACATTGAAGAGTAGAGTCACAAGGGAAGAAGCTTTAAACTTGGATGTTAAATATCCATCAATGACACATCTTCCTTTATAGAAAAGGTACTATGAAGGAAGAAGCTTTTAAACTTAGAGGTTAAATATCCAGAGCAATGCCACATCTTTCTTCATGAGTAAAGGTAAGAAGCTTTAAACTGGGATGTTAAATATCCAGAGCAATGCCATATCTTCCTTGAAAAAGATTTGATTTGAATATTTGATTTTAATTGTGGTGTATAGAAGATATATCCTCTTATAGAGATGACTAGTGTCTCATTTGAGGGGAAAGTTGGATTTAGTGCCTTGATCAAAGCCCAAGGTTGTAGCTGAAAAAGTTGAAAATTGACTCACTGGGGAGTTTCATATGTGTCTTGTGCAAAGCCCAAGATTGAGGCTGACTTACTGGAGAGACTATTTATATGAAGCCTAAGAGGAGGCTGGGTAGGGAATTATTTATGTGAAGCCTATGAGCATGATGATGATTGTTGAGGATGTTTTAGTGGAGACTGACTCTTGTTAAGGATTTGAAGATATTTAAGATACTTGATTGATTGATTCCTTTGGGGATTGATTTTATTTGTCTAAGCCATGGCTTATGCTTTTAAGAAGCCTGATGGTCCTTGTATGAAGCCTAAGAGGAGGATGGGATACTTTTAAGAAGCTTGTGGGTCCTTGTATGAAGCCCAAGAAGGGACTGGGATGCTTTTAAGAAGCTTGTGGGTCCTTGTATGAAGCCCAATAAGAGAATGAAAATACTTCTAGGAGGCATGTGGGTCCTTGTATTAAGCCCAAGAGGAGGATGTGGATGAGAATTTCCAAGTCTCCTTGTATGAAGCCCAAGAGAAGGTTATGATACATGGATAAATCCCAAGAAAAGGCTATCTTAGTTGGGGAGAAATATCTTTGTATAAGAGGGAACTAGTTGTTGAACTAATTTGTAGTTGAAAGGATCATATTGTTTGACCTAAGTCTATATAAGGATTGCTATATTGTAAATTCCAAGATAAACTTAATGTAAACAAGTACATGACAAGTATATAAACATAAATTGAAAAGGTGATGGGTCTTATACTCCGATGGAGGCACATTGTGTCGAGTGAATTGATTGAGATTGATTGTGTGATTGTATGTGAGAAATTGAAGAAAGTTTTGAGGAGAGAAGGTGTTGGGTCATACACTTTGAATAGAGGCCCAAGTGTGTATTTTAAAACCTTTGAGTTTGAAAGTAGACATGTGTGTGGGGGGGGCTTATACTTAGATGGAGGCCCATAGAAGATTTAGGATTATTTATAAAAGTGATGGGTCTTACACTCTATTAGAGTCCCAAGATAGATGATTTAAATTGAAAGATTGAAAGATTGAAGTTTTGAAAATATGATAGAAGAGAAAGAAGGGAGTGAAATATTATGTCATGATCAGATGAACCCTAAATTTTGCAAAAACTATAATGAAATTGTATATGCACATGATAAACAATAATTGTTTGAGGGTTATTACTCTATATATATGCAGAATCATGTTGGTAACTTATCACATTGCAGATGATGCATGGATCATTGAATTTGAGAGTTTAAGGCTTACCTCTGCAAGAGGGAATCAAATTATGTAGTGGAGGTGTTACAGCTGCAAGATGATTATCTGGATAACTCCCATATACCTTAAGGAAGGTGTTGATGTGCTTGGAATGGATTAAAACCTTTTGGATTGATGAGCTCAAATCCAACTACAACTTGCTTGGGATGAACTATGATCTTGATGAATTTTATGCTATAAATGATATTTAAGTGTTTGGATCACTCATATGTGATGTATGTGAGGTGTTTGAATAATTGGTTTGAGTGGAATTGCTCTGGTTTGAGAAATTTAATTTTCACTCTTGGAAAATTGGAACTTTGATATGAAAGAAGGAAATGAGAGAAAAAGTGTGATGTTGTTTTGGTGTGTTCTAATTGATCAGAAATAACCTATATTTATAGGAGAACAAATTTGTTTTTGGAGGAATAATGTAGGATGTGGGATCACTCTATTATCCAATGGATATAGCTAGGTAGCATGACTTGAATGTTAAGGTACCTTAGTCTTCTAAGCTTCTTGACTCAACAAAAATTTGCAGGTTTGAATACTTCTTGTTATGGACTTGATCTAAACTTGTGGTGTTTCATTCATGTCACCTCAATGGATCACATAAATGCCAAATGCCAAAGTTGAAATTCAAGGCTTTTTCAATGATGATTATTCACATGCTAAGTTAGGTTCTTGACTCTTTGGTCCAAAGTTGAAGATATTATGCGATTAATCAAGATTCCTTCTGATATTTGAAGATGAAAAACTTGAAGATGGAAATTGTGTGGCACAAGCAATGCATACAAACTTTCTTGAAAATCAGTTTGATCATGTCATGTTGTTGAATCCATAACTCCTAGCTCAAGTGGAATTAATAGATGTTTTTTTGTACATTTTGGAGAGCTGAGATTGCATACTTTAACTTTGATTCCCATCATTGGAATTGATTCAACTTGGATCTTGATTAAAATCCCTCCAAAGTTTGATGTTTCATGTTGGAAACTTTTGGTAGAATTTCACTAAGTGTTGGAAATGTTTTTAACCCTTTTCTTGATTTTGATCGTCCATAACTTAAAATCCAAACATATTTTTGGGGGGTCCTGCCCAAAAATATTTTTATATGAAATGAGATCTATCTTTTAGGATTTTAAGAAAAAAATTGGTTGCTTGGTTTGCAAGTTATGGCTTTGGGAAGTTAGGTACTTGAACATTGTTTCTCTATAACTTAGTGAAATTTTCAATTTCTTCAACTTTTCCCCTTTTACAAGTAACCTTGATTTCTTGATTAAATCTTGTCCAAATTCAACAATGAGCAAAATTTTCTTGAATAATAGCACATGAGGATCAATTTTTCCCAAAAAGTCAAACTTTGACTTTAGGTCTCAGATGAATTTTGTGCAGAGAAACCCTAATTCCTGATTTTTGATGGATGCATCTCTTGAGGCTATTTTAAACTTATGAATGTACTTCAAAGGTGTATATGAAATACTTGAATAATATCTTGAGGTATTGGCTCATTCCCAAATAAAAATTCCACTTTTGAGGCCTCGATCAATCAAAACCCTAATTTGGTAACTCAGATGACCTTGGGGCTTGAGTGACTTGTAATGATGTGAACTTGGGCTTGATTATTGATGAGTGAGATCCACTAACCTTTATGAATGCTTGATATTATTGGGAGGTTGTAAATCATGCCATTTCTTGATTGATTATTTGCCTGAATCCTCCATGGGGCTCAAAATCCTAATTCATTGTAAACACAAAACAAGCAACAAGCTTGGTATTTTCCAATGGGTTAGTGATGTATAAAAAGGGTATGCAAATGATGATAATGTGATGTAAATGATGTGGGATATTTGGGTAAAAAATCAGGGTGTGACAACTTGTAATTAACCTTTTTATTTTGCAAAATTGTTTGTACAATAGTTGAAGAATTAAAACACCAAAATCCATATGATTTGTGTTAATTCTTCCACCTCCAAACCCCATGATCAAAGCTTTATCAAGTCACCAACAATGCGACTATAATCCTATGATTATCCCGAGCACACACTTGTTGAACCCAAGATTCACAAACACAATTAACCGTCTCACGCTACTCCCTTTCAAGGAAACCACCTTGTCCCAATGCCTTCACTCGGTAGAATATGTGTTGACGTGATCTTGTCCAAAACCTTCAAATCACACCGATCTTTAAGGAAAATACCATATTGGTTTTCTTATCTGAAACACACAAAGATCCCAATCCAATATTCTCAGTTACGCCAAACCTAATTAGACGTTATCAACCCTAATCTAGATGGTCATCCAATCAAAAAATTATTATGTGTAGTTCAATTGTGTGTATGCACAGAAGAAAGGTTGAAGATGATGGGAAAGCTTTGTAATCTTGTTTTGTTTAGGTTTTATACTAGTACCTTGCTAGAAAAAGGTGCATGTATGAATATATATATATATATATATATATATATATATATATATATATATATATATATATATATATATATATATATATATATATATATATATATATATATATATAGGTATGTGAAGAAAATGAGCAAAAGGAATTCAATAAGTTAAAGCAAAATTGAAATTTTTAAGATGGAAAATCACATAGGCCGGTCTGACAAAGCTATAGGCCGCCCTATCAAGGTAATCACGCCATCCTATGAAGGTCTCATGTCAACCTATGAAGGTTCTAGGTCAGCCTATAGCAGTGTACATGCCGAACTTATGTCGTATAGGCTGACCTGTGCAGTCAACACATAAAACATGCTTTAAAAATGAATCGTATAGGCCGACCTATAGCAGTCGGCACATGGATAGAGCATACAAACTTTAATATAACAACATACATGTCGACCTGAAATTCTATGTGCCGAACTATACCATAGAAATTATTTCTATAGGCTGACCTAAAATCGTATAGGTCTACCTATATAGTCAGCAAATAAAAACAACTTTAAGATTGAGTTACACAGGTCAAGCTGAAACTCGTATAAGCTAACCTATAGACATACTTTTCACATGAGACCTTTTTCTAAATCATTTTTAATGCATGAAACTTTTTCTAAATCATTTCTAAACTATTTTAATGCATCCTAATGCTAATATACATATCTAGAATGTGAGGATACCGTCCAATATACATAAAGCTACACTATCCTAGTTTTGACATCACTCAAAATCCAAAAGCACTCACATACTCCCCCTTTTTTATGGTGGAAAAAGATGAGACGATGCATTTCATGACGTTGTTGTCTTAAAGAAGACTCCACCTGAATATATGCATCCAACTTCAACTTGTGTATAATTCCCCCCTTTGACGACATTAAAAAGAGAACAAGCAAACTATGTGAAGTATCATTAACCACATACAAATCAAAATATTACACAGAGGCAATTTGCTAAGAGAAGACTATTAACATGATAACACTCACACATAATGATATACATATTGATGAAGAATACCTAAACATAAATACAAACACATCAAGTAATAATAGAACATAATTGCTACACATAGTGCCAAATAACATAATAAGAACATGAACAATGAAGGATATAATATAATCACAAACTTTTGAGTTGCTACAAAAGCGACACGATTACATGACATATACTTTTGGCACTCCCGAAATACTACACATGCATGTGCTCTAGCAGGGCAATACACAAAGTTATCACCACTCAAACAAAAAATAGAGATGTTATTATAACAACGACACACAACAAGAGTTCATTTAACATCATAACATGTTCAACCATAGTTCATGCAAGAATACATAATTAGCCATACGCACCAAAAGTATATTTCAAGTATATAAAAGGAATAACACAATATCACTACAAACATATAATTGACAGATATCAATAGAGATTTTTGGAAGTGATTATTGATGAACTACTTTAAAATGTCAAGAACATTAGTCATTTTGGAACACTTGCAACAAGTAAATTTAAAAGAATTACTAAGCAAAAGAAAGAAAAAAGGAAAAATATTACCTCTCAAGTAGGTTGATGTACAATGCACTCTCATGTGATGAAACTTCTAATGAAAGTTAGAGCAATAATATAAAAAATTCATGTAATAAATCATATTAAAGGAAATATTTGAGATATCAAGTATCTCCAATTCCTTTCATTAGTTGTTTGATTTGAAGTCCAAAGAAGTAGTTTAACTCCCACATAAGGCTCATCTCAAACTTACCATGTATAAGCTTATAAAACTCTTATACAAGTTGCATGTTAGTGGATCCAAAAATAACATCCTCGATATAAACTTGAACCAGAAGAAGCATAAACATTGAAAAATAACCAGGTAAGATAATGAACTTCCATACAAAGCTAAAGTTGAAAAGATATTACCTCGTCGTACGAATGATAGAGTATGGACATGCATTTCTCAAAGAACTCTCAGACGAAAGTTGGAATAAATTTGAAACGTGCTACAAACACTTGAAGGTGTGATTAATAATGTATCCAAGAAGATTATTGATTTGATGATCATTGGAGATTCTCCAAGTCAAAAGAATTCTGTCCACTACAGATGGACTTTCAACCTTCCCCTTTTCACAATTGTTATATTTTTCTTTCTCATGTTCTACCGCTTTAGGATGATCAATTCCTTTTTCGGTTTCTTTGAGAATGTCTTATGAAAATATACCTATATTACAAAAATAAAAACCTATCCCAAAATATCTCGGATAAAAACATTAATAGTAATTAACACACTTTTACCAATTAAAGAAACACCAAACGTTAACCTTCATAGTAACACAGTCCACCTTTCTAGTCACAAAGATCAAAACAATAAGTACATGTCACCATGTTGTGCCTTGATCTTCCATAAACGAGATCTCATACTCTTTTCATTGAGTCAAGAGGTTTTTCCTGCATGATCAATGAAAAGTTCTAGGTGCCCAATCTTCATTGGGTCCTTGGGGGTGAGTGAAAACAAAGTTGCACTTAGGAAACCATTGAACAACTCCTTTAGGCCTAAATTTGTACTTTTCAATGGTATGTTCCTATTTGCACCAAATAATGACAAGATAGGTTTTTATGAGACATGTCCTTGCTATTTGATTCCTTTTGCATATATCTACATTTCTTTTTAAAATGATTCAAAGGCTTTTCAACCTTAGAGGGATCAATAGCAAACACAATATTAGGTTGCAAGTGTTTACCCTAAAAAATAGTAAACATCCTATGGTCCTCTAAAAACACAAAATGTTCTCAGTTACTCACAGGATCGACCAGATTGATCCTAGGACATGTGCTATAATTGGATTTAATTTGTTTTTCAGTGAAAATGTTATAAACTCTTCGACAAACTTTATGAAATGTTTTGATAAAAAGAGAAAATAAAGCAAGCAAGACTCAAAGTAATTAAAGTCGAAAGTAAAATACAATGGAATATAAATTACAAGGAAATGTAAAGGAAAGCAAGTAAAGAAAATAATAAATTGCTAAAAGTAAAATTGCTTGAAAGTAAAGGAATGCAAAGTAAATAACTTCAAAGTAAGAACTTGAATAGAAATTGCATTGAAATGAAATATAGTGGTGGTATCATCACGTACATTCTCACCTTCACTCATTTATCTACACACGGGTACTTTGAGTGTTTATGGAGTAACTTGTACAATATGATTCACACACGTTCTAACACTAAAACTACATTATTTGTACTAATCGAAGATAAATGTTTTTGGCAGTTTACTCCTAGAAATACGCCAATTGGCGCTTTGTATGTCCTGAACTTCCAATATACGCCACTTGTCCCTTTTCAAATTGAAAGAACCATAAGTTTCCCTCCAATATTGAATCTCAACTATTGTACGTCGAACAACCTCATTGACATTCGGTTGAATTATATTTCCTATACTTAGAAAATATTCTAAGTCCAAATCCTTGCTTTCCATGCCTATCTTTGACTCAGGCCTCTTTATCAGGATTTAGTCGAAGCCTTTTTAACTCTTCCAAAGAACATGATCCCCTAACCAATATTTCTTGAAATCAAGTAGGCGTCGAAATAAGGAGGTAAGGAATTGCCCCCCCTAAAATGTCCTTTTGACCAAATTGACATAAATGTCATTTTTTGATCATAGCTTTCGACGACGCCTATCTTTCGACGATACAAAAGTATGGCCATAACTGATCAATCCACGACCAAGAAAATATTCAGTTTCTACCAATCACGCCTATGACGCCATATCATAATGGTTTTAACTGAAACGTCTTCTCAACAGCCACTTCATTACTAGCAATCATTGCCTTTTTCTTAAAACCACACCTTTGCAGTCTAATCATAACATCCACCGCCTAAAGTGACGCCTTAGGAGGACACGCTTTCAGAACTTTACAATCTCATTTCTCAAACCTCCAAAGAACTCATAAACTTCTTCATCTTCCAACCTTCCTCAAATGGCTTCTACTCAAGACATTTCTCAAATCAAGAAAAGCCAAAAGAAGAAAGTCCCTCACAGCAGTTCTCTGCTTCCACCGTTCACCCAAATTCTTGGGCCTAAGTCGGAGAAGAACCAACAGTTTGTACCCAAACCACTTCAGGTGGAGAAAAGGCACATCTATGAATTGTATGTAATAATCCCTCTCACTGTCTCTGATAAACAATGCGCTATTTCTGAACCCTTGTCCAATGTTGCTACTGATGATAATAGGTTGAGTGAATTCTTTCCCACCCACCATATAACTAAAACATTAGAGCAAAAGAACAAAGCTAATGTAGGTGAGACTTCTGCTGACCAGGTTGCTCTTAGTAACCTAGATTTGAAATATCTGAAGGAGGGTTCTCGACTGGTAAGATCAGTCCCTTCATTCAAATATTTCGACCTTTGTATGGTCAAAGTAGAAAAGGTTAAAGCTCAAGCTTGGAAGGACATGGGAATATATGATCTACTAATGCTGTAAAAAATTGGTCTTCCTTACTGCTCGAACCTATTAGCAGCTTCTCTGTACTTTTGGGATAATACCCATTATACTTTCCATCTACCTTGTGGGATGGTAACCCCCACTCTCTTTGACATAGTCGTTATCATAGGGCTTAAACAAACTGACCACACCTATGTTCCAAAGGTCAATAATGAGGACACTACAAGTTTCGCCTCATGCAAACCCATTTATACCAGTCTCATGAAACATCACTTTGATGGTTCAACCAATACCGTTTCTGATAAAGAGAAAATTACATTCTTAACCATGTGGCTCCATAGATATGTTTTTTGTTCAAAATCACTACAGGTTACCAAGAAATATTTGCCTTTAGCCAACCAATTGCATCTCAACACAAGAGTATGCCTTAATGAGTTAATCCTGGAAACTCTCTATGAATCAATCAATGAAGGCATTGCTTGCCTTAAAAGTGTGAGTTCTACTGGAACCCTTCAACTGTCTGGTCCCATTTTGCTACTTCAATTGTGTCTTAACGCTACCTTCGAAGCAAACCTACCCAACAAAAGAGTTATTAATGAAAACTCATCTGAGATTAGGGAGAGGAGAGTCGAAGGGACTCGTTTAGTGAAACTAACCCCCAATGATGAAGGTAAAACCCTTCGAGAAGCCTTTACTAGCTATATCCTGATGTTTGCTGAAAGGTATGAGTTCAATTCAACTATGGCCCCTTTTTCTACAAGAAACTATGGACCAAAATAGTTTACAATACCATTTCCCCTTCATCCAAAAAACACCAAGCAGAATCAACATCAATCTGGGAAGCCTTTTTGGTTCTTAGATTATTAGTCCAGAAGCTGGATTTTGTGAAAGGCATAACAACTTTGTTCGCCTACCAACCAAATTTAGTCTTTTGACAGTTTGGATTGGCCTAAAGTTATCCCAAGTGTCTTTATGACAAGAAAGGGCACATTATTATTTATGATGCTAACTTCGAGGAAGCAAGCATCTCACTTCAAATTTCTCAACATGCCAATCAAGCTCAACTTTCATCAGTGCACTTTGAGCCCAGCTTTCTCTGGACCCAAGAATTTCACAATTGGTGGTCAAAGCACTACCAGGAGAAATTTTATGATGTTTCATCCTTCTCCAACTTAATTAATGAAGCTTTTTCTATATATGCAGGAGAAGGTAAAGAAAGGTAATTCTACTCATATCAAAGAGATTCAAGCCTTCCAGAAGTACTTTGAAACTGTCTATCGACCAAATGATATTAATCGAACCGTTCGCAAGGTTGCTGTCACTTTGAAGGAGAAATTTTAAAAAAAATGAAGAAGTTAAAACTCCCTTCAAACATTGCTCCTGAGAGACGTTATGAAATAACTTTCAAACTGTTTCCTCCAAAGGTTCATCGACTGCCTACTGGTAAGTTTGGAGTGGCTCTTGCCCCTTAATTTCCAGACTGGTTTGTCTATAGGGATTCCATAAAAATCCTTCAACAGCAGTCTCAGCCCAAAGCTCAAAGGGTGGTTGCGACTAAACAAACGTTGGACAGTTTCAAAGGATACCTTCATATAGGGATCAAAGATGTTCACATCGAATCCGAAATATATGAAGGTTTGAGGCCTTCGATTTAGTGATCTTCATCTGACCACTTCCTTACTAACTTGTAATTATGCTTATATTTCATCAGTATCCAAGAATTCCAGCTCTTTGAAGAGCATAGTTGCGAAGGTTGACAAGGACCCTGAAGGCACAAATGTAACCTTGTACATTTTGCCTAATTTCCCTTGTGTGATTTTTCTTATAACCCTTGCATAACTTTCTTAGACTGCTCGAAATCCCCCTTTAACACCTCAAAGCAAAACAAGGAAGGGTGCTTAACTAACTATCCACTCAGATGATGATAAGGACTTGTCTCCCCCTGAAGAGGGTAACTGATAAAGAAGAAAAGGAAACTTGTCAAAGTTTCTGAAACAACTGGCCAACCTTCACAAAAGGTGGCCAAAACTTTAGAAAATACACCCTCTCTCAGTGGTGTCGAAAAACAAACTCCTGGGGCCACATCGAAGTCGACCGCTGGCCTCAATGCAAGCAACAATTCAAGTCCAGGCGCTGATGATACTCAGGTAAGTTCATATTTGAATTATTTTCTACCTGAACTCTCTGGCTTATTGATTGTTGGTTTATCTAACTTATGTGTTGGTTTAGGCCAATGTTAGTGACTCCGATCCACCACAATCAACAACCATTTCCCAAACTGTTTATCTGAACAGCCAAGTTGAGCCTACTTATCACCCTACCTCTGATCCTGGTTTTGACCGAAGATCTCTAAGTGAGATTAATAAACCTGATTTTGTTACAATTCCTCCTTCTCCCGTGGTGAACCAAAGCTCCCCTGATAAGGCTACCACTCAACAGTCCCACACAGTTGGGTCTGATCATGAGGAGGATAACAATCAAAACAAACAGGACCCCACAAACCTGAAAACCATCCCTATGGAGGAGAAGAAAACTCTGGCTGAGGAGGAAAATTCTCATGATGCTAGTCCAGGCACCAATCTTGTTAATCAACCTATATAAGGTTTTACGAATGATGTAGATGGACCTCAGCTTCAACTTGAGCTTGTGGGTAACCAAGGGGACAATGCTGAGGATGATGAAAAATAAGAGAGGGATGATGAAGAAAAGGAGGAAAGTGGAGACGAAGAGGAAAAACAAAGTCCTCCTGAGAATGTCGAAGCAAGTCATGTTGAACACCCAACTTCTTCTAAAACTGCTATTATTCTGACCTCTATGACAACTATGACTGAAGCACAACTCAATGAACTTAGAGAGTCTAACCTTAGAGAGTAAGTCAGATTAGTGCTGGAGAAGAGAGAAAGTTCTTCAGACAGGAGCTTGAGTGTTTCGACTACAAATAATTAAAGTCAAATTCTTTAAGGGTGACATTCTCAGTGTCTTATATGCAGATTGAACTACCCATCTCTTCTTTAAGGATACCCTTCAAAAGTTAGACATCTCAACTCTTGTACCAGAAACCTCTGACTTCCTCTTAGCATTAACTGCAGTAGTGAACCAGATGTCTGAATACCTTAGGAAGCTCCCCTAGATTCATGATACTATTGAAACAACATGTGCGAGTGAAGATGCAACTTGGTCGAAAGCATCTACATCTGGGTCTAATGTGGAGAAACTGGAGAAAGCAAAAATTGATAGGCAGACAGAGATGTCATTCCTCAAAAGGGATATTACCATCTGGAGAAAGCAAATCGAAACTTTGTAAACAAAGATCTCTAATGCTGAGAAGCGAAGCAATGAGTTGAAAGGGTTGGGTGACATTGAGCTGGATAGAGAGTTGAGGCGCATAATGGAACATCTTGATGATGTTAGATGCTTAGAGAGAGCTCGTGGTAGCCAAGTTAGAAAAAGGTATGATTGAAAGGCGTATCCACACTCAAAAGGTCACTTTCCTCCAACTGAAGGCAAACATTCCTTTCTAGTCATTTGTCTTTTCATTTTGCATTTTGAGTACAATTTTTTATGGCCCTTATGTGGCCATTATGTAATGATGAAAATGTTGATGCTTTTTTGCATCTTTATCTTACTGCTTTTATTTCTGCTTCACCCTTCGATCTGCACTTTTATTTTGGCAAGGATTTAATATTTCTTTAGTAGCAAAGCCTATGGTTATGCGCTTTTACAACTGCCCCAAAGATTTTGTCTTTGAACTATAAAAATTCTGCATCACTTAGCTAAGCCTTAAATTATGAAACACGTTTTACTTTGATATTCATGTGCTCCAACGGCACAAGTCCCAACGTTATGGAAAATACCAATACTAGGGTCTTAGAACATGTTTCAAATAAAATTCCATACGTTCCCAATATTTCATTTGACTATTCTTTATGACCATATAATATCTCCTATGTAAAATCCCTACTAGTTGGTTTTTTCTTTATCATCCAAAACTCACAACGAGTGCTTCCACTAGAAACTCTACGACCAAGAAGGCTGAAGAAAGGCAAACGTTATTATTGAAAAAAGCCAAAATAGGCTAAATGGCCAAAATGGTATACATAGGCTTCATAATCAAAGTTACATGGATACACGTGGAAGACAAACTACTCATACTTCTTCAAATGCCCCGAGTGAAGATAATTCATCCAATCTTCATTATCTTCATCATCTGAATCGTGTTCTTGGATACGAGTCTTGGAAGTTTCCACCCTAGTACCATATTTTTTGTTGGTCGTAGTGGGCTCAGTGGATGTGTTCGTCCCAGTGGATGAAACAAGTGAGGCAAGTGTTAATGCCTCCATTGTATCATCCACTGGGACAAACACATCCACTGAGTCCACTACGACCAACAAAAAATATGGTACTAGGGTGGAAACTTCCAAGAGTCGTATCCAAGAACACGATTCAGATGATGAAGCTGATAAAGATTGGATGAATTATCTTCGCTCAGGGCATTTGAAGAAGTATGAGTAGTTTGTCTTCCATGTGTATCCATGTAACTTTGCTTATAAAGCCTATGTATACCATTTTGGCCATTTATCCTATTTTGGCTTTTTTTCAATAATAATAAAGTCATGCTTTAATTTGAATCTCTTGCAAGATATGCCTATATTTCTTCAAATATTTCCCATTTACTCTTAAGATTTGTTGATCAGCTTCAATCTCTTGAGTTTCATATGCATTATTACTAAAGGTGTTAGTAACCTCAAAAGGACCTTCCCATTTTGGGGACCACTTCCCTAAAGATCTGGTCTTTCGATCCATAGGTAAAATAACTTTCCATACTAACTCTTCAGTCGAAAAAGTTTTAATCTTAACCTTTTTGTTTTAAGACTTCACTACTCTTTTCTTTTGCTTTTTTAGTAATTATAGAGCATGAAGTTTTTCTTCCTTTAAGTCTACCAATTCATCCAGTATCATGTTCCAATAAGTTTCAGATGGAATCTCATGATATCTTTGGACCCTTGTAGACTAAAGATAGATTTCTACAAGCATCATTGCATCATGGCCAAATGTAAGTCGAAATGGGGTAGTATTGGTTGCTTCTTTAGGGGATGTTCGACATGCCTAAAGAATTTGGTCCAATGTCTTATGCTAATTCTTTGGTTTATTCCCTACATGCTTTTTTATCAGCCCAATCACCAGTTTATTTGCTGCTTCGACTTGGCCATTAGCCTGAGCATAATAAGGTGTAGAGTTTAACAATTTAAAGCCTATTTATTTAGCAAACTCTTCCATCATTCAACCAGTAAAACCTGACCCCTGATCTGTTGTAATAGTTTATAGGATTCCAAACCTATAGATGATGTGTTTTTGAATAAATTCAATTACTTCCTCTTGATAAACATTTGGCAAAGGTATTGCTTCAACCCATTTAGTGAAATAGTCAATACCTACCAAAATGTATTTTTGATTTTTTGAAGATGATGGTCGAATCTCTCCAACCAAGTCCAAATCCCGACCCCTGAAAGGCCATGGTTTAACTATAGAATGCAATTCACTCGCAGGAACATGTTGAATGCTATCATGAATTTGGCACTCTTGACAGCCCTTAGCAAATTCAATACAATCCTTCAACATAGTAGGCCAATACATACCTTGTCGAAACAAGAGCCATTTTATTTTGTGGCCTACTTGATGTGCCCCACATGCCCTATTATGAACAATTGAGAGGGCCATATATTCTTCTGACTCACTAAGGCATTTGAGCAGTACTCCCTTAGGAATCTTCTTGAATAATTTGTTACCTAGTAAGAAATAACTTAAAGTTTTATACCTAACCTTTCATTTCATCGACATTGTTGGATTCTGTAGATATTCTACTATGGACTTTCTCCAATCTTTGTCTGTCAAGCTGTCAACTTATAAGATGGCAAAGTTGTCTTCATCAGCGTATCCTACCTTCGTTTCTTCTAAGTCTGATGGGGTTAATCCAACTGACACTACCTTCCCTCTGACTTCGATCGCATCTTGCAATTTTTCCTTTGAAATTTTGTATCCTGATGCAATCTGGGCCAAGTCATTTGCAACTTAATTTTCCAATCTTGGGATGTGTCGAAAGCTAACTGCTTCAAAATTCTTAAGCAGTCGATTCACTACTACAAAGTACATAATTACACTTTCTTTTATGCACTTATACTCTTTGGTGACTTGTTTTATAACCAACTCAAAATCTCCCATTATTTTGACATGAGTTGCCCCCAATTCCAACAATACCTCAAGTTCAGCTATTAAAGCCTCATATTCAGCCTTATTGTTTGAACAACTGTTGCACCCCAAAATTTGCCCTCATAAGACAAGCCATTGTGTACTAAGAGGTTCACAAGGTTCAAAAGACATCTCATGAGGTTCACAAGGTTCACAAAGTTCACAACTAGTCAGAAGATGTGACAATTCCCTCAGACAGAGCATTCTCTTAAGCAGTGCATCCAAAACTAGGGTTTTGACTTTAATCAGGATAAATGAATTTCCAAGACTTCAAGTGAGCTTCATAACATCTTATATGTGTTTAAGAACCCCCATGACAAGTTTCAAGACTTTTCCCAAAGGTTTGCTCAGTCAGATGATCAAATAGGTCAAAATCAGTCAAAGCAGTTAAAAAGTCAAACTGAGGTCAACTGTGGTCAAACCAAAGTCAAACTTCATGATTTTTTGCCAACATCAAGTATATGAAGTAAAATTCATCATTTGATCAAGGTTTGATCATGATTCATCAAGGATATTTCAGATCATCAAGAATCAAGAGTTTCGAAATTAGGGTTTTCACAGGAAAAGTCAACTGAATTTTGACCGGCCATAACTTTCATATGCTTCATCAAAATTTTTCCATCCAAAGCTCATTTTGAAGGAAATTGAATTATCTACAACTTTGTGTCTCACAAGCCAAGCCCAAAAATGCTTCATTTGGAAGGTATGAGCTAAGACATTATAGGTCATTCCAAAAGTCAACAAAAAGTCAACAACTTCCAAAGAGCATAATTTGAGAATGGTAAAAGATATGGACATGAGACCAAAGAGGTTGGTTAAATGAATATTTAAGTTTTCCAAAATGTCCAAGAACAACTTCATAGCATTAAAATTGAGGGATTTGTGCCCTTGCAAAGTTGGGAAATTTTTGAGAGGTTTATGAAGCAAATGGGGTCTTAAAACCATAATTCACCAAGTGGGCTTGCTTTTTTATGATCCAAACACTTCCATGACATCATGCACGAATTAAAAATTATTTATTCATATTTTTATTCATTTTATTTTATTTATTATGATTTTTTACATTAAAAATCATTTTTAATCAAAATAAAATATAAAAATGTGAATATTTGATTTGATTTTGGTTCTAGAAGGTCTTAATGATCATTTAGAGATGATTGAAATCATATAAGATCATATCAATCAAAAATGGTAAGAAGATATCAATTTTTTTCTCAATATTTGATTTGATCTTTGTTCTAGAAATTCTTAAAGGCCATTTAGAGATGATTAAAATCATATAAGATCATATCAACCAAAAATAGTAAGAAGATATCAATTTTTTTTCAATATTTGAAAGCATATCTTTTTCAATCTCAAGTGATCCAAAAGTCCAAAGTAGGATATGATTTTTTGATCTAATTTCACTCACAATATATACATGAAGAGATCACAACACAAAAGGAGAATTTTGGCTGCTTCCAAGAGTAAGAACAATACTTTAAATTTTCATAAAAAAATTCATAATTCGGATTCTATTTTGCAGGCTATATCAAAGTGTTTTGAAGGTTGCAATCTCTTCCTTGATCATCCTTGATGCTATCCCAATGCATTAAATCATCCAAAACTCATTAAAATGCATAAACCGGTTTCATCTTTAGCTTGGAATTTGATTTTTTGATTTCAATGATACAAGCAATATAAATGAAATTTGATTGTATATTATTGTTCATGATGATGTTTGTAATGTTTCTGGATATTTTGATTTAATGTTTGATGCAGAAACAGTTAAGTGCCATTGCTAGAGCTTGGGTTCGAATCCCAACCTCAGGTAAGTTTTGTTTTTTTCATTCAATTTCTCATTATTTTCTTTATTGTTTTGTTTTATATTTAATATAAATTATATTTCTTATAAGACAATATATTTAAATAATCATATGTAATATATATATATATATATATATATATATATATATATATATATATATATATATATATATATATATATTAACTTCATATTTTTCTAAAAGGGATCTCTAATTTATTTTCTAAAAATTTTAATTTTAGTTTTTTATATTAAAATATGTATATATTATTATTATATATTTAATTTTGTAAATAGCTAAATTAATATTGTAATTTAAATTATAAACCCTAATTCTATTTTTTTTAAAATTCCTAACCCTAATCTTTAAATATTAAAATTAATTAAACTTATCTAATATCTAATTTAAATAATTAATAATATTTTCTTTGTAAATAATTATTATATGGCTTATTATTATTATTCATATCATCTTATTTTCATCTCAAAAATTATTTAAAGTTGTTTATTTAAATCTAAAAATACTTAATTAAATTATATATATATATATATATTTTGTATATTTTTACTAACATTTTCTTCTTATAATTATCACTAACCTTTTTTATTGTTTATACTTATCATTTTATTATATAATTATTATTTAAATGTAACTGTAAAAGCCATGTAATAGTTGTAGCTCTTATTGTTTATTCATAAATATATTGTTATGGTTAGTAAAATAGGGAGTGATAACATGTTTGCTTTAAAATTAACTTAGATCACTAATTATAAGATAAATATTTGAATTTGTACACGCACACACGTAAGTCGATCTTTGATCGCCATCTCACTTCTTAAGGGTTATCTCTCATGTTGCCTAAACAAAAAAGGTCAAGTAAGGTGTATAAAGCAAAGTCCCTTCTCTCATTAACATCATCTTGTCCCTTTAAAGAATTATAAGATCAAGTCCCGTCATGGTTGCCTTTCGTAAATGATCTTGTCCCTTTCGAATAAAGATGATAAGTCCCTTCGAATTGCTAAATACACCTTACAATTGCCTAATTACAGTTGTCCCTTCATTTGTCCCTCATACATCCAAGGTAATGACTACCTATTCCTTAATAATAGGGATAGTCTTACCACTTAAAGGATATTTAAGAACAGAAAAGACTTAACTTAGGGTAGGTTCCTCTTATGTACTTGCTCACCTTTTCAAAACATTTCAAAAACACTTCACATTTTTCAAGCAATTTTCAAAACAAAGGCTTTATATATATCCGTACATGGATCATTATAAAGTACTTAAGAAAGTTTCTAATCACACACTACACTTATCAAAAACATTTTAAAGTGAGCTAAGTAACTAAGAGCCCATGGATAACCATGGATGTAAAGGGTGCTAACACCTTCCCTTTACATAACCTACCCCCGAACCCAAAAATCTTTTAAGGTCTTTCCTGTTCTTTTATGCCCTTTCCTTTGGATAAAATAAAAGTCGGTGGCGACTCTTGCTATCCGCAACATTTAACTAAAGTCAGTTCTCCCACCGTGTTACAACAACAACCTTCAACTTTATACTTGAGTGTTGTTGGAATTCTATTAGGAGAAATAACAAGTACTCCTATTACTGTCCCATCTTTATGGCTAGACTCGTCGAAGTATAACTTCCAAGGTTTGACCTCAAGATAGTTCAATGAATTTTCATTAATGGAGTGGTCGACTATAAAGTTTGCCATTACTTGTCCTTTAACTGCCTTTAAAGGCATATATACTAAAGAATATTCAGTCAATGCTAATGCCCATTTACCAGTTCGACAATGCAAAATAGGCTTGGATAACATATGTTTAATAACGTCGAAACGAGAAGAAATATAAACATTAACTGGCTTTATATATTGTTTCAATTTTGTACATGAATAATACAAGCATAAGCACAATTTTTCTATCATGCTATACCTAGTTTATGAATCATTTAAAACTCTATTAAGGTAATAAATGGATCTTTTGACACCATCATCATCCTCTTGAGCTAACATGCTCCCTAAAGTCTTATTTGACGCAACCATGTACAATATCATGCTCTTTCTTCTACAAGGTGGTGAGAGAATATGAGGTTGGCTCAGGTATTCCTTGATTTTTTTGAAGGCTTCCTGTTGAGCTTGCCCCCAGTCGAACCCATCTTTATTGATTCGAAGCAAAGGTGAGAAGACTTGCGTTTTTCCTCTTAGGTTAGATATGAATCTCCTCAAGAAATTAACCTTTCCTAATAGTGATTGCAATTCCTTCTTTGTTGATGGCGCTTTCGCTTCTATGATGGCTTTGGTCTTATTTTGATTGATTTTGATCCATTTCTTGTGGACCTCAAATCCTAAGAAATCCAATGCCTGTACACAAAACGCACACTTAAGAGAGTTCATTTTAAGACCATGCTTTCTCATCCTTTCAAAGGAATGTCGAAGATGGTCAATATGATCTTTCCCTAAAATAGACTTAATAACAATATCATCAATATAGATTTGCATAAAAGTTTCTATAAAATCATGGAAGATCGAATTCATTGCTCGTTGATAGGTTTCCCCAGCACTTTTGAGGCCAAAAGGAATCACTACCCACTCGTAAGTGCCTAAGGCTCCTGGACATCAAAAAGCAGTTTTTGGGACATCCTATTCAGCAATGAATATTTAATTGTATCCAAAAATACTCATCTAACATGCTGAGATATTCATGTCCTACATTAGAGTCAACTAGAATTTCTTCCACAGGCATCGAATACTCATCTTTAGGGGTTGCAGAATTTAAATCTCTAAAATTAATACATACCCTTAAAGAACCATTCTTTTTTATAACTGGTACAATGTTAGCTAACCATCCGACATACCTGGTGTCATACCCTAAATTTTGACTAGAAATTTTCAAATTTTTGTTCATTTTTTTGTCGATATTTCGAAAATCGATCGTTTTTGCATTCATTGGTTTAATATCTCATTAATCATTAATCATGCATTTTTTAGTCGATTCCTATCATTGCATGTCTTTCTCGTTTTTTTTTATTATTTTCATAGTCTATTTCGGATTTGGTCTCATCTCGTAATTTATTTGTTTTTTTATCATTGACTCAATTTGATTGTAATTTATTTTACATTTAATTAACTTTTATTTATTTATGTTAGATTAGTTTCGTTTTATTATTACTAATTATTTTTTAATTGATTATTTTCTATGTAATATTTAGTGTTGTTTTCACTTATTTATCTTTAGATTTAATTAAATTTAATTAGTTTAATATATTTGATTTAGTAAGTATTTTTTTGAATTTATGTTAAATTAGTTTAGCTTTATTTTAGGTTTTCTTTAATTAGTTATATTTAGTTAGTTTATTTTAATTTGACTTTTTTTTTATTTTATATGCAGAATTTGTTTTAATTTAATTATAGTGTATTTTATATTTATATTATAATTAGTTTTCAATTCAAATTTTAAGTTATTTATTAATTTTTATTTGATTAAGTTTATTGAGTCTAAATATTAAAAGAGTTTTTGTTTTGTTATGGTCAACCAACAATCCAGCTATCTTGTACCCCCACATCTGCTGCCTACCCCTGCTACACACTAGCCTCTCACTTCACTCCAAATTTCTGCACCATGCTACTCCCAAAACATTCACCAAATTAGCCAAAGGAAACCTGCATACAAAAAAGGTAGAAAAACAACAGCATCAATGAAAAAGGGATAAAGAGTGTTATAACAGGGGAGAGGACGACTTTCACAAAAAAAGATAATTTTTCTTTGTTTCAACCTCACCACATTTCAACCAAAATAAAAAATAACCACAAAAAAGAACACCTTCACACTGGCATGAAACAACAACAATATATCCTGAAAGACTTTTGTTTCCTGCACTTTAAAAAAGGTCACTCCGCAGCTTTCACGAGGGGCGATAAAAACTCTAAAAAACAAAAAAACAGAAGTGGGACACACATCCCTCACTGGTTTTGACTGCTTACTACATATTGTAAACACATAAACTGACTCACCAACCTTCCAATAGAACACAAAAAAAACGGTAACCATTGCGAAACCACCAATCCTCACCAGAAACCACCTCAACCTTTCGCTCCCTTCACCATCCAAATAACCCTTTAAACACCAGTTTTTCAACACAAACTCCCCATTAAAACCGTGGAGTTTCAAGACCCTCACTCATCTTCACCTAAACCATATCGAAAAATAAGAAAGCAAAACAACCGTGAGTTTGAGCGAATATAGACTCGTACCGTGAAACGCTGTGAGTTGAGCGAGAGAAAACCTTCGGAACAACCCGTCGCCGCCACCACCCCTAAATCGGAACCGTAAAAAGCCGAGACCATCCGCAAAACCCAAATGAAATAACCGAACTTCACTCATTCTCTCATCAACTCACCGCAAAAACCATAGATGAGCGAAACTGTGAAAGGAAATCGAAGAGGAGAGATTCGAAATCTGAACCGCCGCCGCTTGAAACCGCAAGCCATCACTGTGAGAAACGGATCCAAGACCACCGAGAGCCGCTGTGCAAAATCGAGGAACGTCGGAGACGAGAACCGTGTGAGGAAGAAACCCACCAAGAAACACCGATCCGCCACCGCACAAGTGAGAGAGAATCGACGAAATCGCGAGTCGAAGAGACTGGGTTGCCGGCGCCGATTGAAAGATTAGACAGGCGATTTTTGGATCTGTGTCGTTTGTTCCTCGTTTGCAAAGAAGAAGAACCTTTTTTTTTTCTTTTTTCTTTCTTCTTTTTTCTTAAGTTTCAGTTTTATTTTTAAGCTTTCTTATTTTATTTAAAACATTGACTGATATTTTTAATTAATTATTTTTGGTCTCTATTTGTTGTTTATTAGGTTCTCAAATCATTGGGCTCAACTTCTGTTCAAGCCCGTTGAACTTCCTGAACACACCCTCCAATCTCAGGCCTCCCCCCTCCTGGCTGTTGTTTTGTTGTGGGCTTCTAGGCCCAACAGATTTTTTTCCAGCACCCCTTTTCTATACTTTTTTTATTATTACTTATTTATTGTTTTATTATTATTCTCATTTCTTTTTAACCCTTAATATTTTTCTTTATAGTTTTATGTATTAATTGTTTTAATAACATTTGTTAGAGTTTTATTGATTTAGAACTTTATTAGATTTATGTTTAAATCTTGTTGTTAATTATTAATATAACTTTGATTATAGTTTGTTTCAATTTTATTTGATTTTAATTAAATAGAATTATGTTTAACATTGGTTTTAGTTTTGATTGATATTTTGTAGACGTCTTATTTCAATTCAGTAATGGAGGATGTGGTTGGATGATGGTTTCTTGGGCTCGAGGAGTTATCTGGATGAATATTCTTGTTAATCCGAGTATTGATTTGTGATGTTAGGCACCTGAATATTATTGATTTGATCGTGTAAAAACTTCTTCTCGATACTTATTTTTGATTTTCTTTGTGCGTGCATTGAAGACACAACGGACTTACTCCGTTAGGTACCACTAAAACTCGATGTTATCTCTCTTTTTCGCCTCACTAGTCTTGATGCCACATTTGCGGTTGTCTGATTACCCGTACCTTACCATCGTGTCTAAACCATAAAACACATGAAAAAAACTTTTAAACTAATTTGCAAAAGAACTGAACTCCGGAGTCTCGCACTCCGCACGTTCTTGGGTGAATCACTCTTGAGCTAGCCCCACGCGACGTGGTTCATTCGCTCTTTCGTACTTAAAACACTCGATTCACAAAATCAATTAATTAAAACATTCTCGTCTACATTTTGCACACACGTAAGTCGGTCACTTGTGATTGTTGTCTGCACGACATTACGCATCTAATAAATTAACGTAAGAACTAAACTCAGGAATCTAGCATTCCTCGGGTTTTTGAATTGAATTACTGTTGGGGCTAGCCCCCGATTTGTAATTCATTCACTCTTTCGTTGTCAAAACAATCGCGTCTTAATTCACAAATCAAATAACGGAGGAAAAAAGCTCTGGAGTCTAGCACTCCGCACGTTCTGGAATGCAATCACTCCTGGGCTAGCCCCACGCGACGTGATTCATATGCCCTCTCGTTCCTAAAACACGAAAACTTTTAATTAATTATACGAAGAACTGAACTCGGGAATCTAGCATTCCTCGGGTGCTTGAACTGAATAACTTTTGAGGCCAGCCTTCAGTTGTAATTCATTCACTCTTTCGTATTCAAAACAATTCAATAACCTTAAAAGATTAGACATGATTCATCTCCATAGGAAAGATGTTCCTCCTATCAACCACAAACACAAATCAAAATATTACAAACAATTATTCTCAAAGGAAGAATGTGGCATTGCTTGTCGATACTAATATCCAAGTTCAAAGCTTCTTCCGATTTTATTTCTCAAAGAAAGAATGTGGCATTGCTTGTCGATCCTCGTATCCAAGTTTAAATCTTCTTTCAATTTCATTCCTCAAATGTTTGTGGTGGAATAGGCGGGATATCTCCCTTTAAAGATGACTACTTGTCTCTTTCTTTCAAATACAACTTAAAACTTACCAACCAATACAAACTATTTTTCCATAATTAATCATCGAGTAACTGAACTCCGGAGTCTAGCACTCCGCACATTCTTGAATGTAATCACTCATGGGCTAGCCCCACGCGTTGTGGTTCATTCTCCCTCTCGTTTAAAACACTTTAATAAAGATCAAACATTCTTTCTCTAAACGAACATTGTTTAAATCTTTCTATCTAGCAAACAAGCTAGCGCTTCAGCCTCCTATCGCGAGCAGATAAGCCAACGCTTAGCAGTAGAAAGCATTTTCAAAAAATCGTTCAATAAAAATCACAAACCTTAGTTGTACGAACTACGAAGCTCTGACTTTCCCATTGCACAAGGGAATACGTAGGCACGGGGATTTCAATCCTTTGCGAGCACAATAATAAAAAAACTTAACCTTTCCCCAAAATAAATAATAATTTTCTTTTCCCTTTAATAAGCAATCTTAACAAAAAGAAGACAATAAAATAAGTTAACATTTAAGCGCAAATTAGACTAAGAGGTTCCCGTTGAGTACAATGGACGTGAGGGGTGCTTAATACCTTCCCTTTGCGTAACTGACTCCCGAACTTAGATTAGTGGTTTCGTTGACCATTTTCTTATCCGATTTAGGTTGTGTCTATATCTTCCTTTTCTTTAGTTAGAATAAATAGAATTAGGTAGCGACTCTGTTGTTTGTTTTAGGATCGTATTTTTCGAGGTACGACAGCTGGCGACTCTGCTGGGGACGGGTAATGCTTTATGCATAAGAGAGTCGAGCCTAGCTTAGGATAGTTTGCGTTTCTTTGATGACTTGTTTGATTGTCTTCTTTATTTACTATTGATATTTTATCTATTGCTTCCTTCTTTATTATTTGCTCATTATATTTGCCTGTTGGATCTCGGGATATCACAGGTATGAACTTGTACTTGAGTTTTGAAAAAAGAAGAGGGAACACCTAAGTTAGAATTGGTAGTTATTAGTGTTAGTCTCCAAGGACTCGCTCCTTGCCAGCCTAGCATGAAAGCTCCCCTAGATAGTTAGAACTTTGGTAGATCTTGTCACAACGTACCTAACCTGTCGCGTGACCTGATTCACGGAAGGGCTGTGATTCTTGGTCCCCTTAGAACCAGTTTTGAAATTGGCAGTTGTGTAATGTTAGTCTCCAAGGGCTCGCCTCTTGAGGGCCTAGCATGAGAACACCACTCGAGGTAGACCTTATCGTCATTATCGTCACAATGCAGCCAGCCTGCGGCGGGGCGTTAGTACGATAAACGTCCGTGACCTTGAGTATCCTTATATCATCACCATAGAAGCTACCCTGTGAGTGGGCTTTATGGGTAAATAATTTAGAACCCTCCACTTAAGGCTTACCAGTTAGGAGATTCCGAGTTACTTGTACCTTGGATCCAACATCTTGCCTTCATGTTGGAACTGATTGTATTTGTGATTCTAAGCGTTGCATTCATTCGCATATCATTTGCATTTGCATTGCATATCATCTCCCAAGAATCCAACTCACACATGTCTTATTCTCCGTCAGTCAACTGTACTCGACCAGTCACCAAATAAAGATGGACCAACTTGAGCAAGAAAACAGAGAGCTTAGAGATGAAGTCACTACTTTGAGAAACCGTATGGGAATATTCTCGACTACGATGAAGACTATAGTAGACAACCTTGTGCAGGAGAACAATGATCTTCATGAAGAGATTCACAGTTTGAAGGTCGACAAAGGACAATTGATTTCTTTGATCAAAGATCTGGTCATTTATCAGCGTCAGCCAAATTCTACTTCTACTTGTCAGCGACGTCAGAATCAGCGGAGATCTCCAAACAGTCCTGAAGGAGAAACCCACAAGTTTGACCCAATCCCAATAACTTACAGCCAACTGTGGACTTGTTTCGCCAGGAATTCAATAATGACACCCAGAAAGACCAGAGCCATGAGGTCTCGCCCTCATTGGTTCAATCCAAGTACCAGTTGTGAATTTCATGGTGGAGTACTGGGGCATCTGATTGAAGAGTGCAAAGTCTTCCAAGAAAAGGTTCAAGAGATGATCGACTACGGGGTGTTGGCCTTCAATGGAGGAATCCCATCTGTGGACGGAGTGCCTTTTTGCTGATAAAAAACTCAAGAGGGTTTTGTCAAAGTCAGTTTGTTGTTGGAGCATGGAACAAGTTCCTCTACGCATATGATCATTTGCTGCTCTGAAAATTATCCTCTGAGATGTTTAAGTTCATTCGCTGCTTTTCATATGTATTTTTCTTTGTTTATCAATGCATTTGTTTTTGGCATGTAAGAACTTATTTGTTTTGAATGATTAATGCAATGAATATGTTTGTCTTGAAGTAATCCATTCGTATTCACTCATAATACTTTTTTCTACTTTTATAATGCCAACATTATCCCATCTCTTGCCTAGGTAGAGAATTGGAGGGAGGATGACGAAATTAAAACACAAATTCTCTAGTTGAATGCTTTTGAACAAAACCCTACAGACGATGTACAAGCATTGTTTCGAATCCCCAAACACCGGAGAAATAAGGAGTTAATCCCTAGTCAACCACTTCGAGCCTAGAAGTAGGAGTTTCTTTTGGGTAATTCAAAATCATTACGCTTAACCTGGGGCAGGGTAGTGTTCAGTTAATCCGGTTACACATTCAAATCATGAGATGAAACATCCCATCAGAGAATCCACTACAATCAATTACTTGACAGTCACAATTTCCAGCCTTCCAATGATTAAAAAAAGAAAAAAAAAAGAAAAAGAAAAAAATCCCGCTAAGTCAAACACCCAAAAGGAGACTTAGGGACCAAATAGAATAAATCGGTCAAAAGAAGTCCTCAAATCCATAAGATTTAATGATCACCATATCAAAGTCAAAGGGTCACTGATATCTATAGAGGACAAATAAGATGATTGTCATTTCAAGCAAACCTTGGATCTTCATCTTCACTACAAAACCATCAAAGAAAAATGTATGTGTCAATTTAGCTGAGCATAGGATTGAAGAACATCACGGAGAATGGGTGGGCACCAAATAAATTTTGAGCCTTTATCCTTTGTTTCTAAAATCGTGAACCAAACCACATTATAACCCTCAAAAGTCCTAATTGAAGTAGGGTTTATTTCGAAAGCACACTCGATGAGATAGTGTTTCCCGACTCCTATGAGCTATGCTCAAACTTTGTGTTGGCTTTATAAAAGAAAATTAATATCACATTCTAGCTAGTGATCGAGTCACAGGCTATTGTGAAAATCTTTTCAAAAACATTAAAAAAAACACTTCGAGACAAACAGGTGTGTTGCATTAGCAGTCTCAACATTAACATTTTGCTTGTTAGCATTTGCTTGATATCATAGAAGCCTATGTATGAGTACCAGTGATGAGCTTAATCTCTTGAGATTTGAAACTCTGATGAGTAGTTGAACAACTATTTCGGAGCATGATCATCCCCATGGGCATGTTGCTTGAAGACTTTTCCAGACAGGGGCAGGTTGCTTGAAGACTTTGCTAGACATGGGCATGTTGCTTGAACACTTTACCAGACATGGGCAGGTTATTTGAAAACTTTGCTAAGCGGAGGCAAGTTGTTTCCAAGTCTATTGTCTGCACTATCTGACCATCCCTAGAGGACACGTATTGAAGATTCATTTGTGCCAAATACAGTTAATCAGGGGCAGTTACGTCGAGATTCGAAAAAATCTCTCCAAGAGTTTGAAGACACTGGGGCATCTTGAATGCCAAATCTTCTATAAAATCCTATTGAGGTTATCTCTTCTCACAAACCATTTCATGGGTGAATGACCACGTGTTTCCCTAAGCAAGACACTCTTGTGATCTACCTTGCAATTATCTCCAGATGACGGGGTCCTTACGCCAAGTTGCTATGATGTGTCAGGGGCATGCCTCAGTATTTTCTGGTGAATTCCTTTTACTACTCAGTGCTTCCAGTGAGATACTAAGTCTAGTATCCCCAATTGAGCCTTTTTTCAAGCTTCTCCAGCTGAATGTGATTTTCTCCCCCCAACGGAGTACAAATTTATTTCATCTTAAGCAAACATAGTTTGTATGTTTGTTTCCTTCTGATGGACATTGAAGTTAGAAGATTTGCTTGGGTTTATTTCCCGATTGAAGTATGTTTCTCTCCTCAAAGAGACTTGAGCCTTGTAGTAAAACTTTATTCCATGGATGGCTCTCTATCCTATCTTTAGTGATTGCGTACACTTTGACGAGATTGGTCGAGTATCCGATTGTTGTGATGTGTATTTCATCACCAGTTTATCTCTTGTGTCTGTTTTGTCTATTTGTCAGCATAAACATAATGCATATACATACATGTACATAATAAATGATTTCATGTTCATATTGATGTTGCATTCATTGATGCATACTTCCTTCACCTTGGTCGTGTTTATCCCCAAGTGATATGTCTCTCTCGAAATAGAGTTGTCAGCCATTAGGCAGAAAATGTACATTCTTTCTAAATTCCCCACTGAGTTTTTACCCTCGTGGAAAATTTTGCTTTGGTTCTCCTTTCCACACTTGGATAGGATAAATCCCCAGTTAAGTTCATTCCTCATGGGTTAGTGTCTTGCTTGACAGTTTCTCTCCAGTTTGTTCCTGGATTGAATTTGGTCTTTGACAATGTTTAACGATTGAATTGTCAGATGGAAAGTGCATTTATTTTGCATTTGTTAATGATTTGTCTCTCAGGAGTAATTCATTGAAGGTTCCCAAGTGAAGGCGAACTTTGTTCTCCAGCGTGTTGTTGCAACATTCTCTTGGAATACTTACACCTAACAACAAGTGGCAGTCTCTTTATTCGAGAAGCTTGTTTCGTCTTTGAACTTCTAAGTGGAATCAACAAGTGGCAATCTCTTTATTCGAGAAGCTTGTTTCGTCCTAGAACTTCTAAGTGGAATCAACAAGTGGCAGTCTCTTTATTTAAGAAGCTTGTTTTTTCCTTGAACTTTTGAGTAAATCAACAAATGGCAGTCTCTTCCCGAGCAGTCGATTCATCCCTAACAATTCCATATGGAAAGTGAATTCATTTTGCGCCTTTGAGTACTTTGTCTCATAGAAGGAATTTGTTGAAATTTCCCCCAGTAAAGACAAATTTTGCTCTCCAGCAGTGTTATTGCAACATTCTCTTGGAATACTTACACCTGACAACAAGTGGCAGTCTCTTTAACGAGAAGCTTGTTTCGTCCTTGAACTTCTAAGTGGAATCAACAAGTGGTAGTCTCTTTATTGGAGAAGCTTGTTTTATCCCTGGACCTCTAAGCGGAATCAACAAGTGGCCGTCTCCTTATTTAAGAAGCTTGTTTCTTATCCATGGATTTCCCAGTAAATCAACAAATGACATTCTCTTTTCGAGCAGTTTGTTCATCCTCAACAAGGTTTTTGTTCTATCAAATGGCATCTCCCCTGTTCGGCGGAGAAGTTTGGTATGAATTTATTTTTTCAACAAATGGCATCTCATCCAGACAAGGTGAGAAGTTTGTTGTAATTTTCCAATTTCCGTCAAATGGCTATCTCTTCCAGACAAGTTGAGAAGTTTGAGCGTGAAGTTGTTCTCCATCATATGATTGTCTCTTTCAGAAGAAGGGAAGTATGGTGAAGGTTCTATCAAATGGCATCTCTCCAAGACACGTTGAAAAGTTTGATATGAATCTCTTTTATTTTTCCAACAAATGGCTATCTCTTCCAGACAAGTTGAGAAGTTTATTGTGAATTTTCCAGTTTCCGTCAAATGGCTATCTCTTCCAGACAAGTTGAAAAGTTTGAGCGTGAAGTTGTTCTCCATCATATGGCTGTCTCTGTCAGAATAAGGGAAGTATGGTGAGAGTTCTATCAAATGGCATCTCTCTAATACACGTTGAGAAGTTTGATACGAATCTCCTTTTTCCAAGAAATGACTATCTCTTCCAGACATGTTGAGAAGTTTGTTGTGAATTTTCCAATTTCCGTCAAATGGCTATCTCTTCCAGACAAGTTGAGAAGTTTGAGCGTGAAGTTGTTCTCCATCATATGGTTGTCTCTTTCAGAAGAAGGGAAGTATGGTGAGAGTTCTATCAAATGGCATCTCTCCAATACACGTTGGGAAGTTTGGTACAAATCTCTTTCTTTTTCAAGCAAATGGCATCTCTCCAAGACATGGTGAGAAGTTTGATGTGAACCTTTGTTTATCATCAAAAATAACATTTTTCCAATCCTCGACAGAAGGTGTTTCTTTTTTATTTTCGGCAAGTCTAAGCAAAAGATTTCCAGTCTACCTCGGCAGGAGGTATTTACTTTTTATGATCTCGACAATGGCATCCTTAGTTAAATCTCGGTAGAAGATTTGGCGACAGGTGTATCCTCAGTTAATCCTCAGCAGTAGGAATTTCATAGTATACCTCGACAGAAGGTATCTCATTCTTAGATTCTCCGGTAGTCTCAGCAGTAGACTTCCAGCAGATTTCGACATAATTTGTTTTCTTTCCAGAATCTCGGCAGTAGATTTTTGGTTCATTTTGATACCTCAGCAGAAGGTATTTCTTTCTTAGATTCTCTGGTAGTCTCGGCAGTAGATCTCCATTAGACTTCAGTAGAAGATGTTTTCTTTCCAGAATCTCGGCAGTAGATTTTTGGTTCATTTTGATACCTCGACATAAGGTATTTCTTTCTTAGATTCTCTGGTAACCTCGACAGTAGATCTCCAGTAGACTTCAGCAGAAGATTGTTTTCTTTCCGGAATCTCGGCAGTAGATTTCTGGTTCATTTTGATGCCTCGACATAAGGTATTTCTTTCTTAGATTCTCTGGTAATCTCGGCAGTAGATCTCCAACAGACTTCAACAGAATTTGTTCTTTCTAAGATCTCGGCAATAGATTTTTGGTTCATTTTGATGCCTCGACATAAGGTATTTCCAAATAAGGTTTTGAATCTCGGCAGTAGATTCCTCAAAGTGGAATTTTGTTCAAAGGTTTCGAGTCATCTTAGGACTTGTAGACAATTGTCGTCTGGCTTCGCTCAAGATCAATTCCTCGTGTGGATTGTACTCCAGTCATGTGTGTCTAATCCCCAGTAGTGTCACTTTTCTTTCCAGCGGCGTTATAACTTTTGTCTTGCATTTTTACATTGCATATCATATCATTCCGTCTGCATTTTCGGTCAAAATTTTAGGTATTTTGATATTTAATCCTCTTCCACCTTGAATGTCCAAAAAACTTTGTTACTCATACATTCAGGTTCAGGATGATTAAATAGGGGCAGCTGTCATACCCTAAATTTTGACCATAAAATTTTCAAATTTACATTCATTTGGCGCATTTTCATCGCAATAGCAGTTGTCAGTCATTTTGTATTTTTAGTCTATTAGTCAACCATCCTCACATTTTAGGCTAAATTTCGTTAATCAATAATCATTACATTTTCTGTTTGATTTCTGTCTTTCCATGTTTTTTTATTATTTCTTGATTTACACATTTATTTAAGATGTTCTTCTCATATTGTAACTTTTATTTTTCTAGTTAAGTGGTCATATTAGATTTAATTTTAGATCAATTTTAACTTGGGACTATTTTAATTTAGGTTAACTTGTCTAGTCTAGTTTAATTTAATTTAGTTTTAATTATTAGATCAGCTTTAATCAGTTATTTTAATTAGTTTACATTTTTAAAAAAAGGTCTGTTAATTTATTTAGTCTGATTTTTTTTATTGGTTAACATTTTAATTGATCTATTACTTTCTTTTTTATTTTTTTATTTTTTTATATTTTAACATTTAAAGTTAGTTTATATTTCAAATTTAGTTTACATTTTATTATTAGTTTTATAGTTTTATTATTTTTATATTTTAACTAATAGTTCAATTGATTAGTTTTTTTTTATGTTTAATTAGGTTAATTGTTATTTATTATTGTACTTGATTTTATTAAGAAAATAGTTATGTTAAAAAAAGAGCATTGTATTCTTGGGACAATCAAGCTTTGACCAAAGCCAGCTAAAACACTGTGAAAACATTTCCCACACGCAAAACCTGCCCCAAAGCAACATACCAACCTGTATCACTACACCAACCTCACACCAGTTTGTTACAATTGGATTTTTCACCAAAATAGAAAAAACCAAAACCTGTGCCCATAAAAGTGGATTCAGACAGGACAAAAAAGGGGACAACTCATCATCCTTCCCACAAAAAAACCTGCGCTCTTCTTAATTCTTCATCAGATCTCGATAAAAAACAAGCAACAACAGGGGGGCCCTTTCAAATAGGACTTTTCAAATTTTAGGAAAAGACCCCACCACCTAAAACTCATAAAAACGGGAATCCTCTCCAAATTCCGGGGGGAACAGAGAGAAACGAAAAAAAGACAACACAACTGTAACACCCCTTACAACCAGGAACATTGAACAAACCTCACTCCCAAACCGTTGCACAAACAACACCACCCTCCTTCATCTCTGCACGACGGACCATCACAACAACCTTGCCGTAAACCTCTAATCTGAAAGCAGAAAATCTGAAACAAAACCAAATGCCTGACTCGCGAAACCGCTATTCCGAGCTATCAAACCAAAACAAACACTTTTCACCTCCATTAATCAACCGAAACGCACATACGAACTGAAAATCACCAAACCGCCTTCTCCTATTTTCACTCATCCTCATTGTTTCACTTCAACCCAAGGACCACCGTCATCCTGCTTCCAAACACAAACTGCAAGAAACCTTCGCTCCACCACCATCGCCGACCCGAACTGCAAGAAACCTTCGCTCCACCACCATCGTCGTTCGGACCACCTTCATCGTTCAAACAACCCAGAATCCGTATGAACAACCTTAAACTCGAACCACCTTCAAGCCAACCCAAAACACGAACCAAAAGCCTTTTAATCCCTTTCACGAAACAGATCGCGAGCCTCAAACCAAACAAACTTGAATCCGAAATCGCGAGTAAACCATAAAATGCGTCCATGAGTGAGGAAGCCACGAGCCATAAACGAGAAACCGGCGGCTTTGAGCGAGATAAACTGAGATGAGTTGTGAGAGAACACAAAGAATGAGAACGTTGTGATTGAGTGAGTTTGGGAGTGAAGGGGCTCTTTTCTGGAAGGAAAAAAACACGACGTTTTTAACTTTAGGTTTTTTTTCTTTCCCACTTATGTCATTAGCCGATGCTAGTTTGGGTTGGGAATGACCGACCCAGATTCAGTCCAATTCCCTGGTGGGCTTCCTATAGATACCACCCATTTTTCTGCTTTTATTATTATTAACTAACTTCTATTGTTTTTTTATTATTTATTTTTATTTCTGTTTCTTGTTTTTATTTCTATGCTTTGTTAACTAATTTTCAGCTTTTACTTTATTTTATTTTTAATAAATTATTCTAGTTTTTATTTTATTTTTTATCCCATTATTCTATGCTTTGTTAACTATTGTTTCAAACTTTTATTTTATTTTATTTTAGTTAACTAATTTTTAATAAATTATTATAGTTTTCATTTTAGTTTTTATTTTTAATAAATTATTCTATGCTTTGTTAACTATTGTTCCAAACTTTTATAATAGATTATTCTAGTTTTTATTTTTATTATTATCCCATTGATTTGCACTTTTTGGGGCCGATGATATGACAAAAAAGTCACGATAAATCGTTTTCGATTAATCGTGACCAATATGAGGCCATTTATTTATTTTACTTTTTATTCTATGTAATTTATTCTATTGTATAATTTATTTCACTTCATTTAGTATATTTATTTATTTCTTGCTTTTTTTATACAATATTTAATACTAACAGTTCCGATTAATTTGTACACTGCACACACGCTTCCTCTTGGGCAAAATACAACGATACCTTTTATTTCTTCGCAAATCTTATGTAAATTCCTTCCCGTTTATTTTCGAACGCAATTTATTTTTTGCCTTTATTTTACGATTTAGTATTATTAGGAGCGCCTTTAGGACCTAGAAACCGAATCCACTTAATTAATCAATCAAACAATTCATCGCGCCTACATTTGCACACACGTAAGTCGGTCACTTGTGATCGTCATCTGCACGACATTACGCGTCTAATTAATTAACGTAAGAACTAAACTCAGGAATCCAGCATTCCTCGGGTTTTTGAATTGAGTTACTGTTAGGGCTAGTCTCTGATTTGTAATTCATTCGCTCTTTCGTCTTCAAAACATAAATCTTAAATCGTGTCTTAATTTACAAATCAAATAACGAGTAACTGAACTCCGGATCATTACTGACAACAGATCGAACCTGAACAATAAAATGATGAAGGAAGTGTGCACGAAATTCAAGATTGAACACCATAACTCCTCTCCCTACAGGCCCAAGATGAATGGTGCGGTGGAAGCGGCCAACAAAAATATCAAGAAGATCATTCAGAAGATGGTTGTTACTTATAAGGATTGGCACAAAATGCTTCCCTTTGCTTTACACGGATATCGCACTTCGGTCCATACATCGACTGAGGCAACTCCTTTCTCGCTCGTATATGGTATGAAGGCAGTGCTCCCTGTGGAGGTTGAAATCCCGTCAATGAGAGTCTTGATGGAAGCCAAGTTAACAGAAGCTGAATGGTGCCAAATCATGTATGATGACTTGAATCTGATCGAAGAGGAGAGGATGACAGCTTTATGCCATGGGCAGTTATATCAACAAAGAATGAAGAAGGCTTTTGATAAGAAGGTTCATTCTCGTGTGTTCAGGGAAGGCGACCTCGTGATTAAGAAACTCCAGCCTTTCATATCAGATTCCAGGGCAAGTGGGCTCCTAATTATGATGGCCCGTATGTTGTCAAGAGAGTTTCTTCGGGCGGTGCGTTAATCCTTGCAACGATGGATGGCAAAGAGTTCACTCGTCCTACAAATGCAGATACAGTCAAGAAATACTTCGCATAATAGAATAAAAGAACAGCTCGGTAAGTTGAAAACCCGAAAGGGCGACTTAGGCAAAAAAGAGCGTCTCGGTGGGTCGAAAACCCGAAAGGGCGACTCAGGCAAAAATTAGAGACATAAACAGAAATAAATCATCCTGCTAGATTGAAAACCTGAAAGGGCAATTTAGGCAAAAATTAGGGGTAACGGCAAGTAACTGTACTGGACTATGATGACAACATCGTGTACCAAAAATTCCTCAAATCTGATTCAAGCTCGAAAATACTGGGAATTCGAAGTTGTTAGAAACTGTAATGATCATTGTAATTTTGATGTAGCCTTTTCCATTTAATTACCGTTTATTCCAATTTTTGTAAAGATCTATGGAATCCTGTTATTGGCAGATTACCATTCTATTAATAAAAAATCGAGCCATGGCCTTTGCTTGCAGTTCTTATTTTATTTTCATTTTGGAAATGGCATTGTTAATTAATGATAATGATTTTCGAAACAAAAAAAAACCTTTTACTGTATTTAGGGTGTGTGTTGGTTACTGAATTGATGAGCTAAAAGATGGATGATGATGGTTGTTCCAAGAATGGTTAGGCTGCAAAATGTGAAATAATTGTCTCGTTGAGTGCAGTATACTCATGATTCTCTAATATGGGTCGCTGAAGTGTTATGTGTGTGACTCATTATTTTACGATAGAGTCCTGTTATTACTCCGCGCCTTTGGTAAGATGCTAAGCATGATTATCCCCACATAAGCCTGGATTCAAGCCGCTCCAGTAGACTGCGGCCATCTTCCCCAATAGAGGACAAGCCATTTCATCCCTGATTAAGCAAGTTGTATTTTTGTTTCCTTATGTTTAAAAGGAGTTGTTTGGGTTTATTTCCCGATTTAAGTATCTTCTCTTTCTAGAAGAGACTTGAGCTCTATAGCGAGACTTTACTCCATGGGTAGCTCTTTACCCTACCTTCACGTGGTTGCGTACACTTTGAGGATATTGGTCGAGTATCCGTTTGTTGTGATGTTTATTTCGTCACCAGTTTATCTCTTGTGTCTGTTTTGTCTGTTTATTATCATAAGCATAATGCATATACATACATGTACATCATATTTGAATTCACATTCATATTCATGTTGCATTCATTGATGCATACTTCTTTCACCTTGGTCGTGTTTATCCCTAAACAATGTGTCTCTCTCCAAGTAAAGTTGTCAGCCTTAGGCAGAAAGTGTACGATCTTTCTAATTCCCCACTGAGATTTTGCCCTCGTGGAAAATTTTTGCTTTAGTTCTCCTTTCCACACTTGGATAGGATAAATCCCCAGTTGATTTCATCCCTCATTGGTTAGTGTCTTGACTTGACAATTTCTTTCTAGCTCGTTCCTGGATTGAATTTGGTCTTTGACAATTTTGATAATTGGATCTCCAAATGGAAAGTGCATTTATTTTGCACCTTTGAATACTTTGTCTCCTAGAAGGAATTTATTGGAGGCTTCCATTGAAGACAAACTTTGTTTTCCAGCAGTGTTGTTACAACATTCTCTTGGAATACTTACACATGACAACAAGTGGCAGTCTCTTTATTGGAGAAGCTTGTTCTTATCCCTGGACCTCTTAGCAGAATCAACAAGTGGTCGTCTCCTTATTTGAGAAGCTTGTTTCTTATCCATGGATTTCCCAGTAAATCAACAGATGGCATTCTCTTTTCGAGCAATTTGTTCATCCTCAACAAGGTTTCTGTTCTATCAAATGGCATCTCCCCTGTTCAACGGAGAAGTTTGGTATGAATTTATTTTTCCAACAAATGGCATCTCATCCAGACAAGGTGAGAAGTTTGTTGTGAATTTTACAATTTCCGTCAAATGGCTATCTCTTCCACAAGTTGAGAAGTTTGAGCGTGAAGTTGTTCTCCATCATATGGCTATCTCTTTCAGAAGAAGGGAAGTATGGTGAAAGTTCTATCAAATGGCATCTCTCCAATACACGTTGAGAAGTTTGGTATGAATCTCTTTATTTTTCCAACAAATGGCTATCTCTTCCAGACAAGTTGAGAAGTTTGTTGTGAATTTTCCAATTTCCGTCAAACGGCTATCTCTTTCAGACAAGTTGAGAAGTTTGAGCGTGAAGTTGTTCTCCATCATATGGTTGTCTCTTTCAGAAGAAGGGAAGTATGATGAAAGTTATATCAAATGGCATCTCTCCAATACACGTTGAGAAGTTTGGTATGAATCTCTTTATTTTTCCAACAAATGGCTATCTCTTCCAGACAAGTTGAGAAGTTTGTTGTGAATTTTCCAATTTCCGTCAAATGGCTATCTCTTCCAGACAAGTTGAGAAGTTTGAGCGTGAAGTTGTTCTCCATCATATGGCTGTCTCTTTCAGAAGAAGGGAAGTATGGTGAAAGTTCTATCAAATGGCATCTCTCCAATACACGTTGAGAAGTTTGGTATGAATCTCTTTATTTTTCCAACAAATGGCTATCTCTTCCAGACAAGTTGAGAAGTTTGTTGTGAATTTTTCAATTTCCGTCAAATGGCTATCTCTTCCAGACAAGTTGAGAAGTTTGAGCGTGAAGTTTTTCTCCATCATATGGCTGTCTCTTTCAGAAGAAGGGAAGTATGGTGAAAGTTCTATCAAATGGCATATCTCCAATACATGTTGAGAAGTTTGGTATGAATCTCTTTATTTTTCCAACAAATGGCTATCTCTTCCAGACTAGTTGAGAAGTTTGTTGTGAATTTTCCAATTTCTGTCAAATGGCTATCTCTTCCAGACAAGTTGAGAAGTTTGAGCGTGAAGTTGTTCTCCATCATATGACTGTCTCTTTCAGAAGAAGGGAAGTATGGTGAAAGTTCTATCAAATGACATCTCTCCAATACACGTTGAGAAGTTTGCTATGAATCTCTTTTTTTTCCAACAAATGACATCTCATCCAGACAAGGTGAGAAGTTTGTTGTGAATTTCCAATTTCCGTCAAATGGCATATCATCCAGACATGGTGAGAAGTTTGTTGCGAATTTCCAATTTCCGTCAAATGGCATCTCTCCCAGACAAGTTGAGAAGTTTGAGCGTGAAATTGTTCTCCATCATATGGTTGCTCTTTCAAAAGAAGGGAAGTATGGTGAGAGTTCTATTCAATGGCATCCTTAGTTAAATCTCGGCAGAAGATTTGGCGACAGGTGTATCCTCAGTTAATCCTCGGCAGTAGGAATTCCATAGTATACCTCAGCATAAGGTATCTCATTCTTAGATCCTCTGGCAAGTCTCGGCAGAAGATTTCCAGTCTACCTCGGCATAAGGTATTTACTTTTTATGATCTCGACAATAGCATCCTTAGTTAAATCTCGGCAGAAGATTTGGCAACAGGTGTATCCTCAGTTAATCCCCACCAGTAGGAATTTCATAGTATACCTCGGTAAAAGGTATTTCATTCTTAGATTCTCTGGAAAATCTCGGCAGTAGACTTCCAGCAGATTTTGACAGAATTCGTTTTTCTTTCCAGAATCTTGGCAATAGATTTTTGGTTCATTTTGATACCTCGACAAAAGGTATTTCTTTCTTAGATTCTCTGGTAATCTCGCAGTAGATTTCCAATAGACTTCAGCAGAAGATGTTTTCTTTCTAGAATCTCGACAATAGATTTTTGGTTCATTTCGATACCTCAACAGAAGGTATTTCCAAATGAGGTTTTAAATCTCGGCAGTAGATTCCTCAAAGTGGAATTTTATTAAAAGATTTCAAGTCATCTTAGAACCTGTAGACAGTTGTCGTCTGGCTTCGCTCAAGAGAAAATTTCTCGTGTGGATTATACTCCAGGCATGTGTGTCTAATCCCCAGTGGGGTCAATTTTCTTTCCCAGTAGCATTGTAGCTTTTGTCTTGCATTTTTTTTGCATTGCATATCATATCATTCCGTCCGCATTTTCAGTCAAAATTTTAGGTATTCTGATATTTAATCCTCTTCCACCTTGAATGTCCAAAAAAAAATCTTTGTTACTCGTACATTCAGGTCCAGGATGATTAAATAAGGGCAGCTGTCATACCCTAAATTTTGACCAGAAATGTTCAAATTTTTGTTCATTTTTTTGTCGATATTTCGAAAATCGATCGTTTTTGCATTCATTGGTTTAACATCTCATTAATCATTAATCATGCATCTTTTAGTCGATTCCTATCATTGCAGTTCTTTCTCGTTTTTTTTTATTATTTTCATAGTCTATTTCGGATTTGGTCTCATCTCGTAATTTATTTGTTTTTTTATCATTGACTCAATTTGATTGTAATTTATTTTACATTTAATTAACTTTTATTTAATTATTTTAGATTAGTTTCGTTTTATTATTACTAATTATTTTTTAATTGATTATTTTCTATGTAATATTTAGTGTTGTTTTCACTTATTTATCTTTAGATTTAATTAAATTTAATTAGTTTAATATATTTGATTTAGTAAGTATTTTTTTGAATTTATGTTAAATTAGTTTAGCTTTATTTTAGGTTTTCTTTAATTAGTTATATTTAGTTAGTTTATTTTAATTTGACTTTTTTTTTATATGCAGAATTTGTTTTAATTTAATTATAGTGTAGTTTATATTTATATTATAACTAGTTTTCAATTCAAATTTTAAGTTATTTATTTATTTATTTTTATTTGATTAAGTTTATTGAGTCTAAATATTAAAAGAGTTTTTGTTTTGTTATGGTCAACCAACAATCCAGCTATCTTGTACCCCCACATCTGCTGTCTACCCCTGCTACACACTAGCCTCTCACTTCACTCCAAATTTCTGCACCATGCTACTCCCAAAACATTCACCAAATTAGCCAAAGGAAACCTGCATACAAAAAGGTAGAAAAACAACAGCATCAATGAAAAAGGGATAAAGAGTGTGATAACAGGGGACATGACGACTTTCACAAAAAAAAGATAATTTTTCTTTGTTTCAACCTCACCATATTTCAACCAAAATAAAAAAACAACCACAAAAAAGAACACCTTCACACTGGCATGAAACAACAACAATATATCCTGAAAGACTTTTGTTTCCTGCACTTTAAAAAACGCCACTCCGCAGCTTTCACGAGGGGCGATAAAAACTCTAAAAAACAAAAAAATAGAAGTGGGACACACATCCCTCACTGTTTTTGACTGCTTACTCCATATTGTAAACACATAAACTGACTCACCAACCTTCTAATAGAACACACAAAAAAACGGTAACCATTGCGAAACCACCAATCCTCACCAGAAACCACCTCAACCTTTCGCTCCCTTCACCATCCAAATAACCCTTTAAACACCAGTTTTTCAACACAAACTCCCCATTAAAACCGTGGAGTTTCAAAACCCTCACTCATCTTCACCTAAACCATATCGAAAAATAAGAAAGCAGAACAACCGTGAGTTTGAGCGAATAGAGACTCGTACCGTGAAACGCTGTGAGTTGAGCGAGAGAAAACCTTCGAAACAACTTGTCGCCGCCACCCCCCCCCAAATCAGAACCGCAAAAAGTCGAGACCATCCGCAAAACCCAAATGAAATAACCGAACTTCACTCATTCTCTCATCAACTCACCGCAAAAACCAGAGATGAGCGAAACTGTGAAAGGAAATCGAAGAGGAGAGATTCAAAATCTGAACCGCCGCCGCTTGAAACCGCAAGCCATCACCGTGAGAAACGGATCCAAGACCACCGAGATCCGCTGTGCGAAACCGAGGAAAGTCAGAGACGAGAAACGTGCGAGGAAGAAACCCACCAAGAAACACCGATCCACCACCGCACAAGTGAGAGAGAATCGACGAAATCGCGAGTGGAAGAGACTGGGTTGCCAACTCCGATTGAAAGATTAGACAGGAAATTTTTGGACCTGTGTCGTTTGTTCCTCGTTTGCGAAGAAGAAGAACCTTTTTTTTTTCTTTTTTATTAAGTTTCAGTTTTATTTTTAAGCTTTCTTATTTTATTTAAAACATTGATTGATATTTTTAATTAATTATTTTTGGTCTCTATTTGTTGTTTATTAGGTTCTCAAATCATTGGGCTCAACTTCTGTTCAAGCCCGTTGAACTTCCTGAACACACCCTCCAATCTCAGGCCTCCCCCCTCCTGGCTGTTGTTTTGTTGTGGGCTTCTAGGCCCAACGGATTTTTTCCCAGCACCCCTTTTCTTTATTTTTTTATTATTACTTATTTATTGTTTTATTATTATTCTCGTTTCTTTTTAACCCTTAATATTTTTCTTTATAGTTTTATTTATTAATTGTTTTAATAGCATTTGTTAGAGTTTTATTGATTTAGAACTTTATTAGATTTATGTTTAAGTCTTGTTGTTAATTATTAATATAACCTTGATTATAGTTTGTTTCAATTTTATTTGATTTTAATTAAATAGAATTATGTTTAACATTGGTTTTAGTTTTGATTGATATTTTCTAGACGTCTTATTTCAATTCAATAATGGAGGATGTGGTTGGATGATGGTTTCTTGGGCTCGAGGAGTTATCTGGATGAATATTCTTGTTAATCCGAGTATTGATTTGTGATGTTAGGCACCTGAATATTATTGATTTGATCGTGTAAAAACTTCTTCTCGATACTTATTTTTGAGTTTCTTTGTGCGTGCATTGAAGAGGCAACGGACCTACTCCGTTAGGTACCACTAAAACTCGATGTTATCTCTCTTTTGCACCTCACTAGTCTTGATGCCACATTTGTGGTTGTCTGATTACCCGTACCTTACCATCGTGTCTAAACCATAAAACACCTAAAAAAAACTTTTAAACTAATTTGCAAAAGAACTGAACTCCGGAGTCTCGCATTCCGCATGTTCTTAGGTGAATCACTCCTGGGCTAGCCCCACGCGACGTGGTTCATTCGCTCTTTCGTACTTAAAACACTCGATTCACAAAATCAATTAATTAAAACATTCTCGTCTACATTTTGCACACACGTAAGACGGTCACTTGTGATCGCCGTCTGCACGACATTACGCATATAATAAATTAACGTAAGAACTAAACTCAGGAATCTAGCATTCCTCGGGTTTTTGAATTGAATTACTGTTGGGGCTAGCCCCTGATTTGTAATTCATTCACTCTTTCGTTGTCAAAACAATCGCGTCTTAATTCATAAATCAAATAACGGAGGAACAAAGCTCCGGAGTCTAGCACTCCACACGTTCTGGAATGCAATCACTCCCGGGCTAGCCCCACGCGACGTGGTTCATTCGCCCTCTCGTTCCTAAAACACGGAAACTTTTAATTAATTATATGAAGAACTGAACTCAGGAATCTAGCATTCCTCGGGTGCTTGAACTTAATTACTCTTGAGGCCAGCCTTTGAGTTGTAATTCATTCACTCTTTCGTATTCAAAACAATTCAATAACCTTAAAAGATTAGACATGATTCATCTCCATAGGAAAGATGTTCCTCCTATCAACCACAAACACAAATCAAAATCTTACAAACAATTATTCTCAAAGGAAGAATATGGCATTGCTTGTCGATACTCATATCCAAGTTCAAAGCTTCTTCCGATTTTATTTCTCAAAGAAAGAATGTGGCATTGCTTGTCGATCCTCGTATCCAAGTTTAAAGCTTCTTTCGATTTCATTCCTCAAATGTTTGTGGTGGAATAGGCGGGATACCTCCCTTTAAAGATGACAACTTGTCTCTTTCTTTCAAATACAACTTAAAAGTTACCAACCAATACAAACTATTTTTCCATAATTAATCAGCGAGTAAGTGAACTCCAGAGTCTAGCACTCCGCATGTTCTTGAATGTAATCACTCCTGGGCTAGCCCCACGCGTTGTGGTTCATTCGTCCTCTCGTTTAAAACACTTTAATAAAGATCAAACATTCTTTCTCTAAACGAACATTGTTTAAATATTTCTATCTCGCAAACAAGCTAGCGCTTCAGCCTCCTATCGCGAGCAGATAAGCCAACGCTTAGCAGTAGAAAGCATTTTCAAACAATCGTTCAATAAAAATCACAAACCGTAGTTGCACGAACTACGAAGCTCTGACTTTCCCATTGCACAAGGGAATACGTAGTTACAGGGATTTTAATCCTTCGCGGGCACAATAATAAAAAAAACTTAACCTTTCCCCATAATAAATAATAATTTTCTTTTCCCTTTAATAAGCAATCTTAACAAAAAGAAGACAATAAAATAAGTTAACATTTAAGTGCAAATTAGACTAAGAGGTTCCCGTTGAGTACAACGGACGTGAGGGGTGCTTAATACCTTCCCTTTGCGTAACTGACTCCCGAACTTAGATTAGTGGTTTCATTGACCATTTTCTTATCCGATTTAGGTTGTGTCTATATCTCCCTTTTCTTTAGTTAGAATAAATAGAATTAGGTGGCGACTCTGTTGTTTGTTTTAGGGTCGTATTTTTTGAGGTACGACACCTGTCACTACAAATGAACTAGCATCAAAGCAGCCTTTCAATCTCCTCTTTTATTTTTGAGAGGATTGTTAGGGAAAATCGTCTTGGATTTTGCTTGACATGCTTCTTCTCAGGCTCTATTGGCAACTTATGTTCGACAAGTTCTCTCTTCAAACCAGGCATCTCATCATAGTCCCAACTGAAGCAACCCTTGAACTCCTTCAGTAATTGGACTATTTCGACTTTAAGTTATGTGTCGAGATTGGCACTGATGTAGGTAGGCCTTTTAACTTCACCCTCTCCCAAGTCGATTTCTTCTAAACGATCTTGTGCCAGTTTTTTTTATGTTATCTGACAATGGATCCTTTTAAAAACCTAAAGGCTCATTGCCATAAATGTCATCAAGCCTTTGGTCTTGTTCTTCGATTTGAGTTTTATCAGGTGGATCATGATCGAAGTCTTTACCAGGTCCTCCTTCAATAAACTCTGTATTGCCTTCGACAACCATGTGATTTTCTGCAACCTCCAAGGCCACTTGTAACTTAGTTTCAGCCACATAGGCCGAAATTCTTTGTAATGCATCGAGTTCAGTAATTATTACGGCCCTCATTTCCCTAACTTGTGGGTGTATAATAGGCTCCTCAAAGTAAGGTGGGTAATTACCTTCTTCCCCTATTATATCTTTGTCCCATCGAAAACCCTCAACAGGATGCAGATGCAATGAGCAGAATGCATGGTCATCAGGGGTAAAATCAAACTTTGTTAGGGTACATGGTGCAATATGCGCCAAGTTTTTTTCGAACTCTATTCCATCGACATGATTCACAAGCACTTTGAAGTACCCTTGATCTCCTTCGATATTTTATACTATTCCAACAGGTCCCCAGATAGTTAACCTTTGGTTCATTGAAGAAGGTACCGCTCTAATGCCATAAATCAATTCCCTTCCTAGCAGAAGGTTATAGTTGGCTTTGCTTTCGACTACCATGAATAATTTGGGTCTTGTTACTGTCCCAACAGTCAAGTCGACTTACAGGACACCCAGAGTAGCACCAATTTTCCCTTCATAATTAGAAGGACCATATTATGGGATTTTAGATCAGTGTCGAACTTACCGATCTTAGCCAGCAAGAAATGTGGCATCAAATTGACAGTTGCACCACAATATACCAGTATCTTATTCATAGCTACATTCTCCACCTTTCTAGTAATGTAGAAAGGCTTCAAATGTCCCTTCATGGCTTCAGTTGGTCATTTGAAGAAAGCATTTTGCTCCTCCACACAACCGTTGTTCATAACATAATATCACATAGGTTTGTGTGCTGCCATTTCTACCTCAGTATTGGCATCCAAGTTCTCGACTTTAGTTATCCTGTCGTATTCTCTTGCCATTACTGAGACCACATTTACAATCACATAAAGGGAAGCTTCTGAGTCTAATTCAAAGTTATCCATCATATTTTCATCTTCGGCCACCTCAAATGCAAACTTTATCCTGGCCTCTTCTCCCTTGAACAACTTTCGCCCCAAAGGCACCTTGTAAGTTGTTTTTGCTTCGCACCTCCAACATTTCCAACTAGCACATTGGTGCTAGATCCAACTTAATCTTTTATCAAAGCCTCTCTTTGTGCCTTCCTTCGCATCTGATCTCTTTGCCACTATGATCTTGACATGAGGTTCTTACCCTTGTAGTTTTCAGAGACATATGCAGCCTTTTTGGATGATTTGTACTTTTTTTTTCTGTAGTCCATCAAAGAGCCCCTCTCCATATTGAAATTGGTCCACTTCAATTTACCTTTTTCTCTAGTGTCGACGGGTTTAACCCGTTTGTCCTTTGGTACCTCACCACTAGGGTTGAAGGTAGGTTGCCTTGCTCTAGGAACTTGGGGCTTTCCAACAAAATGTTGCCCTTGAGAAGATCGCCTTGGGTCGAACCCCCTTGTATGTTGTCATTTCTTCGCCCATGTCCTTCCTTGGCTTCTCTCACTCCCTAAAGGTTGTGGGCAGCTTTTTTGTCAAATATGGCATTGCACCTGGAGCACAACATCACTTCAGATTTTTTTTCTTTGACACCTCTGTAAGAAATTAACAATAGTCTATTCCTCTTTGGGGTATGCCACTTTGTTTTATTCTTCTTGACGAACTGAGTCGTCAGCAACTATGGCCTGTTCATTTTTTACTTCGACCATATTCACATCGACTTCATCCTTCAGATCTAACTTGGAAAAGTCTATGTCAAGGTCTTTAGTAGACTTGTCCATTCTAATGAAACTATCAACCGTTTGCTTTGTCATTATCTGTAAATTCAAACTTTAGATTCCTCATGGGACTTGAGAGTCATCCCAACATCAAACTTTTCAACATTAGCTGATGTCTTGAAGAAGAATTCAGCAGCTATGCATAAGAAATGTTCCATCTGGAATCCATTAATCTCTTCAGTGAAATTGTAAAATACAACATCATTGATGAAGTCGCCAATCACTTCACCTATCACAACATTTCGACTTAGAGCCTCATTAGTGTCAACGATGTCTGCAATGCAATCAAAATCTTAAGCCCTTTCGAGCATGTGGACTTCATTGGGTTCAGTATAGTTTGCTTTTGCTACTTGAAGGGGATCTGTGTCAATCTTCATTTGGTTTTTGGGTTTCTCCACAAATTTGAGTCTCCCTTCCTGAATAGCATTTCAGTCCCACACGTCCATTCACATTCCATAAGGTCCCAAGAATCTATCCCATCAAGATTTGAAGGTTGAGACCCCAGGAAACACGTCTTATGAACATGTCATCCCTAACCTTTCTTTTTGATTCCCAATATTTTGTTTCATGGTATTTTAACATATTTTCTTCTCATAACGGTGTTCATAATCATGTTTAGAAGCTTTTTGATCATTTGTTTGTGAGTTATAATGCAAATTTCAAGCAGCGCCATTGTTAAGGCATGAAGAAGCTTGAGCTTCGAATCTCACCATATGATCGTTTTCAGGCCAAACAAACCATATCATTGAATTCCTAAGGTCCTAATTAGTAGGAATAGGTGGTCTTGAATTATTATAATGTGCATTTTTGTGATTTTGAAATTCCAGGTAATTTAGCTACAAAAAAAAAACGTAGCTAATTCGTAGTAGAATCGAAGCAATTCCGTAGCAAATCCCACAAGCAAAACGAAGAAGACGATGAGGTGGCATATGCGCATTGGCTGGATCTGAATTCATTTCAATTTTAATATTTATTATATTATTGTTGGTTTGTTATCACACAGGTGTGCGTAACTCAGTTGGCAAGGAAGTCCTCTTGCAACCTTTGGGGCCTGGGTTCTAAACCCAGCGCCCCCTCCCCCTATTTTTTTTGCCTATTTTCTTTATTTTATTTTTCTAACTCTTTTTCTTTTCATTTATTTTCCTTTTAATTTTTATTTTAATTAAACTAATTAACTAATAATCTTTTAACTAATAACAATGTTTTTAAAAAGAAGTATTAATAACTTTTTCTTTTATAAATTAAAAATACATAACATGGACAACCTTGAGTAGGTAGGAAACCCTTAAATGCTTGCTCACTATTTCAAAAGAAAAAATTACTCTTTACACCTCAAATTTTCAAAAACTTTCCAAGAAAACCCTTTGTATACATTCATACGAGAATCATTACAAAAGTGAATTTTTTCTAAATACACCACCACTATTTTTCAAACAAAGCATGTAAAAAGTGAGCTAAATAGTTAAGAGCCCATGGATAACCATGGATACAAAGGGTGCTAACACCTTCCCTTTGTATAACCTACCCCCCGAATTCAAAATCTAAATTAAGGTTTTTCCTATTCTTTTCCACCTTTCCTACTTGGATAAAAGAAAATTCGGTGGCGACTCTTGCTATCCGCAACATTGTTTTTGTGAAAACAAAAACGACAAAGTCAGTTCTTCCACCGTGTTACAGGGTCGAACACACTCATTGGCATTCAGTAAAATTACATTTCCTATACTTAGAAAATTTTCTAAATCCAAATCCTTGCTTTCTATGTATGTCTTTGACTCAGGACTCTTTATCATGATTTAGTCAAAGCCTTTTTAACTCTTCCAAGAACATGATCCTCAAATCAATATTTCCTGAAATTAAGTAGGCGTCAAAATTAGGAGCTAACAACAAGACATCATCTAATTTGACTTGAAGAGATTTTACTTCCTCTTGTCTATTATGACAATGTTCATAACCAAACCTGAGAGGTTTTATATCCACACTCTTGTCACTTTGAATATCTATCATAAATTTCTTAGTAGCTTCGAACTTACTTTCAAATTCTAACACTTTAGCTTCTAAATTTAAAATGACTTTTTCATGTGAAGCTAATTTGTTAAAAACTCTTAAGTCTTCTCTATGAAGATCTTCAAAGGCATTTTGTAATTGAAAATAGGATAAGTCGTTAATAGATTCAAGTTTTTAGGAACTTACAATCTTCTTTTTCTTCCTATTTGGAATTAGACAAATTTGAGCCGATTTTACCCTTGAAGTTATGTTTTCATGGCTAGAGGAATCACTAGCACTTTTCCAAGCGGCATAAGTTCTCATAGACTTGATAAGTTTTGTGATGGCTTCTTTCTTTATCATGGGGCATTCTAGTCTATAGTGACCTACTTCACCATAATGATATCAATATCTTCTAAGCTCACTCTTTCTATTTTCATCATCCTTTGAGGAACTTTTCAACCTTCTAAACTTGGCTATGTTCTTGTCGGAATGTTTAGCATCATTCTTCCTTATATACTATTGGTATCTCTTTACGAACAACCCCAAATATTCCTCATAAGAATTCTTGTCATCATCACTTTCACTATCACAATGCTCACAATATGAGAGCCTTGAGCTAGAAGTATTTCCCTATCTCATTCTTCACTCTCTTTTCACATTCCTTTTCGTATTTTGCTAAGCAAGTGAGCTCTTGCTCATGCTCTTCCAACTTACCAAACAAAGTCGTAAGATCAAGCGACTTAAGATCATTTCGAGTCCCTCGATGACCCTTCGAGTTGCCTACGAATAAATGATATCGTCCCTCGATGACCCTACGGAAAAATGATGATAGTCCCTTCGAGTTGCTAAGATACCTTCATAAGGTTGCCTTCTATGACCATACGATGACCCTACGCCCGTTCCTTACATCCAAAGATAAGACTAATTAATAGTAAGGACAATCCTATCTATACGAAAAGAAAAATAACATGAACAACCTTCAGTAGGTAGGAAACCCTTAAATGCTTGCTCACTATTTCAAAAGCAAAAATTACTCTTTACACCTCACATTTTCAAAAACTTTCCAAGAAAACCCTTTGTATACATTCATACGAGAATCATTACAAAGGTGGATTTTTTCTAAATACACCACCACTATTTTTCAAACAAAGCAAGTAATAAGTGAGCTAAGTATTTAAGAGTCCATGGATAACCATGGATACAAAGGGTGCTAACACCTTCCCTTTGTATAACCTACCCCCCGAACTCAAAATCTAAATTAAGGTCTTTCCTGTTCTTTTCCACCTTTCCTACTTGGATAAAAGAAAAGTCAGTGGCGACTCTTACTATCCGCAACATTGTTTTTGTGAAAACAAAAACGACAAAGTCAGTTCTCCCACCGCGTTATAGGGTCGAACACCCTCATTAACATTCAGTCGAATTACATTTCCTATACTTAGAAAATTTTCTAAATCTAAATCCTTGCTTTCCATGTATGTCTTTGACCCATGACTCTTTATCAAGATTTAGTCAAAGCCCTTTTAACTCTTCCAAAGAACATGATCCTCAAATCAATATTTCCTGAAATTAAGTAGGCGTCAAAATTAGGAGCTAACAACAAGACATCATCTAATTTGACTTGATGAGATTTTACTTCCTCTTGTCTATTATGACAATGTTCATAACCAAACCTGAGAGGTTTTATATCCACACTCTTGTCACTTTGAATATCTATCATAAATTTCTTAGTAGCTTCGAACTTCCTTTCAGATTCTAACACTTTAACTTCTAATTTAAAATGACTTTTTCATGTGAAGCTAATTTGTTAAAAACTCTTAAGTCTTCTCTATGAAGATCTTCAAAGGAATTTTGTAATTGAAAATAGGATAAGTCATTAATAGATTCAATTTTTTAGGAACTTACATTCTTCTTTTTCTTCTTATTTGACATCAGACAAATTTGAGCCGATTTTACCCTTGAAGTTATGTTTTCATGGCTAGAGGAATCACTAGCACTTTTCCAAGCGGCATAAGTTCTCATAGACTTGCTAGAAGTTTTGTGATGGCTTATTTCTTTATCTTTCTTTATCATGGGGCATTCTGGTCTATAGTGACCTACTTCACCATAATGATATCAATATCTTCTAAGCTCACTCTTTCTATTTTCATCATCCTTTGAGGAACTTTTCAACCTTCTAAACTTGGCTATATTCTTGTCGGAATGTTTAACATCATTCTTCCTTATATATTGTTGGTATCTCTTTACGAACAACCCCAAATATTCCTCATTAGAATTCTTGTCATCATCACTTTCACTATCACAATTCTCACAATATGAGAGCCTTGAGCTAGAAGTATTTCCCTTTCTCATTCTTCACTCTCTTTTCACATTCCTTTTCGTATTTTGCTAAGCAAGTGAGCTCTTGCTCATGCTCTTCCAACTTACCAAACAAAGTCGTAAGATCAAGCGACTTAAGATCATTTGCTTCTTTAATAACGGTGAAATTTGGTTGCCATTCCCTAATTAAACATCTCAAAACTTTGTTAGTAGTAAGTTTATTGGAAATCAGATTACCTAGTGCATTTAACCGATTAATAAGATGTGAGAACCTTTTCCGTATTTTTCCTCAATGGTTTCACCATGCTCAATATGGAACAACTCAAACTCTTGATTTAATATGTTGATCCTAACTTTTTTGACCATTAGTACCCTCATGGGATATCTCAAATGCGTCCCACATAGCTTTAGCGGTATCACAATGAGAAACACGATAAAACTCATAAACACCCAAAGTGGATGTGAGAGTATTTTTCACTTTCTAATCATATGACCATAATTTCCAATCATTATAATCCCATCGTACTTCCGGTTTAGGTATTGTGGCACCCTCCTCATTTGTCATAATTATTTCATTTGGACCATTTTGGATAGTATCCCAAATACCTTTGTCAACGGAGTTGGCATGAATGCGCATAAGAGCTTTCCACTAGCCATAATTTTCGCCAATGAAATTTGGTGCTCTACTGTATGCTTCATTAGGTTCGATAGCCATTATTTTAAATTGTATATCTCAAGCACAAAATGAACTAGAGCTCTTGATACCACTAATTAAATGATAGGTTTCGATCTAGAGGGTGGTGAATAAACCACAAATTTAAACCAAACATAATTAAACGATAGGTTTCGATCTAGGTTTCAAAAGTATGGCACAACGGAAAAAGACAACCCAAATCAAATCGTCTAACCGGAGCTACTATCGAAAAGCTATTTGCACAACGTAAACCAAACATAATGATAACAAATACAAATTGTTTAACAATTTTCAAGTTACGAATCAATTAAATGCAAATCTATTCATAAATTGTATTTCTAATAAAAAAACTAATTAAAATATGCACAAGCAATTTATTGAACACTTGGTGTACGATCGATAAGAATTGGAAATTCAATTTGTTTTGCTAATGTTAAAAGCCAATCGAATTGATCAAACAACGATGAACTTGATAATTTGTGAAATCAACAATTACAGAAATAAAGCAATATATATAGAGAGAAAGATATGTTTAGGCAATTCCCCAATCGGCCTCGTTATGGGTATGTTTTCCCTCAATCCGAAATAAAATTGAGATACTTACAATTAACCTTTTCTTTACAAAATTGTTTATACAAGAGATGAAGAATACAAACCCCAAAATCCATATGATTTGTGTTGATTCTTCCACCTCCAAACCCCTTGATCAAGTCACCAACAATGTGACTATAATTCTCTGATTATCCCGAGCACGCACTTATTGAACCCAAGGCCTTCACTCGGTCAAATCTGTGTTGATGAGATCTTGTCAAAATCCTTCAAATCACACCGATCTTGAAGTAAAACCCCATATTAGTTTTCTTATTTGAAACACACAAAGATCCCAACCTAATATTCTTGGTTACACCAAACCTAATTGGACGTTATCAACCCTAATATAGATGGTCACCCAATCAAAAAATGATTATGTGTAATTCAATTGTGCGTATGCATAAAAGAGAGATTGAAGATGATGTGAAAGCTTTGTAATCTGGTTTCGTTTAGGTTTTACACTAGTACCTTGCTAGAAAAAGGTGCATGTATGAATATATATATATATATATATATATATATATATATATATATATATATATATATATATATATATATATATATATATATATATATATATATATATATGAAGAAAATGAGCAAAAGGAATGCAATAAGTTGGAGCAAAAATGAAATTTTTAAGATGAGAAATTGTATAGGTCGGTCTGTCAAAGCAATAAGTCAACTTATTAAGGTACTCAGGCCAGCATATGAAGGTCTCAGGTTAGGCTATTGAAGCGTACAGGTTGGCCTGAAGTCGTATAGGCCGACTTGTGCAGTCAATACATAAAACATGCTTTAAAAATGAGTCGTATAGGCCGACATATTAAAGTCAGCACATGGACAGAGCCTACATGCTGTAATACTGCAACGTACAGGCCGACCTGAAATTCTATGTGCCGACATATACTATAGAAATTCTTTTTATTAGACAATCTGAAATTGTATAGGCCGACCAATACAGTCAAAAAATAAAAACAACTTTAAAATTGAGTTACATAGGTCAACCTGAAACTCGTATAAGCCAACCTATATACATGTTTTTCACATGAGACATTTTCTAAATCATTTTTAATGCATGAAACCTTTTCTAAACCATTTCTAAACTATTTTAATGCATCCTAATGCTAAGTTGCACATTTAGAATGAGAAGATATCGTCCAATATACATAACACTACACTATCCTAATTTTGACATCACTCAAAATCCAAAAGCACTCACATATTAAGTGTACTTAAGCATCCTAGGTCAAGGTACCACTTACTAGTCTAGAATCCTATGACCACATATTAAAGAAATCATGCGAAACATCTCAATAATGAGACTCACTTTTAATGCACCTCTTTCCCAAGGTACCCACGCCACCTGCCATACGTCTTCCACTTCTCCATGCAGTGACCCCGATGTATGCAACCTAACTCATTTCTCTAAAAGACTTCTCGCCACCTCACCACGAAAAACCTCCTTATATGCAACCACTATGAGCCGATCAAACGTCCAATAAGAAGAAGCCCACATATGATTAAGATTAGAAATTCTCTAATCAACTCTCATACATAAAGAATTGGAGGCGAAGAAAGAGGTATGATTCAAACCTCATTCGTACATTACTCACTATTTAATCACTGACTTGAGTGTTATAGTGTTAAATTTGTAGTTCAACTCCTCTCCATCCTATAATAAATTCAAATCCATTTTAACGGAACACTACCCCATCGTCTCACCGATCATTTGTAGTTGTAAATGTAAAACATCATTTGTTGCAATGTTGTATTTCTTCAACAAAACCAATTTAGAAACATGAGTTTTTTTTTTTAAGGTGAACTGAGTAATAATAAATTTTAGAGATCAATTGATCAATTACTATGTAATGTTAGTCTAAAAAAATTTATACCATCAATTCATTATCATCATTCATTTACGTTATTTTACAAATGATTAAAATAAAAATTAAATATTTTTAATATTACAAATGATTAAAATAAAAATTAAATATTTTTAATATTTAACGATTATGATTTAGTAGCTATGTAAAATTCTTATACGTATTTCAATTAAATTTTAAATTTCATTACATGTTAAAAAATTTAGAGGTGAACTGAAAAATAATCAAAAGTTAACACGAAACCGAGAAACGAAGCTAGGGAGCACAGCTTGAAACTCGAAACCCTAGAGCCAGAGAGAGTGAAGTAACCATGAGACAATCTCTGCTTCGAAATGCTTCTCTCTTCACTCGCAATCTTCTTCACCACCACTCTTCCTCCACCGCCGCCCTCGCCGTTTCATCTCCCTCCAGATTCCGACTCTTCTCCTCCGATGATAAACCCTCTCCACCTCCCTCCATCAAAGACACCGCCCCCGTCGAAATCGAAGACGTCGACAACAAAGGTTTCTTTTCATTTCAATCATCACACACACAATGCGAATTTTGAGTTTGAATCTGTTAATTATTATTGTTGTTGTTTTTGTTTCAGAGCTGAAGTCGCGGATTGATAAATACCTAAAAGGCGACGAGCAGATGCTTCCTTCGATCATGGAGGCGATTATGCAGAGGAAGTTATCAGGGAAGCACGAAGATACTGATGATGAGTTGATGGAGGAACTCAGCATGGAACCTATTGATGATGTGGATGATCAGGATTTTGAATCTGATTTCGAGGATTTACATGAAACTGATGAGGAGATTGATGATTTGTATAATGCTAGAGATATTGTCATGAAGAGAATGGTTAAAGATCAGTACTTTAATATGGATGACAAGAAATGGGATGACATTGTTGAAGATGGTGTTAAGCATGGGTTTCTTATGGATACTAAGGAGTGTGAGGAGATTCTTGAAGATATGCTTAGTTGGGACAAACTTCTCCCAGGTATATATACTGCACACATATCACAATCCAATTTTCATATCTTTAAGTTATGCTTTACATTACTTTGTTTGTTATTTGTTATTTGTTATTTGTGTACATCAACAACCAAGCCATATCGTACTGAGGGGGTTCTGCTAATGAATGTCATAGAAATTTGACTAAGTTTAATATTGGGTGTCTTAAACACACCTTTTATGTGGACATGTGACTTAGGTGTTTTGGACAAGTAGATTCTGTGGTAAGGAAAGTAGATTAGATGGAGAGTAGTCAAACAACTAGAGATAGAGGAAGTCCTAGAAAAACTACAAGAGAAGTTATTAAGATCGATCTCGAGATGAACAATTTGGATATAACTATGGTTCTGGATAGAACATTATGAAGAAAGTTGATTCATGTAGCTGACTCCTCTTAGTGGGATAAGGCTTAGTTGTTGTTGTTGTATGTGACCTAGCATAGGCAGGATCATATATCTTTGAAAATTTGGTTTTACTGACTTTGAAAGTTAAATAAATTCGGGAAAATATATGGTGCATTTGGGTATGTAGAATAATCAAGTGTTTGTCAGATAAGAGAGAAAATGTGCTTGAGCTGTCTTCATATAAGTTGTAAGCTGTTTTCGTTAGCGTATTTTGGGAGATTATTGACACATTATAAGATATTTTTGTAACATGTGAACTCTCCCAAACCCTTACGATAGTGTTTATGCCATGAGATAAACTCAACTAAAGGCCTTCCAAGCACACTCATAATGGCCTTCCAAGCGCACTTATAATCTCTATAGTTGGTTTGTCATCCATTGCTATGCTATTGCTAGGTAGTGGATTAAATTTGTGTGATTGGATTATTGAATGATATTCTGTGTTGTGGTGCAATGGTTTAGAAATTGTTCATTATTGGTTGGAAGAGAGTATGAGGGAATAATGATTTTTCTTTTAATCTGTGGCACTGGTTGTAGGAAATAGCGATTTTTGAAAGAATCTTCCTAATTATAAATTCACGATTTGTCTGCTTTTTTTGGAATCCATCTAATTTCAATGTGAAAGGCTGTCGTTAAGGGTTTGATATACATGCTTTACATTCATTGCATGTTTCGGCCTCGACATGGAATTTGTGTTCCATTGGTATGATGATCGAATTGAATTCTAGTGATCACCTTGCAGTTGGAGTACTCCTTTTGATTATTTTCTTTGTTTTGGTATCTTATTTAGATGAGATAAAACAGAAGGTGGAAACAAAATTTAATGAGCTCGGGGAAATGTGTGAAAGAGGGGAACTTGAACCTGAAGCTGCTTATGAACAGTTTAAAAAGTTTGAGGATGAGCTTGTGATGGAATATATGAAGACGGCGGAAAAAGAAGCAGCCATGCAGTCTGTTGATACTTCTGTGCCAGACAAGAAGGATTCCGATGATCCACCTGGTGAAGGCCCAATTCTCCGCTGGCAAACTCGAGTAGTATTTGCCCCTGGTGGTGATGCATGGCATCCCAAAAACAGGAAAGTGAAACTATCTGTAACAGTGAAGGAGCTTGGACTTTCAAAATACCAATTTCGCCGTCTTAGAGAATTAGTTGGAAAGCGTTATCATCCCGGGAAAGATGAGCTTACCATTACTAGTGAGAGGTAAAATGCAATATAAACAAAAGTTATCTCATGCATTATTTGGTTTTATAAAACTTGATCTGAAAACCTTGAGGTAGCCACATCTGTATTTAATCTTTTCTTTTCCATATTTTGAAGGTTTGAGCATCGAGAAGAAAACAGAAAGGACTGCTTGAGGACTCTTCTCTCACTCATTGAAGAAGCCGGAAAAGCTAATAAATTAGCAGATGATGCTCGAACTTCATATGTGAAAGAGAGACTCCGAGGCAATCCAGCTTTCATGGAGAGGCTGCATGCTAAGTCCCTGAGATTGAGAGAATCCAATCAAGTTTCTGCTTGAGGTTTTCATGTTTGATGCAGGAGTTTTAGAACATTTCAACTGCCAAAATTCTTTATTGCTCCCCAGATTTTTGTTTTCTTTTAAGATTTCTATCTTTATCTTTTTAGTTGCAATCTGGATTCTAGTTTCAGAAACAAGTCTGCATACTGGTGTAAGGCTGCGAAGATCTGATCCTCACCCCCAAAATCTTAGGAGACTCTCAAAGGGTCCAATATTTAGTCATTATCTTTCGTGTTTAGCGCTTAGCGTTGCTGATGTTTTTACCTTTAGCCGGTGGTTTATGCTGGCTGACGTTTAGACATGCTTTGAAGAGTTACTTGTCTTTTTCACTAATAATATCATTTAATGTACATAAGTGATGTTCACTGCAATGCTGATTATTTACAGTTAAAAGATAGTAAATCATCAATTTGGTTAATTGTGTAGACATTTCTCAAATATTTGCTCATTTAATGATAAAAAAATCAAGTAATTGAAGAAAAACAACACAACACACTCTTACAAAAACTTGAAACTGTTGAGCAAAAAAACATTCCCAAAAGTTTTGCATACAAATGTTCAAACAATGCATACTACATTACATGAACATGATCAATTATTGTGGTAGCCTCAACTTGGATTTTACATTTGTCTCATCATCTTAACCGTACAACAACAGAAATTTGGTGACACCATGGAGAAACACTACTTTGCAAAGCACAAGAACTACAAAATCTTTACATGTGACTTGAAATGATTTTCAATGTAGTAAAAGAGGTAGTGGTCAGGTCACTCTTGGAGGTACAATTTTCTCTCCAACAATATTTGTTCCTAAGTGAAGATAAGGCCTGTACTTTGTACACAAACACAGTTTGAGACAAGTTACTGCCATGTTTATTAAAGTGGAGTCTATTGAGCAAGAAAATCATAACTTGCTAAGCAAGGTTGTCCCAATGAAGGAATCCACCATGTCCCCTAGTATTTGTGAATGTATAAGTGGAACCTGAAACTGTTCAATGAAATACTTTAGTGTCATTAGATTTCAAAAACATTAATCCAACCAATCTTTTAATGGAAACCTATAAAGAAGCAGTAATAGGGTATTAGAGTATATATACCTTCATAGCCTTCGAGAACTGGATCATCTGATAACAGAAGTGGTGTGTCTAGGTCAATAAACCTACAGAAGAGTTTGGAATATCGAAATGATTTCGTAAAACAGAAAATGAACACTACATAAGGAAACCAATATAAACCAGCAAAAACTGAGAAGAAAATCTCAAACTTTTCAAATGCAAATAACAATAGTACATACTTAAAACATCCAAGGCCAGCAGCAAGATGACCAGCAAATCCCATAGCAAGTCTTGTCTCAACCATACCACCAATCATCAAATCCAATCCTGCTGATCTTGCTTTTTCAATAATATCCATTGCACCTAGAACTCCAACTTTAGCAAGCTTAATGTTAATCACATCTACAATATTCCCTTCAACTATTCTGTAAACATCAACTAAACTTCTGCAACTCTCATCAGCTGCAACAGACACTCCATATTTTTCTCTCGCTATGTTACTCACATATCCAAGACCATCCCAATCATCTCTGTGAACTGGTTGCTCAAATAGAATAGGGGTCAACCCCATTTCTGTAACAAACCAAAACAAACTAAGCTTATATAAGCAAAAATAATGCAATAAAGGTGCATGTGTGCATTTACTCGTCCGACAACGACAATCATTCAATATCGTGTAGGTTTTAACCGTGTAATTTCTCGAGAACTTCCACTGCTTCGTCAGAGTTATACCCTTCATTAGCATCTAGAATAAACTGACATTTGGGGTGAGCAACACGTATCGCTTGAAGGACTTCTATATCTGCATTTAGATTCTTTCCCACTTTCAGCTTTAATGTCTTGAATCCTTGTTTATAGTACTTAGAAGCCAATTCAGCCGCTTCAGCTGAAGAAACAATTGGAATCTGCATATATATAATAAGCTGGCTTAAACTTGTTCAAATCATTATATTCTTCATAAACATTTGTCTAAGTTTATATAAGATCTTAACTGTTATATCAGTGGTTATGGTATTTGAAGCACCACCAAAAAGCCTCCACAATGGCACACGAATACTACTCGCAACAGCGTCGATTACTGCCATCTCCACTCCAGCCCTAACCTTCAATTTTCGATAGATTGAAAGTGAAATTTCCATAAAAACAAACATCATATTCACAAACAGAAGAACTAGAAAATAATTAGAATCAGAATAACAAACAACAGAAGCACTACGATCAAACATCACTCACTGAAGCAAATTGATGCCCTGGAAGAATGTCACCAATTTTCCCCAACATAGAACCCAATGTTAATGCAGGACATTTCAGCAAGAAAGCACAAGCTTCAGAAGCTTTAACCATAGCTATATCTTGATCCTCTGCAGTAACAAAAGGCAAAATCGGTGCTTCACCCCACCCAACAGCACCGTTACTCAATTCAACTCTAATAGCAACGTTCTCTACTTTCTCCAATTTTGAAGAAGCAATTGTAAAAGGGGAAATCAAGGGCACGTTCAGTGGCCTATTCTCTGCTCTATGAACATCAACAGTGAAAGTTTCTAACAAAGTTTTGAAACCATAAGCGATTGGTTTCGCCGCTGATGTAGCAGAAGTAGCCATGATTATGGAAAAAGAAGCAAACTTTTTGGTGAAATTGATTGAATTGGAGCTGGAGGTGAAATGGGTTGGAGAAGAACATAGGAAACTCTGTGATAATGGTGATTTTATTTGCAATTTCAAATTCAACCCAGTTGAAAAATCCATTGAAACTTTGTGTAGTTTTTTTGTGATTGAATTGTGAATTTTGATCAATGATTTGTGAAGAAATCTATGTTAAGAATTTCCATTTTTAATTCCTTTTATCTATAGTGGAAATTCTTTATATAGAAATAGAATCTAAACCTTCTATGCTCTATGCTTGTTTCATGTTTTACATGTATGATGGTGACAAAATTATATTTTTGGAATATTATTTTTTAACTTTAACATATAGTTTTAAAGGAATATATCATTTTCACAAAAAAAAAAAAATATTTTTAACTTTAACATAAAGTCATGGGACTAGCCGGTTTTCAAACCAATAATTCACATCACAATCATAAGATGAAACTGTATATGATATTTATCAATACTTTATTGGAGTAGTATTTTCATGATGTGTAATATTACTATAAAAAGTGAAAAGATTTCAATTTCAATATATTATATAGCTGAATTATTAAGTAAAAAAATAAATGCGTGTCAGTTAAAGATTCTTTCGCAAACCTTTCGTACAAGTTTTATAATAAAAGAGAAATTATTAATTAGATTAATAGGCTATTAAATAGTTGATTTTTTCCTATGAAAAAGATGGTTATAAGCCTAATATAACTTATAGAGATTTAGACATCTTCTAAGACAACAAGAGAAATAGATTTACAATAAAAGAGTGATTATCATTTTACATTCAAAACGGATCATGTGAGGCTAAACCATTCAAAACATATTCAGATTCTGATCAATCAGAATCTGAGTAGTATTGTTTTTTTTATGCTTTAAACATGATTAATTCATGATCAATTCTTAGCTTATGATCCTATACAGTTGAACAATTATTAGTAAACCCTATTGTTCTTTCAAGAAATTCTCCGGATTTATGTGCTGGTGAATAAGTGTAGGATATATGATGAGGATAACAAGACCCGATCTACTCACTATAAGAATATCAGTGAGAAGAAAAGGAAGGATCAGAACCGTGGGAAACCATATAGTACACCAACTGACAAAGAGAAGCAGAAGAAAAGGCCAAGTGGGGGAGAAACTCTTGCTTCTATCAAGTGTTACAAAAGTGGTGTTATGGGTCATTATGCAAACGACTATACAAGTTTTGAGAAGAAATTCTACAAGGAAAGGCATGACATCTTATTGCTAATTGTAAGAGTAATGTCATAACTTGCTACAATTATGCAGAGCAAGACCACATTAGTACTAATTTTCAAAAGCCAAAGAAAACTCAGTATACAGGGAATGTATTTGCTTTGTAAGCATTAGAACCTACTAGTTCTGATAAATTGATTTGAGGTACGTCTTTTATCAATGATATTCCTCTGATTGCTTTTATTGACATGGATGAAACACATTCTTTTATTTCGCTCGATGATGCTAATTGGTTGGATTTAAAGTTGTCTTCCATAGTTGGGAGTATGGTTATCGATACCTCAACTAATGGTTCGGTGACTACTTCGTGGTTGTGTTTGAATTGTGCATTGTGTACATATGGTAAGAGTTTTTGGATGGACCTAATGTAACGCCCATTTATTTAATTAATTATTTAATTAAATATAGTTGTAGTATGTTGTGTTATGCCGCGTTGATTTAAGTTGATTTCCAAAATATGAGAATATTATGTTGATAATTATAAGTTGGTTTAAGTCGAATTTAATTAATTAAGTTGATATAAGTCGTGGAAGACGATATGAAATATTCTCCGGGTATTGTTGGATATGTTGTTAGAATTGTTTGGACCATTTGGTTGATAATCAGAAGTTAATCGATTAAGTCGGGAATAAGTAATTGTTCGTGAATTATTATTCAGTTGATTTGGCGTTGTGGTGAATTAAGTCGTTAAGTCGGAATATTAGTCGTAAAGTCGAGGAAATAATATTACAAGTGATATTATTGATTATTGGAGCGCGTTGGTTAATGGACTTGGATTTCGTCGGAATTAGCAATTAAATGGGGGTTAAGAACTAGGCTCATTAGTTATAAATGGATTATTATTATTAATTTAATAAAAAAAAGAAAAGAAGAATTAGTCAGAAGGATTTAGTCAGAATAAAAATAAGGAATATAGTAAGAGGAAGAAGTGGAACGTGGAAAAGGTAGAACGAGAAAAATAGGGAGAACGCGGTTACGAGAAGTTGCCGTCGGGAAAGTCAAAATGGAAAGTTAATCGGAGATTCGAAGCGGTCACATATTAAGGTAAGGGTGGAGTTCGATCTTTATAACCAGGTTTGATAAATAATACTATGATTGGGTAGTTTAGGTTGTTATGTATTTTGTTGATTTTGATACTGTTATGAATAATCTGCATCTTGTTGTGGCAATGGTCGCTTGTGTAAAATTGGTTGTCCGATTATTGATTTTTGTTGACTAAAAATCATTTTTATTATGTTGATTTATTGTTAATAATTTTGCGTTGAAAAGATTCTGAAAAAATTATGATTTGGGGACGAAGAACAGAAATTTCAGAGACCGGTAGTGTGGGGTGGAATACCCCAAGTGACCCAAGTGGCGCAAGACACTTCACTAGGTGGCGGATGCCACCAAAAATAAATTGTGAGGGTTGGGGGAATGCTAAGTGGCGCAAGCCACTCTAGAATGTGGCAAGAGCCACATTGGCTAGTAAGAAGTGACACAAGCCACTTTAAAGAGTGGCAGGAGCCAACATTGTCTTATAAAGTGACAACATGAGTGGGAGGCAACTAAGTTCTTAATATTATTAATTAACTACAATAATAATTCCTTAATGTTATATTAATCATGTTGTTAGGAATAAATAGTTTATTAATTATAGTGATGAATATTTTAATTTTTATGAAGTAGAAAATTTTAGTAAGAATCAAGAATCAGTTAATATTTAGAATAATCAGTTTTTACAATGAACATTGTATTGTGTAGTTTGACAGAAAAATATAGACTTAAGAACTTTATCAGAAGCTGTAGCAGGTAGGTGTCTATGACATAAAATATTTAGCAGAACACAAAAATTTCGATAATTGTAATAAACTCATGATAAGTCGCAGAAAGTTCAAAATTGTGTCGGTTTAGCCAAATTAGGCGAAAAACGTAGTTGCCTGAAATTTAACGAAATTGATTGAGGTAAGTCGGGTAGATTAATAGTTGATTTTGGTTACGTTGTTTTGTCAAAAATATGTTGTATAGTCGTTTTGCAGGTACAGTTAAGTTGTTGTATGTTCCCGGTTTACGGAATAATTCTAAAGTTGTTATGTTGAAGGCTTTATAAGCCAAAGTTGATTTTAAGCTGCCTTTGTCATATAAGTTGTTTGCGTTGCTTGTTTATATCGTATGAGTTGCTCATGTTGTCTACGTTGTTTTGTGTTGCCGAAGTTGTTGTGTTGTTCAAGTTAAAGGCTTATTAGCCAACATTGATTTAAGTTGTTCATGTCGTATAAGTTGTTTATGCTGCTGATGTTGATGATGTTGTGTTGTTTATGTTGTTGAGTCGTACATATCACATGACATATGTGAATTTATAAGTAGGAGCCGTTGCTCACACCACGTTGGCCTGGATTGACAATTAAGTTGAAAGTTAAAGGCTTATGCCTTGATGCCTCGGTAAATTGGCAAAATTATTAAGTTGAAGGCTTATGCCTTGCAGATACCTCGATAACCTGGTATATTTTAAGTTGGGAGTCTTACTCCAATGGTACCACATGCATATGCATAGTCGAGTCGCATTTGTGTTGCATTATTTATGTTGGTTATGTCGTTGAAGTTGATAAGTTGTTATATCGTTCAAGTTAGTAAGTCGTTATGTTATTTTCAAGTTGATTAAGTGAATTGTTTTGATTAGGCCGATTAAGTAGTCCTTGTTGAATATATGACTATGTGGTTTGTGTAGAAAATGTTGATGAATGTAATAGTAGTAAAATAAGTTGATAAAAGGTGGATGATTGTTAAGTCGTTGTTCTGTTGTTGATGTTGTGAAATGGTGAATTAATTATGATCCTTATCTTATTATTGTTCATCATATGCCTTTTGTAATTGTCGATATCTCACCCCTTCTGTTAGAATGTTACCCCTTCTGTTTGAATGTTACCCCTATGTTGGAAGTATTCGATAACTACGAAAGAGTTAGAATACCCATTGGAGTGAAGTTCCAAAGAATTAAGTCAGAAGCTTTGTTGATATGTCGATTTTGGTGATTGTAAGCTGGAGTTAGACTCGATAAACTTGGTATTTTTCATATAATTAGAGTGCATAGTGAACGCGTGGTGTGGTATAGTTGTTCGTATGTGAATAAAAAAGACGTTGATAGTTGATTGAGTTGATGTTGTGTTTAAGTTGTGTTTTCTTGTGTTGATGTGTTCTAGGTTTTAAGTTGGTTACTCGTTATGTTGTGTTGATAGTTGTCAAGCGTATTGCTCGAGGGGTCTTCGTGTTGTTGCCATCGAAGTTGTGTATTATTATTTATGCTATACATGGGTTGCCTTTGGAAATGAGAGTTGATTAGTCGAATGAAGTAATTATTTGGAGTAGTTGAATCGGATAAATTTTCGAGGACAAAAATATTCTAAGTGAGGGAGAGTTGTAACACACATTTATTGAATTAATTATTTAATTAAATATAATTGTAGTATGTTGTGTTATGTCGCATTGATTTAAGTTGATTTCCAAAATATCATAATATTATATTGATAATTATAAGTTGGTTTAAGTGGAATTTAATTAATTAAGTTGATATAAGTTGTGGAAGACGATATGAAATATTCTCCAGGTATTGTAAGAAGATATCATGGTGTCTTCGGATTCTTCTTGATTGTAAGAAGATATCGATTAGCAAGACTGGATCATGACCATACATCAGTCGAAAGGGTGTCATATTAGTAGCTTCTTTAGGGGATGTTCAACATGCCCATAGAATATGTTCTAATTTCTTGTGCCAATTCTTTGGATTTTTCCACACATGTTTTTTTTATCAGACCAATCACAACCTTATTTGTTGCTTCAACCTGACCATTATCCTGAGCATAATAAGATGTAGATGTTAATAGTTTGAAACTCGTTTCTTTAACAAACTCCTAAACTTTTAGACCAATGAACATCGATCCTTGATCAGTTATAATAATATCCGGGATTATAAACCTATATATAACATGTCTTTGTATGAATTCGATTACAGCGTTTTGATCCACATTTGTCAAGGGTATAACTTCAATCTATTTTGTAAAATAATCAATACCAACTAAGATATATCTTTGACTTTTGGGTTATGTTGGTCGAATTTCTCAAACTAAATCCAAAGACCAACCTCTGAAGGGCTAATGTTTAACGATCAAATGTAATTTACTTGCAAGAACATGTTGTATGCCTGCATGCACTTGTCATTCATGGCACCCTTTTGCGAACTCGATGTAATCTTTAAGCATGGTAATACATTCCTTGTCAAAATAATAGCCACTTCATTTTATGATCTACCTGATGTACCCCACATGCCCTACTATGGCCAGTCAAAAGGGCTAAATATGCCTCAGATTCACTAAGACACTTGAGCAAGATTCCTTCAAAAGTCTTTTTAAATATCTCACTTACTAAAAGAACGTAACTTAAAGCTCGGTACCTGATTTTTAATTCAGCAGACATTGTTGGGTTTTGTAAGTACTTCATTATTGGCTTTCTCCAATCTTCTTCCATCAAGCTATTTATAGCTAGTATCTCAAAGTTCTCTTCGTCATCATACCCAAGCTTTATTGTCTCCAAATCTGATGGGGATAACCTGGTTGATACCATTCTTCCTCTAACGTCGCTCGCATATTGTATTTTTTCCTTTGAAATTTTATACCTTGAAGCAATATGGGCCATATCATTAGCCTTTTGATTTCCTAGTCGAGGTATGTGTCGAATGGTTACCATTTCAAATCTTTTCAAAAGTCGATTAGCTATCACAAAATACACTATCAGATTTTCCTTAACGCATTTGTATTCTTTTGTGATTTGGTTTATGACTAACTCTGAGTCTCCTATTATTTTGACTCGAGTCGCCCAAATTCTAACAAAATTTCAAGTCCTGATATCAAAACCTCGTACTCAGCCTCATTGTTCGAACAAAGTCCTTCGACCTCATACTTGAATTTTGTTAGGAGAAATAACTAATACTCCCACGCCCGTTCCACCTTTATGATTAGATCCGTTGAAGTATAACTTTCAGGGTTTAAGTTAAAGGTAATTTAATAAGCTTTCGACATTAGAGTGGTTGACTATAAAGTCTTCCACTACTTGTCCTTTAACAACCTTTAGAGGCAAATAAGTCAAAGAATATTCAGTTAATGTCAATGCCCATTTACCAATTCAACTATGCATAGTTGGTTTAGACAACATATGCTAAATAATATCAAAATGAGATGAAACATAAACATCAACTGGTTTTATATAATGCTTCAACTTTGTACATGAGAAATAAAGACATAAGCATAAGTTTTCGACTATGCTATATCTAGTTTATGTATCATTCAAGACCCTATTGAGGTAATAAATGGCTCTTTCGATGCCATTTTTATCCTCCTGAGACAACATGCTCCTTAACGTCTTGTTTGATGCAAATATATACAATCTTATACTCCTATTTCAACGAGGCGTCAAAATCAAAGGGTGAATCAAGTACTCCTTGATCTTGTCAAAAGCCTCTTGTTGAGCTTTCCCTCATTTGAAGCCTTCCTTCTTGAGTCAAAGCAGAGGTGAAAAGGCTTGGGTCTTGCCACTTAGGTTTGAAATGAAACTCCTTTAGAAATTAATCTTGCCCAGTAATGACTCCAATTCCTTCTTTGTCGAAGGCATTTTCGCCTTCATAATGACCTTGGTCTTGTTCTGGTTTATTTCAATTCCCTTTTTGTGGACCACGAAGCCTAGGAAATCCCCCACATGCACACAAAAAGAACACTTGAGAGGATTCATTTTTAGACCATGTCTTCTCATCCTTTCAAAGGATTGTCGAAGGTGGTCAATGTGATTCTTCCCCAGAACAGACCTAACAACAATGTCATCTATATAAATTTGCATAAAAGTCGCTATAAATTCATGGAAGATCGAATTCATTGCCCTTTGATATGTTGACCTAAAGTTTTTCAAACCAAAAGGCATGAAAACCCATGCACTGGTGCCTAAGGCCCTAAGGCATTGAAATGTCATTTTTGGCACATCTTCGTCACCAATGAATATCTGGTTGTACCCAGAATACTCACCGAGCATGCTAAGGTATTCATGTCGCATAGAAGAATCGACTAGCATCTCCACCACATGCATTTAATACTTATCTTTAGGGTTGCAACAATTAAATCCCTAAAATCAATACATACCCTTAAAGTACCATTTTTCTTAATGACTGGTACAATATTGGCAATCCATTTGACATACCTGGTCGTACGAATGAATTTACATCTGAAAAACCTTTTGACCTCTTCTTTGATCTTCGAGAGAACCTCATGTCAAAGCGTCTTGAGGCATGCTTGACAGGCTTTTTCCCATGCTTTATTGACAACTTCAGTTCGACCAGATCTCTTCTTAAAGCAGGCATCTCGTCGTAATCCCAAGAGAAGCAATCTTTATACTCTTTCAGCAGTTGGATTACTTCGACCTTGAGCTGTGGGCTGATGTTGGCACTGATGTATGTCGACCTTTTTTTCTTCTTCTGATTTTGTTGCTAACAGATCCTTCTCGAAACCCAAAGGCTTTTCATCATAGATGGTGTCGAGCCTCTTGTCTTGTACTTCCTCCCGAACCTTATCAGGTGGTTATAGATCGAAGTCCTTGTTAGGACCTTGTTGGTGCACTGCATCTTTTTTGGCTTCGACAACTATGTACCTTACTTCAGCCTCAAAGGCCGCTTTCAATTTATTTTCGGTTATGTAAGCCGAAATCCTTTCGGGCGTTTGGGACTCAACCATCGTAACCAAATTCGCTTCCCCAACCAATATGTTGGATTCCTTTTGTCCCTATATATCCCAGATCTTCTTCGTTTACAACTTCCCTATCCCATTGAAATCCATGGGTTGGGTGCAGGTAAAGGGAGCAAAATATATTGTCCATGTATGTGAAGTCGAACCCTGCTGGAATGTAGGGAGCTATGTGGGTCAGGTTTTTATCGAAGTTCCTTTTATCAACCTGGTTGACTTCAGTTATATATTAGCTTTGGTCGACCTCTATATTCTCCACGATTCCATCAATGCGCAAAATTGTTACCCTTTAGTGCATCGAAGAAGGATAAAAACTAGTAGAATTTAGATTATAAATAAAAATAAAATTACAACTTTGAGAATAAAAAGATGAATAGAAAAAAAGGAAATGCTTTGAATGTCAACCAATGACAAACATATATCAGAATAAAATATATTTATATTATAAAAATACTGATATTACATTGTAATTGTAAGCATTTCAAATAATTGCATGCATAAAATTGTCTTACATGACCGTGCATTACCTTTAACCCCAAAAGACGAGTCTCCGTAATATTTAAATAATAAAAAAAGTAAACTAATATTTATGAGAGCTGATTTTCTTAAAAAAAAAGTTGGGTGTTTGTAGTACGGTTTAGATCGGTTTTGAAGTAAAATATATTTTGATATAAAGATAAATTTACTTGCGATTTGATTCGGGTTTGAATGATTGGTTAAAAATTATAATTCAATCCGATCAAATTCCATGCAATTTGATTTAGATTGTTTTTTTGAATATGTAAATTACAAAATATATATTTTATAAATATTATAAAAATATTAATAAACAATAAATTTGATAATATATATATATATATATATATATATATATATATATATATATATATATATATATATATATATATTAAAAGTTAAGATTATGATCGCTTATGGTTAAAACAAATAAAATAATAAAAATAAATAAATTCAATCAAACAAATAAATAATATTTAAAATATAAATATCATCTAATAATAAATTAACATAATATATCATACTAAAATAAATAAGTATAAAAATATATATGTGATTTAATTTGGTTTGATTCGGTTTTAAAAAATCAATCTGAAATTCGATCCGAACCAAATAATTTTTACAAAATAATATTTAAACACATTTAATAATTTCTGATTTTCTATAATTATTTGTTTTCTTAATTAATTTATAATTTTTATTTGGATGAGTTTGAATTTTAACACCCGTACCACATAATATATATTAAAGTAACCTTGATATTTATTTTTGGAGTTTGACACTTGCAAAACGTAAACTCGTTTTTATTTAGAGGTCTAATGAATTTTATATAAAAATAAAACATTTTTAAAAGGTTTAAAGAAAAAGTTTGAACTGCCTTATAATTAAGCAGATTCTAAACCTACATTATTTTTTGGCAAATTTTCCACTTCAAGTATTTTTCTATTTTATAATAGGGGATGAATATATTATCATCAACTTGGCGTGGTTTGCATGAAAAGTTCACAAAGATGTAAAATAACCCTCAAAATTAATAAATCCAAGTAATTTCTTATTTAAATATTGAGCACGAAATGTCATTGCTTGTCTATGAAGAAGAATATAAGAAAGAAGTTTTATATAAAGCAAAAAATGGAAGTAACTATGCCGTACAATATTTATTCTGATGCTATGATGAAATTGGCAAACCATGAACAGTGATATTTCTACATTTAAAGAAAATACATGAAATTTTATTTTTGGTAGAGGAAAAAAAGTGATACCATTATTTTATCTTTGTCCCTTTTATATTTTCTTTATGATTTGATTGTGACAGGTAATGAAATAGCCCCATAGACAAAAATAACATGAAAGAAAATGAAAGGTAACAACAATTATAGAATACATATTTAACAGCAACAAAAGAAAATACAAAACTATATGCCCAGAAAAATAAAATCATTCTCCTTAAATTGTAACCAACATTTGTAAATATTGCTTACCAGTATTTTTTTTTTAAATTATGATTTGGTTAATAAATTAGATGACATCAATTTGATTTTTATTTGAGGTTGTTGAGTACAATTTTGTGACACTTTTTTTGTCTCATTTCTATCAATCCAATGTTTGTAATCTATATCTATGGCCTCCACTTGCACATATCATACTCATTTTGTGATTCTTAATTTAATTACATATTTTAGGAAATTTTGCTTTAATTTGAAAAAAATAAAATAACATCCGGACTTAAAAAACTCACTTTGCATCAAAATTACAAAATTCTATATTTGTCTTATCTTCTTCAAGAATTTAAGCTTTAAATAACTTTGATAGGAATGTTTATATATATATATATATATATATATATATATATATATATATATATATATATATATATATATATATATATATATATATATATATATATATATATATATATATATATATAATATTATAAGAGGTGCATCTGACTATATCAATACAAAGAACAAGACATCAGTTCAACTACAAGTCGGACGACTTAAGTTAAAACAGTAGTCAGAGTAACAAATTATTCAAATTTTTCCCGATCACAACTCAATCCTATGGCAATTGTATAATCATCTCCAATCCATCCAACTTTTTCAAAGAACCACGGTAAAATAAAAATAGAATTCCAACAAAACCAAATGATCCAACAAAAGCTAAACCAAAAATCTATTATACAGTGAATAAAGTTAATAAAGCTCGTGTATTGATGTTAAATTTAAGGGTTTTCACCAAAATAAAATTAGAAAAGTATGTTCTAATGTTGTTTAAAATCATTTCACATAAATTAAGACAAGCAATCAAAATTGTATTTATTAATTATTATCAAAATATTCTAATTTTTTTCAAAATTTTTAAATTAAATTGGAAATATTTAAAAAATGAATAATTTATTTAACTCTAAATATATTATATATCAATCAATTGTAGTGTGTAATTTTAGAATTTGAATTGTCATAGAGGAATTGTAATTGTAATCTGGTGAATATGAGAATAAAAATTGAAAAATAAAAATAAAATTACGAAGATGAAAGAGAAAAATGAGAGAGATGATATAGAACTATAGCTGTTATTTTTCTTTAATAAGTCACAATTGTATCAAAGAAAAACTAAGTATTAGGAGTACTCAAATCCCTCATAAAAAAGAGACAGAATTAAAGTTAGAATAAACAATACAAAAGATCGAAATTTAATCCGAAAAACTAATGTGTGAGTGAAAAATCGACTCTAGACAAATTCATTCCCAAGCTAAAATCTTGATTTTTTTTGCCAACAATCATCGAAGGAGACCGCCAAATCATTGAAAATAATGTCATTGCAGAGGTTCCAAATAGATTAAATTGTCGCCAACCAAACTATTCAAACAATATTTCTAAGCTTCTTCTCCTTAAACAAGAGTCTCTATAAGAAAAATCAGTTATCTCTTTCATGCTTAATCCTAAGCTTTGATCCAGTTTGATTAATTTTTTTTGCTTTTTATATAGTGAAATTGTCGAGTTTTTTAACTTGAATTTCTTTTTATTATTTTTATAGTGAAATTGTTGAGTTTTTTTTTTTTAATTTATATTGTTTTTTAGGTGACTTCTAGGATGAGCGTGCAATTAAATCCCTCACCCATATACCATTAATCATGACCATTAGATTAAATAAGTCCACATAATTTCAATATTCATTACTACATTAGATTCCTTTCATCCCTCTCTATTATGACCAACAATTGTTTCTTTTTCTTCTTCATCATAAAGTACTTCCGTTAACTTTTTCTTCCCTATTAATTCTTCAACAAGCATTTACAATTTATTTTATTACCTGAGCAATTATTATTTATTCTATATTTCCTAATAAATAAACTAAATTCACCTCTAAAAAAATAGAGAAGGAAAAGTTACATGAACAATTATTCCATTTACGGTAGTTAGTGTAATTTCTAAATAATTTCTATGAGTGAATCTAATTTATTACATGACTAATTATTGCAGTAAGTGAATTCGAATTTATTACATGGACAATTATTCACGTTAGTGTGTTAAGAGTAATTAAAGGCCATTATTTCTCCATCATAAGTCATAACAACTCTCAAATTAAAAATACATTGGAAGAGGATGAGCAACAAATTAAAAAAGGGAGAGAAACTTTAGGAAAAAGTGAGGTTTTTCTCGAGAGAAATGGTAAAGATGATAAGAGGAGATGGTGCAACAAGTTAAAAAAGGAGAAGAAACTTTGGGAAAATGTGAGGTTTTTCTTAAGATAAACAGAAAAGATGATAAGAAGAACGAGTAGTGGTAGGGTTAGGAATTGTGTAAGGAAAGTTACAGTTGTTCTTATTTCTTACACAATTCATCTAGACCCTTTAAATATATCTTATGGTATATAAAAATGGTCTATCTATGAACCACTTATTTGATGGTTCAATCTAGATGTAATCTGTTTTTTTTTTAATGTTTTTATAGTACAATTACAAAATTATTGGTAATTTCCCTACAAGCCGATAAATCTAATATCACAAAAAAATTAGTGGTGATTTAAACCACTCATAGTATGAGCATTTAGGCTTGGATCGATTAAGAAATTCAAGCCACCACCAAGAGTTTTGAATCACCCTTATAATAATATCTTCTTCATTTGCAATCAAATCATTAAATAAAACTTGATTATGACCCCACAAAAATGTCCAGCGTGCCGACATCCAAATAAAACTTGTCGTCTCCTTAGAAGTAGACTTCTCCAATAACAAGAACCATTTAAGTAGGTGATCACACACATTATCAACATCCTCCCACAATATATCCATCCAATTAGCTAGCTTCCTCCAAACCTCGCGTATACGAGGACACCAATAAAAAAAATTGGTTCCTATCCTCAATATTATTGAAGCAAAGGACACACACAAGATCATAGGAACAAGAGATTATTCCTCTGGTTGCCAAATTCAATCTCGTTGGTAACCTATCCAAGACCAAACATCAACCAAATGATCTTACTTTAATCGGACCTTGGTTTGGCACATAACTTCCACGCAATGGATACCTTATCATCCTCACCGGACCAGATAAAATTACGTCACGATTAGGTCCTTCAAAATTTTTGTCGGCAATTTAAAGAAGGATAGGTGATAAACAAGAAGGTTAAAGAGGACCAAATTAATAAGAGTGATCCTCCCTCAAAATGATATCATCTTACCATGCCAAGACGCCGTCCTAGATTTGAAACAATCCACAATCTGTTTCCAAAACGTCACCCTTATCTGATTTCCCCCAACTTCTATCCCAAAAAATCTAAACGGCAAGGTGCCTAAGTTGCATGCCAGGAATTGAGCCGCGCCAGCCAAGAACGACTCCTCAAGACCAATACCAAAAATCTTTCTCTTCCACAAATTAATGCGAAAACCAGATAGTATTTTAAAACCCCTCCAAATTGCTTTTATCCCCAAAATATCTTCCGTCGATCCATTGCAAACCAACATGATATCGTCTGAAAATTGGACCAGATTAACTTGCTCCACTTCGGAAAATCTATACCCATTCATGATGCCTTTTGAAGTAGCTCTACACAATATCACAGCTTGGCCCTCCGCAATGAGAGTAAAAAGGAAAGGTGATGATGGGTCACCTTGCCTAAGGCTTGTCGAGGCTTTGAAGGCAGAAGTTGTACCACTGTTGCTAAGAATTGAGATGTAACTATTTAATGTCCCACCTTTTAGCCACTTCCACCATCTAGAGCTGAAATTCATGGCCTTCAAAGTTTCTTCAAGGAACTCCCAGCTTATGCAGTCACAGGCCTGCACTAAATCAACTTTGAACACCAAACATTTTCCTTTCTGCTTCTTCACCAGATCAAGCAATTCGTTAATCAATAGAACCCCGTCCAATTACAGGCGTCCCAAAATTGATGTCGTTTGATTTATGGAAACCAACTTATCCATTACACTACTTAACCTACAAGCCATGAATTTCGAAATGATTTTATACACACTACTAATCAAACTAAATATAGGAAAATAATCTTGCAAGCCCAAAGGATTTTCCTTCTTAGGGACAAGGGATATGAATGACGATGCGAATGCCTTAGGCAAAGACATATAATGATGAAAATGCTGAATAAACTTTGTAATATCATCACCAACATTACTCCAACAATGCATCAAAAAATTCAGATTCAGACCATCAAGCCCATGACTTTTGCTTCCAACATTAGACGAAATGACCTCCCAAATTTCCTCAACAGAAAAAAGCTCAGTCAACATTACATTGTCAGTAGCCGATGACTAATGAACATCTAATAGATCAAAATTCACTCCCCTACCATCCACCCTCTTAAATTTTTGTTCGAAGAAGCTTATGGTGAACTTGTAACACGGTGGGAGAACTGACTTTTTATTTATGTTGCGGATAGCAAGAGTCGCCACCGACTTTTATTTTATCCAACTTAGGAAAGGCAATAAAAGAATAGGAAAGACCTTAAAAAGATTTGAGTTCGGGGGGTAAGTTATACAAAGGGAAGGTGTTAGCACCCTTTGTATCCATGGTTATCCATGAGCTCTTAATTACTTAGCTCACTTTACTTTTGTTTGAAAATAGTGGAGGTGTATTTAGAAAAATATTTTTAACTTTGTAATGATCCTCGTATGGATGTATACAAAGCGTTTAGTTTGAAAATGTCTTGAAAAGTGGGGTGTAAAGAGTGTTTTGAAAGAGTGAGCAAGTAATTAAGTGCTACCTACCCTAAGTTGGTCTTTCTTGTTATTTATTTCCTTTAAAGGGTAAGATTGTCCTTACTATTAAGGAGTAAGTAGTCTTTACCTTGGATATTATAAGGGACGGGCGTAAGGTCATCATATGGTCATAGAAGGCAACATGTAGGGGTGTCTTAGTAATTCGAAGAGACTATCATCATTTTCGTAGGGTCATTGAGGGACAAGAACATTATTTTGTAGGCAACTTCGAAGGGACTATGATCTTTTAATCTTGAAGGGACTTGATGATTTTTTACTTGAAGGGACTTTACTTTTAAGACACCCCATTTTCGAGGGACTTGACCATTTATTAAGGCAACCAAGAGGGGAACCCTAAAAAATGAAGATGACGATCGTAGAACGATCGACTTACGTGTGTGAATTGTAACACCCTTCTACCCCAAAACATAATATTTAAATAATATCAGAGTAATCATCTAAAAAAGGGTATCACATATCATCATATTTCAAAACTTCATAATTCAAAACTTCTTAAACATAATTTTTACCATCCTGAATTTAACATCATCAAATAGAAAACATTTATCCAAATAACAACATAACTGCAAACAGTTTAACAGAATAAAACCCATCCTAGTGTTACATGACACAGAGCAGGACACATACACCAGAACCACTTCTAAGGAACACTAAAGCACGCTCCGAGACTCATGAATTACTCCTATTGCACTGCAGGACTATTCTTTGACATCTGCAAGTTACCCACGAAGGAGACAACATTTCCAAGCAGTCAAGGTGAGTAATCATAATATATCATAAACGTACCAGAATATAGAATCATAAATAAATTAGTACACATATCATGACATCATCAACTACAAAATTCAGCAACAACCACAACACGATCATGAAATCAAACAACACCAACACAGTCATGAAATTCATCCAGAATATGCAATTTTAACATCCTGATATGCAATATGCATGTGGTACCATTTTCATTGTGAGATGGATACATGACCATCAACCCTCCACAAAGGAGCACATCGTAAATCATCGAGACACTTCAATTCACACAATGGGATTGAAGCAAATAAATAGGCCGAAGCCCCATTGTGAATGTTATGAAATGTAATGATGTGCTACATCGTAATTTTATCAAAATAATTCGCATCATTCATTTCAATCAGCAAAACAACCATCAAATAATCATATATATCATCATGACATTACACCCAGAACACTGGTCCTATAACCACTCCGACACATCAAGAATTAACCCGTACCCGGTAAATTATGAGTTAATTACAAGGTTATTTCATAACTTCATTTATAAAAACTTTTGCATTTTTTTCTCATTTTTATTCATCAAAATAAAGTTCAGTTTATGCTCGTACCGACGCTTCAAACGAAATGCGAATCAGACTTACGGTTTGAAAGTTATGAATTTTTAAAGAATTAAATTTTTCTTCTCAAACAGTGTTAACCGGTTAACCCATAGCGTTAACCGGTTAACGCCGACGAAATTTCCAGAAATTTCCAAAATTACAATGGTTAAGCGGTTAACCCATAGCGTTAACCGGTTAACGCACGTTTTCCAGCAGTCCCCTGCTATACAATTGCAGACTGTTCCAACACCAAAAACCCCCAAATCTCATTACGGGTTTCACATCAAAACACTCAAAAACCATTCAAAAACATCAATTAAACCTCAACAACATCCAGAAAACAATTATACAAGCAAATATACGATTATAATTCATTCTAATCGCTCTAATTCATCAAGATTTCTCATATAAACTCCACCTAAATCAAAAACCCCTAAAACTCATAAACTCACACAATCCTAATCTATTCATAATCCAATTCTTATGCAATTACAATAGATTATGAAAACTCCCCATACCTTAGAGAATTTTGCCGCTTTACACTCTTCTCTGGGGTTCTCCACAACCTCCTGACTCTGAGCTTCCTCTTTCTTCAGAGCACTTCACCAAACACGATAGAAAAAAACACAAATGAGAAAACTGATCGTGTATTCCTTTTTACCAAAACCCATTCCAGTTGAGTCTTTTCCCTCTTTACCCTCATATATTTCACAAAAGGACCACCTTACCCTTTTCTTTAATATATTTTTAATAATAATAATAATAAAATAGTATAATAAAACACTATTTATCCTTATTATATAAAAATACTCTTTTTCTCCAAAATTCTCTAATTAACCCAAACTCTCCAAATTTTCTAAATTAATTAAATAAATGACTAAATAATTAAATTTAGTCATTACTATTAAGGAGTAAGTAGTCCTTACTATTAAGGAGTAAATAGTCTTTACCTTGGATATTATAAGGGACGGGCGTAAGGTCATCATATGGTCATAGAAGGCACACGTAGGGGTGTCTTAGTAATTCGAAGAGACTATCATCATTTTCGTAGGGTCATTGAGGGACAAGAACATTATTTTGTAGGCAACTTCGAAGGGACTATGATCTTTTAATCTTGAAGGGACTTGATGATTTTTTACTTGAAGGGACTTTACTTTTAAGACACCCCATTTTCGAGGGACTTGACCATTTATTAAGGCAACCAAGAGGGGAACCCTAGAAAATGCAGATGACGATCGTAGAACGATCGACTTACGTGTGTGAATCCTGTTTTCAAATATTTATCTTGATAATTAATTTTCTAAGTCCATATTGTTCAGTTAATTCTTTTCACGCCCTAGATTATTAACCACACAGTAAATATAATAAAATAAAGGCATAAATTTAAATTTCCTACACTATTACATGGCTTCGGGGCAATTACATAATAATAATTGCGGAAAATATAACCTAAATATTAATGCGAAATAATTACATAATAAGGCGAACAATAAATGAATAACATAAAAATGAGTGAAAATAGGAAATAAATAAAAAAGGTTTGCAAATTAGGTTAAAGAAAGAAATTAGTATTAAGGTTTAAAAAATTTTAGGCTTAGGAAATTTTTTAGGGTTTTAAGGTTTGAGAAAAAGTTTTAGGGTTTAATGAAAAATCAGGGTTTGTGGCAAAAATCAAGGGTATTATTTAACATAAAACTAAATAAAATAATTTTACTAAAATTAAATATTACATATTATAAATAAGTATAATTTTTAAGAAAAATTATAGGTTATTAGTGTTGGTGTAAGCCCTAGAGGCCAATACTTTTTGGTACTTGTATCAGATTATTCGTTTAATAATAAAAGACATTTCTTTATTATGTTTGTCTTTCAGAATAATAAAGTCCCTAGAATAGTTAGTCTGTTTAATGAAATGTTAAGTGTGACTTAATCATGAGATCCCATTAAACATAAAGACATTATTCTTAAAATATCTGTAGTCAAGCTTTATTGCAAAGTGGGATAACATTAAAGCATTGAGACTATTATGAAGATAGACTGATGATCACATCTCATGGATCATGGATAAAGAGTTATCAAGTCTTGACATAGGTATAAATATTAGGAGTAATATTTATACCGGATTGACCCGCTATGAGAATACTACATAGTATGTTATGCAAAGTGTCATAAGTTATTCTCATGGTGATAATGGTGTATTACCACCCTTCGACCTGAAACCACTATGGACCCTAGATGTAGAGTCGGGTGCTTTATTGCTGATCAAACATTATCCGTAACTGGATGATCATAAAGACAGTTGATGGGCACTCCACGAAGCATGCTGAGGGACATGAGTGTCCTAGATGGAATTTGCCAATCCTGCATAACAGGAGAAATGTCTAAGGGCCCAATATTGAACTGGACAAGGATGACACAGTGTATGCCTTGTGTTCAATATAGACATAGGGGCAAAAGGGTAATTGTACAAACATATATTATCACGAAAAAGGTTTTGTCAGATCACATGACATTTTCGTGACTTGGGTAGCAGTGATGTGTTGCTAGATACCGCTCACTGTTTATTATGTTAAATATATAATTTAATATAATTACCAACGTTACGAAATCCTACAGGGTCACACACATAAGGACAGTTTGATGAGAGATAGAGAAATCAAAGGAACACCGTAAGGTACGGTGCACTTAAGTGAAAATAGAAATTCGGATAATATAATAATAATTATTGATATTTTATAATGGTTATAAAATAATAATAAAATAAATATATTTATTATAATAATAGTTATTATAATAATATATAATATTATTATGGATCATGTGAATTGGGCTTTTAGCCCGCAGCCCACAAGAGAGTCTATAAAAGGAACCCTTGTGATGAAGCTTTCACTTGATGTAATTTCGTTTTGATTCTCTTTTCTCACTCAAATAATTCCGTTCGTAAGCAGCTAGCACTGTGACCGGAAGCTGTTCGTGTGGACTGAGTAGAGGCGTTGCACTTCATCAACGCTTGTGATCGCTGCATCAAAGATCTGAATCGCCACAAAGAGGTAACGATTCTATCACTGACCATGCTCATTCGTAAGGATCACTAAAGGAAATTTTGTTTTTCCGCTGCGTTTAGATCGCAATTTTCCTTCAATTAGATTAAGGATTAAATTAGGGTTAACCATGGTTTAAAGAATAAACAATTAACTAAAAAATTAAAGAAATTAATAAAAATGAAATAAAACCAATTTTTTTGCCAAAAAATGGACAACCAGGGTTTGAACTCACGCACTTGCTTTCCCAGGTCACACTCTCCCTACACTAGGCTGCATCTGCGCTGGTGAACAAAACATGAAGCATGATAATTATATAATAAAACTTATAAATATGACAAGTTAGCAAAAAAAAACGTCCAAGGTTGGACTCGAACCCACGCCTTCATAGTAAACAAATGCTTCCCTTACCACTGAGCCAAACGCGCGTTCGCGTCATCTACCTGAAACAAAAATATTATATAAAATAACAATTATTCAAATTGAATTTTCACGCCAGAATTCATCTCCTACCTTCAGCCGCCCAGTTAGGTTTTAGTGACACTTTTTTCGTCACTAAAGCTTGTAGTGGCAGATTTTGTTCGTCACTACAAGTCCTGTAAACAAAAACATGAAAAATAAGCCATATAAATCCAGTCCAACCATATAATTCATTCAATTACAGTCTTATAAGGTCAATTAAACCATTAATTTCATGAAAAATCAACTCTATATCGTATCCCTAATTCTTGATTTCAAGAACCCTAATTATGGCACTACACACATTCGACCACGAATCCTTGAATTGATTTCCTAGAAAACATCCTTGCAACACCACAAACACAAATCAACAATAAAATATTATTTATAATGCATAAATATATGAAATCGAAAAAGCCATATAAGTAAGAAAAACAAGGATTCAGTTTATGTTTTTCTTGATGATTTTGATGATGAAAACGATTGAGACATGTTCAATGAGCACCAAGGAATGATTTGCAACCTTTGGAATACTTTGAAAGAGCCTTGAATGCCAAAATCGAAAATTGATTTTTTTGGAAAAAATTGAAGTTTGAAAGGTGCACTCTTGCCTGAATTTTTCGTCCCCAATCCTTGTAGTTTGCTTATGGTTATGTAGTGATGTTATTAGGTCAAGATTTTGGGCCTTGGTTGTATGGATTTAAGTTGCTTGCATGTGAAGAAATCTCATTGTCATAATTGTCACAAAAATCAAATATTCTCATATCACATTGGTCTTGTACGAATTTGGAGATTACCAATCACTTTGAATACCATATATTTGATCCAAAATAAATTTCAAACCAAATATTTGATTTTATATAATTTATTTTAATTAAAAATGATTTTAAATGATTAAAATAAAAAATAAAAAATAAAAATCAGAAAATATGGTCATTGGATCGTGAATGGTCTTATCTTTGAGTTTGGATTGAAATATTGTAGGCCCATTTAGAAAGAATTGGAGTTATGGCCCTTTTTACTTCATACACCTCTTGAAAATTGCCCAAATTCAACAATGCATAACTTCCTCAATTTTGATCCCATGAAGGTGTTCTAGGACTTTTTAGAAAGATTAGAGTGTCCTCTAATCATACCTTTTGGTCCCATATCCATATAATTTACCATTTTTAAATTACGAGCTTTGGAACAAGTTGACTTTTTGTTGACTTTCTAAAAACCTATAATGTCTTAGTTCATATCTTTAAATGAAGCATTTTTGGACTTGGCTTGTGAGACACAAAGTTGTAGATAATTACATTTCCTTCAAAATGAGCTTTGGATGGGAAATTTTTTATGAAGTATGTGAAAGTTATGGCTGGTCAAAGTTCAGTTGACTTTTCCTACCCAAAACCCTAATTTAGCAACTCCTGATTTTTGATGATTCTGAGGTTTCCTTGATGAATCATGATCAACCCTTGATCAAATGATGAATTTCACCTCATAATATTGATGTTGACCAAAAATCTTGAAGTTTGACTTTGTATTGACCATAATTTACTTCTTGACCAAGTTAACTGATTTTTAAGTATCTGAGCATCTGACTGGCCAAACTTGTTGGGAAAGCTTTGAAACTTGTCATGGGGATTCTTTAAGGTATGTGGGATGTTATGAAGTCCATTTTAGGTTTTGGAAGTCCACTTTGCTTTGTGAAACTCAAAACCTTAGTTTCAGATCCATTGCTTATGAGGAGGCTTTGTCTGATGAAACCTTGAATCCTTTTGAGCAATTGTGAATCTTGTGACTACTAGGAGAACTCTTGAGACACATTGTCTTGAATATGGGAGGGAAAATTTTGAGGTACAACAAAACTCTTTGCTTTCGGTTACACCCTATAGTAAAATATTTCCAGACTTCAGCACACACAAATTGTTCCTCATTTTTCTCAAGTTTAATAAAGAGTTAAAATACTTAGAATTCATATCTCCATCATGAATCCAGTTAATCCTAGATTTTTTCTTAATCATAGACTCCTTCATATTCATATTATGCCAAAATTTTCCAACCGCTTCGCTCTTTAACCTAAGGTCGTCTTCATTCACATTCACCACGCTAAACCCTATTTCTACCTCAATATTATTAAGGGTCATCAACCCTTCCTCAAAATTCAAATCAACCCACCCAAATGTATGCTTATTCTACTAACACAAACTTTCTCTCAAATTTCTTAGTTTCTCCACAAAAATGAAAGTAGGATTCCCCTCAACATGAATATTCTTCCACAAACTATCCATAAACTCAACAAAGTTTGGATGGTTGAGCCAAAAGTTGAATACTTTGAAGGGTTTTGGACCCCAATTTTCCTTGAATGTCTTCAACCAAATGAGCTTATAATCTGATATATCCCTATCACCCACCTCCTGAACATCCACTCCCCACTCTGCTAGAAGACCTTCAGATATCAAGAACCTGTCGTTTCTACTTCTACAACTTCCGTTAGACTTGAACCATGTGAATTTGTTACCTATTACCGGTAGATCAATTTCGTCTGTTGAATGAAGGCAATGAACACCCTCATCTCAAAACCGTTATTTCTCCCAATTCTCTTTTTTCATCATTTAGTTTGATAGTGTTGAAATCACCTGCAATCAACCATTCCCTCGGAGAGCTACTCTTCTTGACCTGTAATAAATCAACCCACAACTGGAACTTCTCAACCGCAGAACAAGGAGCATACACGTTAATTAAATAGTACCTCAAATTCTTCCAACAACCGCAAACACCCAAGTATCCTTTTCCTCTAAAACTGAAGTAAGAAGAAAAAGAATCATCCCTCTAGATTGATAGAATGCCACCAAATTTCCCTACTGACAAAGTATTAGACCAAACACACTCTCCATTATTCCAAGTGCCTTGAACCCACCTATCCTCAATGATTTTTAATTTAGTTTCTTGAAGGAAGCACATGTTATCCTTACCTTCTGAGATAAATTGATGGATCCTCCGCTTCTTCACCGCAGAGCCACACCCCCTCACATTGAAAGGAACATATATCATGGAACCCTAACTCTGTTATTTCCTTGATCGAAATCAGATTCATGAGTAGAATTGTGACACATAATCGAACCTCCTAAGAATTGAGATGAAGAAACTTCCTCCGAAGATAGACAAGGGATGCCTCTACAGTCTTTCACATAAAAAATTTGGATTTGGTAATGGTAGAAGCATGAAGAACCAAATCAGAAAAGTAGGAGAGGGGATACAAAATTTTAATGCTCTGAACAATATCATTTAGAAGTTTTGTTTTCTTAGGCCTTACAACAATAAAAGGCCCAATAGGCCCAACGAAGGTACATTGCATAAGGTCTGATAAAACCATTAATGGGCCATTAAAACAACTTACAATATGGTCCACCCTCACTCCAGATACCACAATCTCCCTACCCACATTAAAACTCTCCTCTGATACCTTCTAGACACCAATACCTATGCCCAGTGCCTGACCCCTTATGTCAATTATCCCTTTGTCACTATCAATAGCTCCAAGGTGAAACTTTTCGCCTGTCACGTTACCTATTTCCAAACAATCCTCCTCTTTCGTAGATCCATAATCATCATCCTTATTCTGATATGCCGTTTCATTTTGATTTTGTATATTGAAATTTGTATCTCCATCAACTCATGTCGCATATAGGTCATAGTCTACATCATCATACCCTACAATTGTTTTTTGATTCGGAAGGTGATTCCCATGCTTCGGACTTGTCATCAGAATCAGAAAGATCTTACTCACTCACCAACCCTACTTTTTTCCTTACCTTAATCCTCTTAGGGACATGGAAGTCCTCAAACAACTTGACCATGTAAATGTTATTATTCATATCTACATTGAAGACTTGATCAAGATTAATAGAAAACTTCATTTTGACAAGGAATCTGGCCACATCAAAATTTGTCTGCAACTTCATTTCTTCATCACAGCATATAAATTCGTCCACACACCTAGAAACCAGTTTGAGGAACTGAATGTTCCACGAATGACAGCAAAGGCCATAACACTTTAGCCACATCAATCTCTCCTGATCAACATCACCGGGAGTCCGCAAGTGGATATCCTCAAACCAACTTCTGATCCAAATGTCACCTTCTTCAATCATGGCTTTGATAACACCCAATTCCACTTCTTCCAGTAAAAAACGATTTGTACATAAAGGAGTCACTTTAATATTAAAGTGACCCCTAATGTTAATGCATTCCTTTATTTCATAAGTTGAACCAGACTTCAAAACAACACCCACATATGCTTTATGGAATCTCAAGCTCAGATTTTTCAACTCTAAAGTAGAGATGAGCACGATAGCGTTTTTTAATGTGGTGTTACTATTAAAATAAAGGGTTGAATACTTTTTTTTGACAAAAGGGGTTGAATACTTAAAAGTGTCTAAATAACACAATTTTTTTATGTTCTTTTTTACTCTTTCTCTCTCTCTCTCTCTATATATATATATATATATATATATATATATATATATATATATATATATATATATATATATATATATATATATATATATATATATTTGTTCTGGACTGACCCAAATCACGGATTTGAGCCCAAGCAATATCGCATTCCCAATCGGCCCAATAACCCATTGACGGCCGCTCGACATGTCCCTTACTCGATACAGGTGCCATCCGACCAGAGGCCAAGTCGAGCGAGGCAAATATCGCTCCAACGGCTAGTTCCTGACCGTTATAGTTATTACGGAATCTACGGTCCACGCCCAACAATACATGCCAATAACCATCCACCCGAACTAGTATAAAAACTCTCTCATTTGAGAGGGTTAGATATTCAAATCTTTACCCTAAATCTCGTACTTGCTCACTCGTTGCTCACTCTCTGACTTTAGCATCGGAGTGCCTTTGCAGGTACACCCATTTTTCTCCACCATCAATCGTGCCCAATCCGCGTTCGACGCCGGCCACATCGGATCCTGATCTCCAGGTACGATCAATATTATTTTCTTATGTTAGATTAAAATTTAATCAATGTTTTTTTCTTTTCAAATCAATTTAAGGTTAAATTCAATTGATTTCTCCAACTAGATAAAAAAAACCTTGTGGAGTATTTCTTTCAATTAGTTATCCAAATTAAATGTAAACTAATTAGTCCTGTTTTGGATTAGGCCTAGCACCAGGCATGTCGAGCACGACCTAGTCCATCGGGTGTAGGCCCAAGACCCAACATTTGAAGACGTGGGGAGAGCACCTCCCCCACGTGCTCCACTCTTACCACCAACTGCCCCCGTAATAGTCTCTTAGTCTTGCGGAGTGGTTGGACCAGGGGCAAGACCACGCGCTAGGTCTTATCTACTCCTACGTAAACCCTAACAGTTCCTCCTTGGGCCTAACTAATTCATCTCATGAGAAGAACCTTGTCCCAATGCTGGAGGCACTTTATAAAAACCCTCTTTCGCTAGAGGGTCATGTATTCTATTCTCTTACCATTTTATTGTACTTGCTCACTCCCTATCTTTCTCTGTGTGTGTGTATGTGTGTGTGTGTGTGTGTCTCTCTCACTTTGGCATCGAAGTACCTTGCAGGTACATCCCCCATTTTCTCCACCGTAGACGTTGCTTACAACTGAAAGGTTCCTCCTGATCAGGTCATATCAAGTACTAATATATTTTTCTATTCTGCTATGTTACTTTATCTTTGTGTTAAATTTTATCTTCAAGAATGACCTATAATTCGTGAAAAAAAAATTAGAGGAATTTTTCATTGAAGATCTTATTTCAGCGTCTACATAAAATAAAGGCAAAATGCCCAAATTGGTCCCTTATGTTTACCTCGGGGTCCATATTGGTCCCTTAACATTAAAAAGTTCCAAAGTGATCCTTTAATTGTTCAAAAATGTCCATGTTAGTCCTTTCCGTCCATTTTTTTCAAACGGCGTCAACTTTTGCTTAGGTGACATATGACGTTGTAGTTGGTCGTACGTGTGGCATCTGACGTTGCACTTGGTCGTACACATGGCATGTGAGGTTAAAAATTCTAAAAATACTTTTCTTCAACCAAGATTTGAACTCAAGTATAACTAATTGCTAGACAATATATCCAACCACTACACCACCTCATACTTGTTTGTTAACATTCACAACATATTTTTCTTATCAGTTGCTCTATCAGAACAACATCAATTCTCTATCTTGTCTTACAGTACCAGATAATTACTCTTATGCTGCACACTGTTGTTGAATGACTAACTGTGTACTATATCTTACCTCCTAGTGTATTGACCAGTCAGCCTAATAGGATTCCTTAACTCAAGAATAAATTGTTCCAAAATGTCAGCCTGGAGAAAAATCATAAACAATATCTTCTCCCACCAAAATATACAATACAATAATAAGACAAGCCAAAATATTTAAAGACAAATTTAAGTAATAAAACTAACCTTCCCAGGGTGATTGTATAATGAAGAAAGATCCGAGAAGAGAGATGAAACTCCCTAGAAATGGAACAAAAGTGATGAAGGCAAGGCACTGAATTACTAAAGTGATGATTATTATGTATGCAAGGTAAGGCGCTGAATTACTAAAGTGATGATTCTGAAAATGACCATAAAAAGTGTTTACAGGTGAAACATAAAAAGTTAATGCATCTGAGATAAAGTTATCCTATTATGTATTTTTTCTTACTCATCTAAGCTCATCATAGAAAAAGAGAAAACACCTTCTATATCTAATCATTTGTGTAATTTGAATTAAAAATTGAAGATTATATATATCAGGATAGCATATTTAGATATTAAATACCAAATACAAAGTGTAATTTTTACCTTTTGGAAACACAGAAGTTGGACTTGCATCATTAAATTTTATGTCTTTATGTTTACACTGCCTTTTGATAGGATGGAGCTTAAAACTTTTCCCATGCTCTTAAATCTATATATGAATAGAAAATAGTTCAATCATGAAAAGACAAATAGTACATATAAAGGAGGAAGAAAGTCAAAATATCTGATAGTTCAGATAGTGCGACTAAAAGTCAAACCAACAAATGCATTAAAAGTTAACAGAGAAATAATACAAATTCACATAAAAGACTCTATATGAGTTTCAGTTTACAAGACGGTCATTTAAAAATAATATTGAACAAGTGCAAGAATTGACATAACTGAACCGTTTATGCATCTAATTTTAAAATAATAATAAAGTTGAATGACATAATTAATATCAATTGTAAAGTGGTGTAGTAATAATATGTTATTACTTTTAAGCAAGATGACGTGTGATCAAAACTAACTCATTCCAAAATGTTGTAGTGTTGACCTTATAAATATATGTCAAGTGCAAATTGATTTTTTCAGTAGAAAATAGATGGAAAGGATTAGTTATTATTAAGAATGTTCCAGCACATAAATCATGTAAATAGACCTGTCACTATTTCACACTATTACCATTCTAATACCAACACTTCATTAGACTCTAATTTTCGACCAACTAATACAGTCAACTTAACTAACAATTGTCGTTTATTAGTTTCTTTAATATGTGTAAAAAGTAAAATAAAAATAAATGAAGGGAGTACTGTAGTTAATAAGACGTCACGCATATGTAAAATGGGTGTTCGTTTATTTGTCTGTAGTAGTGTTTAGTTCTGTGTTTTTACGTGTCTCTTCCTATATAAACAAAACTCGCAACAAATATTAACACGCTACAATTCATCACAAAACTCGCAACAAATATTAACACGCTACAATTCATCACGAAAGGAGAGAGAGAGAGGAAAATGATGGAAAAGAAGGGCACATTCGACTTGGTTTCAGACGACTCAGACCACCGATTCCGCCACCGCAACATCCACAAAAACTTCACACATTCAAATACCTTGGCATACATAAGAATCATGAATGAGTGGAAATTCCTTGCAAAACACCTCCCAGATTCCATCCACGTTAGAGTCTACGAACACCGCATCGATTTACTCCGCGCGGTCATCGTCGGCTCCCCCGGTACACCTTACCAGGACGGTCTCTTCTTCTTCGACATCGCACTCCCCAAAATTTACCCACTCCGACCACCAAAAATCCATTACATCTCATTCGGGTACCGTCTCAACCCGAATCTCTACCCTGCCGACACTGTTTGTGTAGGTGTTCCCAACACATGGGAGGGTAAGAAATTCCAGGACTGGACCCCGGGTAGTTCGTTACTTGACGTTTTACTCTCTCTTCAAGCAATCGTTTTGAACGAAAAGCCACTCTTTAATGATCATGCATACAGTCTTTCAAATTATTCTCTTTTGGAATCCAAAGCATGTCATTACAACGCATCCGTTTTTGTACTCACATGCCACTCCGCTATTTGCCTCATTCGGAAACCACCAAAGAATTTCGAGGAATTTGTTAAACAACACTTTCGCGAGCGAGGACATGTTCTTCTCGACGCGTGTAAAGAGTACGCAAATGGCCGGGTGAGGGCTGGACATTACGGTTATAACAGTAGTAACAATAACATGGCGGTTGTTCAAGTTACGGAGTCTTTTCAGGCGTCGTTACAAATTGTTTACCGGAATATGTACAAGAAGTTTCTAGAATGTGGCGCTTTCTTGGAGGGTTTCGTTCAAGAGTTGGTGGTGGAAGAACAAGTGAAAGCCAAGAGATCCAATGGGGTGAAAGGAATCTTAAAGAAAACTATGAGGAAGATCAAACAAGCTTTGGGATGTAAGAATGAACAAAAGAAGAAGAACACTGCATAAAGTGTTCAAACAAGGCCTTTGAATCTGAGAATTCGGAAAATTGTTGTTTGTTCAAATTCTGCTTAATGTATTATCTTTTCATATGTTTACCACTAAAAATGTTTTGATTATATCTAATTAAAATAAGATGTAATTTATCAAAAGTATAAGAAAAATGGAAATAGTATAATTTAATTATAAATCTTATTTTTGTATTTAAGTTCTTTTATTAAATTCTACTATTAAATTATCATTAGTAAACAATACTATATGTCAATGAAAATAGTATATTATAGTACATTATACGTTAGTGGACAAACAACAAAATCATTAAATAATTAGTAATTTAGATTTTTTTTCCTTAAAAAATTATTAATAAATTGATCATTGTAAATAAGTTTTTTTAAAACATAATATTTGAGATTATATTATTCTAAATTTTTGCAAATAATTTCTTGAACATCAAAAACATTTATCAATATTTTCATATAAATGAAGTTCAATATCCTTTTTCCTCTCTTAATGATGCTTATATATATATATATATATATATATATATATATATATATATATATATATATATATATATATATATATATATATCCCAGGATTTTTATGAGGCCAGACAGTGTGTTCCATGCACATCCTGAATAGAATTTATCGGGCTCTGAAAGGGTCGTCAAGTCGGTGCCGTATGATATTCCCGAGCTCAGAAAGGGTCGTCCAAGTCGGTGCCGTTATGATATTCCTGAAACAACCAATGAACAAATTTGTTACATAATGGTTAATGATGAGTCGGTTACAAATCATTAATGGTTACTAAAACCTATTAAATTGTGCCTCTTATTATCCAAAAGGGGAAGGCTTGTGTACATCCCAGAATTCCCAAAACCGAGCTTTTTGAGGCCAATTACAAGGGCGCAAACACGTCAGAATACATATAGCCCAAAATAAGTCGGATTCCGATTACGAAGTATACTATTACAAGACATAAGTGTAACATCCCAAAATTTGCCCTCTCAATTTCATGGCATTTATCATATCATTTCCATACATTTCATTGCATTCATATCATAGAAAGATGAATCATACATCCATTGTTTGAAGCATAGGGCATGCGATCAGTGATTGTCAAAGAGGAGATCATTTAAAGCCACAAAGCAAGAGTCAATTGTCTCTTAACAAGCCTCAAGGGTTTCTCACATCCCACACAACCTAAAATGGTATCTCAAGTCTTTTCAAGAAGTGAATTGACCAAGAAGCTGGCTCAAGGTTTCACCTCCTACACAATGGGTCCAAATTAGGGTTTTGGATTCAATAAGCTTCTTGATAGGATTTTGGTTCAAACTTGTTCTCATGGTATTCCACATGTTATCAAGGGTTCATGGATGGATTTTTGTCCATTGGTTCCTTGTGGAGGGTTTTATGTGGTCCAGTTACTTGAGAAACAAGCAAAAGTCAACAGGAGAGGGGGAAAATCAACCATTAATTTTTAGGGTCTAAATCATGCTCCTCAAGCTCACGGACCTTTATTTGGTCATGAAATGTCAAGAATATCATCATTCATCAAAGCTTAGGGCAAAAGTTGCTAAAAATGGAAATGACTTGTAATTTGAAGTTTTTATTTTTGGAAGCTTTATAAGTCACATTCAACTTGACTTTTCATCATCAAAAATGCTTCAAATAGATTTTTTCCAAACATGAAAGTTGAAGTTCATTCTTTTCCCTTTTCAAAAAGTACAATATTACCTCCATAAAATTTGTGGTTCAAAAGTTATGATCAAAAAACTTCAAGTTGCTTTTTAGGGTCTCTCATGCATACCACTTTTACACCTTTTGCAAAATGTACTAAAATGGTTTGTACATGCTTCTAATTGCCAAAGTCAGTTCACAATACCAAATTACACTTCACAATACCAAAATGTACTTCAAGTTCAAAATACCAAAGTTTGCCACACTCACTTGAAATTGCGTTTTTGCAAAATCACTCACAACTCCTTAACCAAGCTTCCTCCGGGTTTCTAACCATGGTCAGGCCCAAAAACCTTCATATATAAGCTCCCAACTCCCCTGGTTAGAGCAAGCTCTCCCTTATTTCTCAGATTTTGAAATTTTTCTTCAAACTTCTTCTCTTCGAAACTTTTTTTCCCTAGGGTTTCATTGAAATCTCTTTGCATATTCTTGATCGAGAAGTTCCATAAAACACAAATCCATCATTGATAGAAACCTATAGTGAGGTTTTCATCAAGTTCGGTTTGAGAAATTTCAAGTTCAAATCCTCATATCCAGCTTGATTCAAGGCTCTAATCACATTTATTTTGCCATTATAGGTCATAAGGAGCAGATATGCACTTTCCTACTGGATTTCTAGGAGTATTTTGCTAGCTTCAAGTTCTCAGGTGAGTGAAAATTCATCCTCACATTTCTTTCTTATTTGATGTGCATTGTGATCTGCGTGCTCTGGTGATCATTCTGATGTGATTAGTTTTTGATTTTGACATGTATCATGCTCTAATTTTGGATCTAAAATTTTTGAGTGCTTTATGTTTTGCTTCGATCTGGCTTGTTCATGCATGTTTTGAGAAAATGATTAGCATATTTAAAATCAACATGAGATTTGGAGTTGAACTGTGGTGGTCTTGTTGATTTCAGGAATTTTTTCGTTGGAGCTTCGCCAGAGAAGATGATCGGAGCTAGGGATCCGACATATGTGTATTTGCAGGTGATCAGAAGTTTTGAGGTAGGAGACACAATTAGGACCGTCTAATGTTTTGATCTGATGGTTGTGGAATTGACAGCGCATTAAAAATGTGTATGGTGTTGCACATGCATTCTTTTTATAATTTAAATCTTGATGATACATTTATGTGGCTCCCTATGATAGTTATTGTGTGAGTATGAATCTGAATATCATATTTGGCATACTTTTTTTATTGACTTTGCTTGCGTGCGTGTGATTGATTCTCTGGCTATAATTGAAGTCAATTTTGTTGACCTAAGTCCACCATAACTCTTTGAATGCGTTGATGGACTTATAGACTTGGGCTTGCTACTAACACCCCTCCCTTGGGCCCTTTTTTGTGTTTTCAACATGTTTATTGCTATCTGAGCACACCCTCCCCCTTGGTTTCATTTTTTATTTTTATTTTTGCATAATTTGCATTCAAACTTCTTAAGGTGTATCATTTATGAACTTGTGTGCTTCTTTGGTTCTTCTTTGAACTAGTTTGGTTTTCTTTAAGTAACTTGAGCTTCTTAGAGCTTCTTTGTGTTTTGGTTCTGACTTTAAAGGTTCTTATATCTTAGTATCCTTCTCATGTGGCTTCTTTGCTTACTTGACTTATATTTCATTTTTTATGAGTGTTTGTGTTTCATTTGCTAACTTTTTAGGGGCTTTGGTAAGTCATAAAAGTGTGGATGTGCATCCACATTCTAACCTCTTCCCTCTTCTTTTTCCTTTCAATTTGTGTTTGTTTAAGCATTTAAGATGCTTTGTTTGTATAATATTCTATCATCCCTCTTAGAAACAACTTAACTTCCATCTTGGAAGTAAGTTTCTTTCTTCTTCTTTCTTCTCTCCTTCTCCTTGCTTTTAGGATAGAGATATCATACCACACTAACCCTAGGACATCTAAGCATGAAAACTCTTAGGATTGTTAGTTTTTAGACTTTTATCTTTTGAGCTTATTTTGAGTCTTTCTCTTTTTCATCTCAAAACAAAAGTTAAAAAAACATCTAATAAAGGTTGAAATGACTTCTTGTGCCATAGCCTTATTCCATGGGGCACTTGCATCTATCTCATATTGCGGTAATGTGAGCTTATTTAGCATGATGGACAAGTCTTCAACATGAAGTTGTTTCACAAAATAACCCTAAAAAATACTTCTTCATAAAAAAAAATACTTAATAAATAAAGTAGGCTAGTGCGCTTGAGCCTCAATCCTTGGAACTAATCTTGGGGATATTCTCCTTACTTAGGTGTGCTTCTTCTTCATTCCATCTTGGAGTGATGTAAGAAGTACACACTATGTTGAATGAGACTTGAATACACTCTTCTATGCAAACTCTCAAATAAAAAACTTTTAAAAAACTTCAACTATCAATAAACGTCTTTCTTTCGGGAATTCTCTTCTCATATCCCTCATTCTAAATGAGAGAACTTGCTCCTACTTTTCTTTTGAAAGACGGTAAACACACTCGTTCCAGACGAGCCTGCAACACCTGAGCGTATGCATAAGCAGTTCAATCCCAAAAACATAAGCAAGTTGTGTCAGTCTTATTGAGTCGAACTACGGGGTTCTGACTTTCCTATTGCACAAAGGAAATACGTAGGCACAAGAAACAACGCTTGGTGAACACAATCCTTCAGTCTCTTTCCTCGTTCTTCGTTCCATTTCATCTCCTTATCTTTTCATCTCATTCTTCCTTATTTCTTTTCGGTCCTTTCCAGTAGCAGTTGTAGCAGTAGCAGATACCCTCGCCCTTTAAAACAGTGCTAGCAAGTGTAACACCCTTTCTACCCCATCACAAATATAATACATTTTAATCAAATAATTAGAGTTCCTTCATGAAACGACATCACATATCTCATAACTCAAGCATCAAGAACATCAAATTAGTCTTGTCTCGTAACATGGGTTATAAAATCATGGACAAACAAAACTAGTTTTCAACAATTACGCAGCGGAAAAACAAACATCACTTTCGTCATTAATTAAAAGAAAGTTTCATATTTAAACCCAAAACATCATTTAAATCTCAATTAATCAAAAGAACAACATTTTAACCAATTAAACAAAATAAAGTCAAGTCTTAAGCAAAAACTCATCCCGATGTTACTGGACACAGAGAAAGACTCCACTTTTAACTAACCATGACGACACATTAACTCCAATGCTAAATGCGCACCGAGCTAACCTTGAGTATCTGCAGGATGACATAATAGACTGTCATAAAAGGCAGACAGGGTGAGTAAATTCACATTCAATAAAGTAATATAAAAATGAGAATTTATAAACAAAATCTTCAAACAAATTCAATCATCTCAAGACTCATTCATTCACAACATCAAATACATCACGTCACAACACAAACTCAATGTAAATCATGCTGTCATTTAGAATGAAATGAAACCTCTTATTATGCATATGGTACCGAAACATCCTCATGGATGGACACTGGGCCATACACCCCCCACAAGGGAACACATCATAACATCATATCACTTCAATCCACATAATGGGATTGAAGCTACCAATGGACCGAAGTCCCCTCATAAATCCTGCCATGAATGCAAGACGCAATATACACACACCTCATCAAATATCATAAACATTGCATCCACATTCAACGTGAAACATCATATATTTTCCTCATCTAACATTTTCCCCTAAGTCATATCATCATACTTCATAAACTCGTGAAAACAACTCAAATCATCATACATCATTTTATCATAATTCCTACACATATAGCCTCTAAACACATCGTACAACATCACAAAAACATCATAACATCTTATAACACAAAACACATCGATTAAAATATTTTTCAGAATTAAAATAATTTTTCAAAACATGTCAGGTCTCGCTAAGCGAGCTGACCCCCTCGCTAAGTGACCAACACACAAGTTTTTGGGTTCTAATATTCGCATTTGCTCGCTATGCGAGATTTAGATCGTTAAGTGATCTTCGCGATTTCTCAATTTTCTTATGCGATTTCAGAATCTCCCTTCTGCAATAAAACCTACCAAAACTCAATTTCTCACAACTGTATAGCAGAAAATCACGAACATCTTCATCATTAATCATAATATCATCATACACATCATTATAACATCATTATTCATCATCTAAATCATCAGAAATCATCATCACCTAACAAATTCATCATCAAAACCCCATAACCCTAAAACTCTTCCTGAAAAACCCCGAATCATATCTCTACGTTACAATACCGAACATAAATTACTCCCCGTACCTTAATTCGTCGGATTCTTTCGATAAATCTCTACGATTTTCCTCTCCAACCTTCAAGTCCTAGCTTTTCTCTAGAGCTCTCCTTCTCTTCTCCCAAATGTATGATCGTTCCAAATGATCGTACAAACCTCACTTTACTCTCTTAGTCATTCTTTCCCCTAGGACCTCTTTAGTCTTTTCCTCTTTTACCCTCAGTTAGCCTCTACCAAAAGACTAATCTACCCTCATCCTCTAATTCTTCTTATTTAAATTATTTCCTCCCAAATTAATTAAATAACTCACTATACTTAACATCCTAATTTTATTAAAATATTAAGTCACTGTTGCACCCCAAAATTTGCCCTCACCAAGACAAGACATTGTGTACTAAGGTTTCCAAAGAGGTTCACAAGGTTCACAAGATTCACAAGGTACCTCAAGAGGTTCACAAGGTTCACAAGGTTCACAATTAGTCAGAAAGTTTGACAATTCCCTCAAACAATGCATCCTCCTAAGCAATGCATCCTAAACTAGAGTTTTGGATTTCATCAGGCTAAATGGGCTTCTAAGGCTTCAAGTGAGCTTCATAACACCCCATATGTCTTTAAGAATCCCTATGTCAAGTTTCAAGACTTTCCCAAAAGGTTTGCTCAGTCAGATGATCAGATATGCAAAAATCAGTCAAAGCAATCAAAAAGACAAACTGAGGTCAACTGTGGTCAAACCAAAGTCAAACTTCATGATTTTTTGCCAACATCAATTATATGAAGTAAAATTCATCATTTGATCAAGGGTTGATCATGATTCATCAAGGAGATTTCAGATCATCAAGAATCAGGAGTTTCTAAATTAGGGTTTTCATAGGAAAAGTCAACTGAACTTTGACCAGCCATAACTTTCACATGCTTCATCAAATTTTTTCCATACAAATCTCATATTGAAGGAAATTGAATTCTCTACAACTTTATGTCTCACAAGCAAAGCCCAAAAATGCTTCATTTGGAAGGTATGAGCTAATACATTATAGGTCATTTTAAAAGTCAACAAAAAGTCAACAACTTCCAAAGAGCATAACTTGAGAATGGTAAAAGATATGGACATGAGACTAAAGAGGTTGGTTAGAGGACTCTCTAAGATTTCTAAAATGTTCAAGAACACCTTCATAGCATTAAAATTGAGGGATTTGTGCCCTTGCAAAGTTGGGAAATTTTTGAGAGGTTTATGAAGCAAATGGGACCTTAGAACCAAATTTCTCCAAATGGGCTTGCATTTTTATGACCCAAACACTTCCATGACATCATGCACGAATTAAAAATCACTTATTCAAATTTTTATTCATTTTATTTTATTTATTATGATTTTATACATTAAAAATCATTTTAAATCAAAATAAAATATAAAAGTTGCAATATTTGATAAGATTTTGGTTCTAGAAAGTCATAAAGATCAATTTAAAGTGATTGAGATCATGGAAAATCAGATCAACCAAAAATAGCAAAGATATATCAAGATTTTTTCAATATTTGGAAGCATATCTTTTCCAATCTCAATTGATCCAAAAGTCCAAAGGAGGATGTGTTTTTTTACCTAATTAGTTCACACTATATATGTACAACATAAAGCACACAAGGGACACGAAATTTGCAGCCTCTAAAACAATAATCAAACTTCAAAAATTCAAGCAAAAAACATACATTCGGTTTTTTATTTGCAGGAGGTTTCAAGGAATTTTGAAGGTTGCAACATGTTCCTTGATGATCATTAAACCTAATTGAATCATTTACAGCGTTCAAATCATGACATATAGCATAAACCGAATCCATATTGCTCTTATTCTTATTTTTTTCGATTACGATTATTTATGCAATGATAATGAATTCTAATCATATATTTGTGTTAGTTGTGATGTTTAGATGGATTCTGGGCAAAAAGATTGGAGAATGAGGACCTAAACCGAAAGTTGTCATTGTTAGGGTTCTTGAACCAAAATTAGGGTTCTTCGATTTAGACATTATAAATTAATTTTAAAGCTATAAATGAACTGTATGAGGTTTGGGGATCATAACCATGTGATCAATTTGATGAATCGTTACATATTGATGATGATATGAGATTGGCAGGTTTCAAGTGTAGGTAAATTCGCAGGAAAATTCATAGATGATTTCGTAGGTAAATTCGCAGCAACCATTTAAAAAATTGATTTAAAATATAATGTTTATTTGTTGGTTATATGTTGAATGTGTAGTAGTAGCTCAGTTGGTTTGTGTGCGCGTTTGTGGTGTTGATGGTCCTGGGTTCAAATCCTCCCTAGGCCATTTTGCTTTGTTTTATTTTTTAGGATTTTTGCAGGCTAATGATAAAACAAATTTGTTCTCCTCTGTTAGCACAAGCGCGCGCCTGGTCTGGTGGTGATGCTGTTGGTCTTGTGTTGGCAAAGCCTAGAGCCTGGGTTCGAATCCCAGCCCCAGGAATGTTTTTTTGTTCATTTATTTTCATTATATTTTTGTTTTGTTTATTTAAATTTAAATAATTCTTTAAATAATAAATTTATAAAATATATGTATATACATTACTTTATTTTCTTTATAAAAAACTTATATTTTTTTAATTCAAATTATTTTCTTAAAAAATACTAATTATTATATTTATTTTATCATGTGTTTATATTATATATATATATATATATATATATATATATATATATATATATATATATATATATATATATATATATATATATATATATATATATTGTAAATAAGTTGATTTATTTTATAAATTAAACCTAATTATTTTATAAACCCTAATTTTTTTAATAATATGTAAACCCTAATTTTTAACCCTAAATGTTTTACAAAACCCTATTTTTTTATTAACTTTAATATTTAATCTAGTTAATTTTTGTTTTAAAACTTTAATTAAATAATTAATCATTTTTTATGTAAATAATTATTATTTTGTTTATTATTATTATTAATTGTTCTATTTTATTCTAAATTTTTTCTAAATGGTCATTTAACTTAAAAATAATATTTTCTCTTAATTTTTATCTTCTTTATATTTTTACTAACCCTTTTGTTATTATCATTATTGTTATTATTAACCATTTAAATTATTGCTTATATATTATATTTGTTGTTAATTGTTTCTATTATTATGTAATTGCAAAAGCCATGTAATATTCGTAGATTTATTTTTTGTCTCTATTTTATTTTTGTAAGTATTTTTATTGTCATGATTAGTAATTTTAGGGTGTGTATAACTATGTGTAATTACAATGATTTAGAAAATTAATTTAAATAAGATAAATATCTGAACATGAACACTCACACACGTAAGTCGATCTTTGATCGCCATCTCACACTTTCTAGGGTTACCTCTCATGTTGCCTATTTCTAAGGTCGAGTAAGGTGTCTTAAGCAAAGTCCCTTCATAAATATCATCAAGTCCCTTCAATTTATAAGATCAAGTCCCTTCAAGGTTGCCTACGATAAATGATCTTGTCCCTTCGAATAAAAGATGATAAGTCCCTATGTATTGCTAAAGACACCTTGCAGTTGCCTAAATTCAGATGTCCCTTCATATGTCCCTTATCACATCCAAGGTAATGACTACCTATTCCTTAATAATAGGGATAGTCTTACCATTGAAAGAACATATAAGAACAGTAAAGACTCAATATAGGGTAGGTTCCTCTTAAGTACTTGCTCACCTTTTCAAAATACATTTTACACTTCACATTTCAAACAAATTTTCAAAACAAAGTCTTTATATACATTCATACGAGGATCATTATAAAGTACTTAGAAAATTTTTAATCACACACTACACCTTTCTCAAAACAATTTAAAGTGAGCTAAGTAACTAAGAACCCATGGATAACCATGGATATAAAGGGTGCTAACACCTTCCCTTTATATAACCTATCCCCCGAACTCAAAATCTTTTTAAGGTCTTTCATGTTCTTTTATGCCCTTTCCTTTTGGATAAAATAAAAGTCGGTGGCGACTCTTGCTATCCGCAATATTTAACTAAAGTCAGTTCTCCCACCGTGTTACAGTCACACCCATGCCTCCACAAACATCATATCATCCATAAATCATCAAAATTCACAACAAACACACCAATTAAATAAAAATCAACTTTTGGGTGTTACAACTCTCCCCCACTTAATAATTTTTGTCCTAAAAAATGTACCTGAAGCAAACAACATCAAGTACGATTCTTTCATCTGATCTTCTCGTTCCCAAGTACAACTATCACCAACTAGTCCACCCCACAATACCTTCACTAAGGAAATCTCTTTACCCCTTAATCGCTTCATCTTTCTACCATCTATCCGTATCAGCAAAAATCCCATAGTTAAATTGTCTCTTACTTAAACATCATCCATCTGAATCACATGCGACGGATCTGAAATGTACTTCCTCAACTGTGACACATGAAACACATCAAAGTGATGGTGGTAATGCAATCCGATATGCCACTTCTCCGATCCTTTACGAAATCTAATACGACCCAATGAAACGGAGTGTGAGCTTTCGCGACTTCAAAGCTCGCTAACACCAGTCATTGGAGTAACCCTCAAGAACACATGATATCCCTCTTAAAATTCAAGTGCTTTCCTCCTATTATCATGATAACTCTTGTGACGACTTTGGGAAGTTCTAATTCTTTCTTGAATCATCTTAATCTTTTTCATCGTCTCGTGCACAATTTTAGGTCCAAGTACAACACTCTCGCCTGATTCATACCAACACAATGGATTCCTACACCGCCTCCCATACAATGCTTCATATGGAGCCATACCAATGCTTGCATGAAAACTATTATTATAAGTAAACTTAATCAACGAAAAATGACTATCCCACGCCCCTCCATGATCCAACACAAACACCCTTATCAAATTCTCTAAAGATTGGATAGTTCGTTCTGTCTGACCGTCCGTTTGCGGATGATAAGTTGAACTCATCCTCAACTTAGTTCCCAAAGCATCTTGTAGACTCTTCCAAAATCTCGATGTAAATCGTGGATCTCTATCCGACATGATACTTGAAGGTATCCCATGCAACTTCACGGTTTCATCAATATACATCTCTGCTAGCTTCGACATGGAATGATTAATCTTCATCGATAAGAAATGTGTCGACTTAGTTAATCAATCACCAATGACCCAAATGGAATCATTTCCCTTCACCGTCTTCGACAAACCTGTCACAAAATCCGTAGAAATGCTATTGTATTTCCATTCTGGAATACTCAACGGTTGCTTCATACCTAAAGGCTTTTGATGTTCAACCTTCGATTTCTGGCAAACCAAACAAGCATACACAAATTCTGCAACATCTCTCTTCATACCCGACCGCCAAAATAATTTATGCAAGTCATAATACATCTTAGTAGCACCAGGATGAATACCCAACCTACTTCGATGTCCTTCTTCTAGAATACTCTTCTTCAACTCTGGAATATCAAGAACACACACACGATCTTGAAACCTCATCATACAATTTTCATCAATTCGGAACTCTCCTCCGCTACCTTTGTTAATCAAAGTCATTTGATCAACCAACTTCAAATCTAATTGTTGTCCTATTCGAATCTCTTCCACAATGTCATTAGTCAATTTTAGCATACCCAGCTTCACACTCTCAGATGTAGTCTCACACAACAAACTCATGTCTTTGAATTGTTCAATCATTTCGAGTTCTTTCACCATCATCTTTGACATATGAAAAATTTTCCTACTCAGAGCATCTGCAACCACATTAGCCTTACCAGGGTGGTAACTCAAATAAAAATCAAAGTCTTTCAACATCTCTAACCCTCTTCTCTGCCTCATGTTTAGTTCTTTTTTATCAAACAAGTATTTTCAAACTCTTATGATCGCTGAACACCTCAAATCTCGATCCAAAAAAATAGTGTCTCCAAATATTCAGCACGAATACCATGGCTGCTAACTCTAAGTCATGGGTAGGATAATTCTTCTCATGAACACGTAGCTGCCTAGAAGCATAGGCAACTACCTGCCCATTATGCATTAACACACCACCAAGACCCATCTTCGAAGCGTCACAGTATGCCACAAAAGATTCACTTGGATTAGGCAAAATCAATACTAAAGCAGTTGTCAGTCTCTTCTTTAATTCAACAAAACTCTTTTCGCACGCAACATCGCACATATAAGCCTGAACCTTTCGAGTCAACTAGTCAGAGGCAATGGAAACTTAGAAAAACCCTTTATAAACTTTCGATAATAACCGGCCAAACTAAGAAAACTTCTGACCTCAGTAGCAGACTTCAGAATTTCCCACTTTAACACAACATCAATCTTCGAAGGATCTACTGAAATTCCACCACTAGAAATCACATGTCCAAGGAAACTTACTTCCTTCAACCAGAACTCTCACTTCGACAACTTAGCATAAAGTTTCTTCTCTCTCAACAATTGTAATACGATCCTCAGATTCCCTTCATGTTCTTCTTCAGACTTTGAATAAATTAAGATGTCATCAATAAAAACCACCACAAACTTATCCAAATACTCATGAAAGGTTATATTCATATATTCCATGAACACACCAGGTGCATTAGATAAACCAAAAGGAATCACAGTATCTTCATAGTGACCATACCTCATTCTAAAAGATATCTTCAGAATACCATCAACCTTAAGTTGGATCTGATGATAACCCGACCTCAAATCAATCTTACTAAACACGCAAGCTCCCACGAACTGATCCATTAAATCATCAATCCTCGAAATTGGGTATTTATTCTTAATAGTCACCTTATTCAATTGCCGATAGTCGACACAAGCTCATGCTACCATCCTTTTTTCTTAACCAATAACACTGGAGTACCTCATGGAGAAACACTTGGACGAACAAATTTCTTCTCTAGGAGTTCTTTAAGTTGTTTCTTCAAATCACTCAATTCTGAAGCTGATATCCGATATGCAACCACCGACATTAGACTAGTACATGGTACCAAATCCACAACAAACTCTACTTCACGCTCTAGAGGCAAATCACTAATGTCATCCGGAAAAACATCCGGAAATTCTCGGACAACAGGTAACTCAACACTCACCTGTTTATAGTCAACTTGTAACGTCGCAAACATCTGAGCTTCATCCTCTAGCAGTTCATCCACTTGTTTCGTGGATAAAAATATCATCTCTCCACAAAATCCAAACTCTGGAAACTCCACCGTATTTGCATAACAATTGATATGCATAAAGTTAAACTCCAGCCAGTTCAAACCAAGCACAACATCCATATGGAGTAAGGGTAAACACACCAAATCCATCAAGAAATCCTTACCATAAATGGTAAAAGGACATTTCAAACACACACAGTTAGTTGTAACTGAATCGTTAGCAGACATCTCTATCAACATATTACCATTCATAATAGTCAAAGGCAAATTTAACCTGGCCGCACATCAAGCAAAATAAACGAATGAGTGGCACCAATATCAATTATAGAAACCAACTCAACATCGTTAATAAATCAAGTAACTCGAATTAAGTTATCCTTTTTCTGAGCTTCTGAGCCACTCAAAGCAAACACTCTGCCAGTAGTCTGAGCTACAGTAGCAGTCTTCGGTTTCTGACACTAAGTACTGATATGTCCCTTTTCACCACAATTGAAACAAGTTGGTCCTGTATTTGGACACTCATCCTTCATATGACATCTCTTACCACATTTGTAACATCTTATCACTATAGCAGTGTACATGTCAGATTTGTGACCCGCTTCACCACACTTATAGCATTTGAGAGGAGTGGAACCTGCTCCCCCATTTGGCTTCTTCCTATAAGTAACCTTCGGCTTCCCTTTAACAATTGGAGTCGCATAAGGTTTCCCTAGAAACTGACCTTCTCTTTCTTCTCACTCATCTGCTTATAGTGAGCAGATCGAGCTCGACTATCCTCATAGTAAATTTAACTCTTGTTTACTAATTCAGCATACCTGCGGATCTGCTGACACCCAATGGCTTGCTTGATCTATAGTCTCAGCCCATTCTCAAACTTCAAGCACTTAGACAACTCAGCATCATCACGGTTGTAGTGAGGACAAAACCTCACTAACCTCTAAAACTTGGCAGCATACTCTGCCACTGTCATGTTCCCCTGCTTCAGCTCTAAGAATTCAACCTCTTTCTTGCCACGAGCGTCTTCAGGAAAGTACTTACTTAGAAATTCCCTCCTGAACACATTCCAAGTTATTGCAGCCCCAACTCCTTTCAATCTCTAACGGGTATTATCCCACCAATCCTTAGCCTCTTCATCCAGCATATGGGTGCCAAACTGCACCTTCTGAGCATTGGATCACACCATAGTCCTGAAAATCTTCTCAATTGCCTTAAGCTACTATGCACGTTCTCCGGTTCATGAGTACCCTCAAACTTAGGCGGATTATTCCTCTGAAATACCCCCAAGGCATGAAACTTATCACAAACATTGTTCTGCGTCGTAGCCTGAGCAAGTGCAGCTACCGCATCCGCATGAGCATCATTCGCAGCCATTCTACAAATCACCAACAACATCACATGAACAACTCAATCATAAAACACTCATACTCAATAACCAACACGACTAACACGACACAACACGACCTGACAAACCAACTTGCTCTGATACCACTTATGTAACACCCTTTCTACCCCATCACAAATATAATACATTTTAATCAAATAATCAGAGTTTCCTCATGAAAACGCATCACATATCTCATAACTCAAGCATCAAGAACATCAAATTAGTCATGTCCCATAACACGGGTTATGAAATCATGGACAAACAAAACTATTTTTCAACAATTACGCAGCGGAAAAACAAACATCACTTTCGTCATTAATTAAAAGAAAGTTTCATATTTCAATCTAAAACATCATTTAAATCTCAATTGATCAAAAGAACAACATTTTAACCAATTAAACAAAATAAACTCAAGTCTCAAGCGAAAACCCATCCCGATGTTGTTGGACATAGAGCAGGACTCCACTTCTAACTAACCACAACGACACACTAACTCTAATGCTAAGCACGCACCGAACTAACCTTGAGTATCTGCAGGATGGTATAATAGACCATCACAAAAGGCAGGCAGGGTGAGTAGATTCACATTCAATAAAGTAATACAAAAATGAGAATTCATAAACAAAATCTTCAAACAAATTCAGTCATCCCAAGACTCATTCATTCACAACATTAAATACATCACGTCACAACACAAACTCAATGCAAATCATGCTATGTCATTTATAATGAAATGCAACCTCTTATTATGCATGTGGTACCGAAACATCCTCATGGATGGACACTGGGCCATCAACCCCCCACAAGGGATCACATCATAACATCATATCACTTCAATCTGCACAATGGTATTGAAGTTACCAATGGATCGAAGTCCCATCATAAATCATGTCATGAATGCAAGACGCAATATACACACACCTCATCAAACATCATAAATTTTGCATTTTCATTCATCGTGAAACATCATATATTTTCCTCATCTAACATCTTCCCCTAAGTCATGTCATCATACTTCATAAACTTGTGAAAACAACTCAAATCATCATACATCATTTTAACATCATTCCTACACATATAACCTATAAACATATCGTACAACATCACTAAAACATCATAACATCTTATAACACAAAACACATCGATTAAATTTTTTTCATAATTAAAATAATTTTTCAAAACATATCATGTATCGCTAAGCGAGCTAACCCCCTCGCTAAGCAAACAACTCACAGGTTTTTGGGCTCTAAAATTCTCACTTGCTCGCTAAGCGAGCATTTCGATTTCTCAATTTTTTCTGCGATTTCAGAATCACCCTTCTGCATTAAAACCCACCAAAACTCAAATTCTCACAGCAGCATAGCAGAAAATCATGAACATCTTCATCATTAATCATAATATCATCGTACACATCATTATAATATCATTATCCATCATCTAAATCATCATCACCTAACAAATTCATCATAAAAACCCCATAACCCTAAAAATCTTCCTCAAAAACCCCAAATCCTATCTCTACATTACAATACCGAACAAAAATTACTCCCCGTACCTTAATTTGTTGGATTCTTTCGATAAATCTCTACCATTTTCCTCTCCAACCTTCAAGTCCTAGCTTTTCTTCAAAGCTCTTCTTCTCTTCTCCCAAATGTATGATCGTTCCAAATGATCGTACAAACCTCACTTTACTCTCTTAGTCATTCTTGCCCCTAGGACCTATTTAGTCTTTTCCTCTTTTACCCTCACTTAGCCTCTACTAAAAGACTAAGCTACCCTCGTCCTCTAATTCTTCTTATTTAAATTATTTCCACCCAAATTAATTAAATAATTCACTATACTTAACATCCTAATATTATTAAAATATTAAGTCACACTCATGCCTCCACAAAACATCATATCATCCATTAATCATCAAAATTCAAACAAACACATCAATTAAGTAAAAATCAACTTTGGGGTGTTACAACAAGCGTGGATCCCGTCGGGTACGACAGACGATCTGGGGTGCTAATACCTTCCCAGTTCCTAACCAACTCCCTTACCCTTTATCTTTGGTTCACGAGACCCCGCTTTCATCTTCTTCCGGGTTTGTGCAGCATTACCCTTCCTTCGGGATAAAAATTCCTGGCTGACGACTCTTCCTTTTTCGCACCACTTTCGCGTCTGTACCAGGATGGAAATCCCGGGAGCAACAATAAGCAAATCAAATTCGGTCTCATAATGATTTTGATAGATGTGCTAGTCGGATTCAGACTCTTCACTACTACGGAAAACAAATATAATAACGGTTGTCAAACACATATAATGACGGTTTTAGGTCATTTGTTATGTAGCATGTGATTCTATGGATGGTGGTTTCCACAACGGGCGTGTGACCACAACGTGCTACCTATCACAACAATTGTTTTAAACAACTGTTGTGATATATAATTAGGTCATGGGTTTGAAACCTAGCAGCAAAAACTATTTATTTGGAAATAATTAGTATTTCACCACAGTTACAGAATACAACCGTTGTGAAAAGTACCCTGAGTTGTAGTTTATTATAAAATAAGTAGATTGATTGTTTTTCTTTATACCTAAATAAACATATACAACCATAAAACTTGATGTAGAATATAATAATTTAAAAAATTAAATTATTCTTGTAAAACAACTTAAGTGAACCATTGTTTTCCAAATTGCATTCAAACTATACTTCATCTCTTGCTTCTTAACACATAATATTTGATTCAATGCCCTAAAATCTTAAAAGCAACGACTCATTCCTAATTTATTTTTCAAAGCATCAATATGTTGACTAATTCTAAATCATCATCATCATTATTTTAATCAATAATAAAGGTTTTTATGATGACAATGATGAATATGCTTTAATTTCTCAACACATTTGATGTTTTGAAACATAAATTAATAGAGAGTGGACCATTGCTTTGAAGAATTTGGGGCAATAAACCAAGTTATATGTGTTAAAGATAAATATAGATGAATTATAAGATAAATGCAATTCGAAATAATGCTTGTTCTAAGTTGTATTTCAAATATAACTTAATTTTCAAATTATTATTTTCTTAATCACTTTAAATGAATGAGTGTTCAATAAAGGGAGTGAAACAAACAATCTACATATATAATAATAAACTCAACAAAAACATATACATCAACAAAACAAAAACCATATACCTTTTGTTGAAAATATTCATGGAATGATTTGAAGTTGATCTACTTTGTGTTGCCATGAAGAAAATGTACAAGGCGGATGAAGCTTCATTGATTCATAATTCTTGTATTGTTTCTTCATGGTAAAATAAAGCATTTATGTTAACATTTTTAGAATAATAACATGTTTTAAAAACATAAACTAGCATAATATTGTAACATAAAAAACACCAACACCAATAATACATTGTTAATCCAATTAGAAAGTAAATATTTCCACAACAAAAAGTGGTGTGTTAACATAAATAAGCAGTACATTATAACATAAAAACCAACAACAAACACAACATAACTAGCATTAACATTGTAATATAACAAGAAGCAACAACAAGAAGTACATTTTTATCCCAAAAAGAAAGTAAACGTCAATATAAAAAGCAACATGTTGACAACAACTAACAACTACTACCCACGACAGATCAAAAACTTGTCAACAACAACAACTTGCAACAAATCATGTAAAACATATCAGTAACTTCTTTTGTAACCAAAATCTTGTGGATAATTTTGTTGCTCCCATTATTCATGATGACAAAAAGATTTGAAATCGGAACATACAACAACATACAACAAAATATAAAAAAAAAACATAAACTCTCGAACAATGAAGAAGAAAAATACCTTTATGTATGAAGCGAAAACTTATGAAAAAGAAGAGAGAAAATATGTACTAAGGTTTTATTGTGATAGATACAACAATACTGTCAAGAAGCGAGAGCTAATTCGCTTATATTATAAATAAGTAAACAATTTCACCACGGTTGTGTTAAAATACATGCTGAAATGTAATGACTTTCACAGTGGTTCATAATAACAATTGTAGTGATAAATATTTCAATTTTAATATATATATATATATATATATATATATATATATATATATATATATATATATATATATATATATATATATATATATATATATATATATATATATATATATATATATATATATATATATATATATATATATATATATATATTATGATTATAATCACAACATGAATTGTAACGAAAAAGAAGAAAATTATTGGAGTTGGGATTCAAAACTTGTCCCTCCATAAATGTATAATCACAAATTATTAGTTTGATTGTAGTGCAATGTATTTTAATAAATATAAATAAATAAGTGTGCCCAAAAATGAGCTATTACCATAGTTAACAATGAGACTGTTGTACTTTAATGTGATGCAATGTCTTTTTTGTAGTAGTGCTTGATAATGCTAGAAAGCAAATGAACGATCACATATGGAGGTTATGAAACATCTCCATGATTGCATGAGAGTTACATAAATGGATGGAAGATGATTTAATTTAGAGTTAGGGAGGACAACAAGCGTTACCAGAGGTCACTTTAACATGGGATATGAATGGGAATATCCTTCATCACCCTGAATGATTGGATGAGTATAAAAAGAGACTTCCCAACGAGGAAGAGGGGAAACTGATACCTTCTACATATAGGACGATTGTGATCTCACTTGACCCGCCTCAGGGAGATTTATCCAAATAGTGTTTAGTAGGAACATTTGGCGTCCACTGTGGGGCTCCGACAAAATTAACATGGGTCACCACCTCAACAATCAATGGAAGATCTCAGTAAATGACCTATTATTCACGTTCAAGGAAATTTCCAGGTAGCTATCCCACAACCTGGGGCACAACCAATTCTTTAATAGAGAAGAATTCACATAACACCATTATTAGTGGCATAACCACTCTACCGTCATTGAAAATAGAAACAAAGAGAAGGATCCCCGAGGAAGATGCCGGGGATCCTACTAGGATTACACAACATATCAAATGGGAAAATCATCAAACTGGCGAAATCTCAGATCATAGAAATAAAGAGGTAAAACCTTTCAATCTCGCAACTGATGCAAAACTCGTGGCAACCCGGATTGAAATTTTAACTCGGATCACCCCAATGGTAATCGTTCCATTTGAGTGGATAAGAGATACAACCATTAGTTAGAGCAACACACCGAACAACTTCGGTAACAATTCAGGTTCGAAAATATCTCACCATTATTCTAGCATCATAGGAAAACATCAAAGCATTGGTAATTAGTCATGCAATCAATAAAGAGATAAGTATTCTTTTAATTCCTCCTTTTTAACTCATAAATTGAAAGTTGTTATGAATCGAGAACTTTTCCAGTTTCCTTTTTGAAGCAAAGAGTGAACCTTCAAAGTGAAAACACTTTGTTTCTTATGGTCTATTTTACTATGAACATTAGGTGTTTTATTAAATGTTGTTGTGAATATTGAATATGATTTGTGTGGATGTTAGGAATTTGAGTTTCTGGACTGGTTTGATTGCTTAATTATTCGAAAAGAACCACTTTATAATTAGTTCAAGTATCCTAACAATGGAAGTCACAAGAGATACATCTGTAGCACCACAATATGCTCTTTGACAATTATTAATTGCACTGACTGTCATTCATTGATGCAATATCACCTGTAGAACATTAAACTTCCATGGTGCTTACACGGAGATAAATTGATGCAATATATAATAGATGGTCCATTATGTTAAAATTTTGAGACACCTTCTTTTGAAACAAATGTGCATCTCCCATTTGAAGAAAATGATTCACATAATGTGCATACTATTCATAATGATGATCAAGAAGGGATATTGGAAAATTTGTAAGTAATTATTTATATAATTTATGAATATATATATATATATATATATATATATATATATATATATATATATATATATATATATATATATTCATTTTACATTTGTATATTTTTTTAAATATTTATTTTCCAACATATAGAGATGTCAAAGGAAACCATACATGAGTTTATAAGTTGTTAGTTCTTCTGTTGTGGGTGTTGACATTAATTTTGGTAAAACTAACCTGAAAATAACATGTTAGAGAAGATGTTCTAACATGCTGAAGAACAAGTTCTATAGCAGGTTTAGCAAGTTGTCAGAAAAGAAGTCCTGACATGGTTGCTCAAACATCAATATATATATATATATATATATATATATATATATATATATATATATATATATATATATATATATATATATATATATATATATATATATATATATATATACGTGGTTATAATACTTGGCAGATGTTGAGCCAAATGCTGAAATATCTTCAACTGTCATGATAGTATTGTTGTTTTGTGATGTCAGAGCAGATGTTTTAACATCTGTCTGTCAGTTTTGGGCAACTTTGCAGAAAGTTGTGATTTGATTCTGGAGGATTTTTAGAAGGTGTTTGTTTTTGTGATTAATCTGATTGGTGGCGAAAATCAAGGTGGAATTTACGATTAACAAAAGTTATTATGTTTCATATATTTGAAGATAATTTGATATCTTTTAGGTTGTTATTTTTGGAAAGATCTGATGTTTCTATTCATGTACAATTTGTTCAAAAGAGATTTGAAGATCAATCAGTTTTTAATGAAGATCAATTTTGACTGCTTTCATTGCTCATATTCATGAAGATCATTCTCTACTTAAAGTGGTGCAACCCTAATTGGAGGTACAGAGATTAAAGATTGAAAAGCTACGCATTCTGATCTAGGGTTAGGCTTTTTTCTTGTGTTATTTTTGATCCATTCTAACATCACCTAGATGTTTGAATTGGACTGATTTTATTGAGTTGTATTTTGTCCACTCTTAGCTTTTAAGCTTGAGTGTTTGTTATTGATTGAAGCTTTTAAGAAAGATCAAGTTGTTTATCTTGGAAGAGTGTTCTTTTATTTTCTTTGTAAGGTTTTGGTTGATTATCACAGTGTGTGATTGAGGTGGAGTAAGAGAGGGTTCTCTTATATAAGGGTTCTTAGATAGAAATTGCATTGGGTAGTGATTAAGTGAGAAGTGTAAATTGGGATTGTTTAAATTCAAATTGATACTACTAATAGTGGATTTACTTACTGACTTGGTAGCCCATAAAGTAGGTGAGTTTGCACTGAACCGGGTTAAAAATTCTTTGTGTTCATTTATTTTTTACAACTATATTTGTGTTCATGTCATTGTGTTAAGTGCAGAGATCAGTTGTTCCGACATCTCATAGGACATTTGTAATCTGCTATACTAGAATTTCTATTGGTATCAGAGCATGCATGTTGTTCTATTTCTGGGTTAGATCTAGGGATGATACTTTCTGGTACAATGGACATGGAACTAAGGTTTGTCAACAGCCCACCTATTTTGAATGGCACTAATTATGATACCTGGAAAGCGCATATGATGACTTTTCTAAAAACTATTGATAGAAAAAGTTGGAAAACAATTATCAAAGGTTGGAAACACCCTTTATGAAGGACAAATATGGAAAGGATACATCAGAATTGAAGCCAGAAGAGGACTGGTCTAAGTAAGAAGATGATCTTGCTCTTGGAAACTCTAGGGTCTTGAATGTCTTATTCAATGGAGTTAACAAGAACACCTTCAAATTGATAAATAAGTGTACTGTTACTAAAGATGCATAGGAGATTTTGAAAAATGCTTATGAAGGAACCTCTAGGGTGAAGATGTCAAGACTTCAACTTTTTACCACCAAGTTTGAGAACTTGAAGATGAAGGAGGATGAGAGCATTCACGATTTTCACATGAATATTCTTGATATTTCCAATACATTTAATGCCTTGGGAGAGAAGATGTCAAAGGAGAAGCTGGTTAGAAAGATTCTTAGGTCGTTTCCTAAGAAGTATGACATGAAGATTACATCTATTGAAGAAGCTTAAGACATCAGCAACATGAAGGTGGAGGAGCTTATTGGGTCACTTCAAATGTTTGAATTGGATATCAATGAAAGATATGAAAAGAAGAACAAAAGCTTAGATTTTATCTCCAATTCTAATAATGAAAAGGGATATTTTGGCTCTTCATTCCTCTTCTCAACAACAGAAATCTTGGTTCGCAGCTCTTCGATCCGTTGTTTCCAAATGTTAATGTCCTTTATGAGAGAGGCCATTTATGTTTGCCCATTGGCCTTAACCTTCTCCAACTTCTCCACAACAGCACTAGACCCAGCTGCCTTCACCCAAGCTAAAGCCTCAAGTCCACAAGTGTTCTCAATGGTCTTCTGAATGTTGGGGAGCTTTTTAAGGTCTTCAGTCAGTTGGTTCACCACTAAGGCTAGCTCCAGGAGGAAGTTAGATATGGTTGGTGTAAGGGTAGAAAGGTCGAAATTTTGAAGGATATCCTTCAGGAAAAGGTGGCCAGTTTGATTTGAGTCCAAAATTTTGAGAATGTGCCCCTTAAAGAATTTCTTCTTGATAGTTTGAAGGATGAGGCTAACAAAATCATCAGAAGTCGGAGCCTCAAAGGTAGTCGAACCACTCACATTTTGCTCTGAAGAACCCCCTCTCCTTGCAAACACCAATATGATGTATTCCTTGGGGTTAAAGACTTTAAGATCATTTAGTTGAGCCTCAGTCATTGTGGCTGTAGAAGTTGGAATTATATCAGTCTTGGGGGAAGTGGGGTCCTTAGCAGGTTTGACTTCGACATTCTCAAGAGAATTTTGCTTATCCTCTTCAGCTTCACTTTCCTCATTTTCTTCCACTTCATCTTCAGTGTCACCCCCTTGGTCACCTACAAGCTTAAGTTGGAGCTGAAGGCCATATGCATCACTTATGAAATCTGCCAGAGGTTGATTAGCAAGACGAGTGTGTAGGCTAGCATCAGGAGAGTTTTCATCATCCAAAGTTTGTTCTTGTTCCATGGGAATAGGTTCTTCAACCATGGGGTCTTGTTTATTTTGGAGAGTCTCCCCCTCATGATCAGACCCAACTGTGTGGGACTGTTTAGTGGCAGTCTTGGCAGGAGAGCCTTGATGCACCACGTGAGAAGAAGAAACTGTAACAGAATCAGGTTTGTTAATCTCACTTAAAGAACTTCGCCCAAAAATAGGATCAGATGTAGGGTTATAAATGGGCTCACCTATGTTGTTCAGAATAACATTTAGAGTAATAGTTATTGGCTTTGGTGGAGTAGAGCCACCAACATTGGCCTAAGAATAGAAAATCAATGGATTAGGCTAATAAATAGTCAACCAAAGAGTTCATGTAGGAAATAATTCAAGAATAAAATTACCTGAGTGTCATCAACATCAGGACTTGAGTTATTGCTTTCATTTGGGCCAGTGGTCACCTTCAACGTGGCCCCAAGGGTTTGTTTCTCGACACCACTAGAAGAGGGTGTCTTATTTGAAATTTTGGCCACCTTCTAGGAATATTGGCCAACAGTGTCAGAAGCTTTGACAAGATTCCTTTTCTTTTTGATAAGTTTACCCTCTTCAGGGGAGACAAGTCTTCACCTTCATTCACTTGGATGACTAGTTGAACACCCTTCCTTGTTTTTTTGGTCGGAGTTGGAGGAGGCTTTCGAGCAGCCTGAGGTGCTTCAGGAGTATCCTTCACAATGATGCTCTTCGACGAGCCAGTCTTCTTAGGCACTGCTGAAATTCAAGCACAAATAAAAATTAGTAAGGAAGTGGTTATATAAAGATCACTAAATCGAGGGCCCCAAACCTTCATATATTTCAGATTTGATGTGAACATCTTCGATCCCTTTATGAAGGTGTCCTTTGAAACTGTACAACTTCTGTTTAGTCATAACCACCCTTTGTGCTTTGGGTTGAGACTGTCGTCGAAGGATTTTGATAGAATCCCCACAGATAAACCAGTATGGAAATGGAGGGGCAATACCCACTCCAAACTCAACAGTAGGAAGTCGAGGAACCTTTAGAGGAAAGAGTTTGAAAGCTAGTTCATAACGTCTCTCAGGAGCAATATTGGAAGGGAGTTTTAGTTTCTCCATTTTTTTTTAAATTTCTCCTTCAAAGTGACAGCAGTCTCACTAACGGTCCAACTAAGATCATTTGGTCGATAGATAGTTTCAAAGTACTTTTGGAAGGCTTGATACTCTTTGACATGGGTAGATTTATCTTTCTTGACCTTTTCCTACACATTAGCAAAAGATTGGTTAAGTAATTGGGAAAAGGAATAAGCATCAAGGAATTTCTATTGGTAGTACTTCAACCACCATTTATAGAATTCTTGTGTGAAAAGAAAGTTACGGTCGAATTGGACCAAGGAAAGTTAAGTTGGATTGGCAAGTCGAACAAGTCGAAGAGAAGTGGCCTCTTCGTCGAAGTTAGCATACAAAAGGTTGATATGTCCTTTTTTTTGTCATACAAACATTTGGGGTAGCTTTGAGCCAATTTAAATTATCGAGAGACTAGATTTGGTTGGTAGGAAATTAAAGATGCTACGCCTCTTTGATGATTCAGCTTGTGGACCAACAATCTAGGAACAAAAAAGGCCTCCCAGATTGCTTTTGATTCTTCTTTGTGATTTTTGGATGTAGGGAGAAATGATCTAGTGAACCATTATGGTCCATACTTTCTCCTAACAAAAGGAGCCATGGTGGGACTGAAATCATATCTCTTGGCAAACATCATAATGTATCCAGAGAAATATTCTCAAAAGGTTCTCCCTTTATCAGTAGGGGTTAGTTGTATTAGGCGAGTCCCTTCGAATCTCCTTTATTTGGTTTCATCAAAGTTCGCATCAATAATTACTTTTGTGGGTAGGCTTGCTTTGAAAGTAGCATTGAGCCACAGTTGAAGTATCCAGATGGATCCAACCAATTGGAAGGTCCCAGTCAAACTTACGTTCTTCTGACTAGTAGCACTTTCACTTATTGACTCATAAAGAGATGTCAAGATTAATTCACTAATCCATACTCCTACGTTGGTGTGAAGTTGGTTGGCCAAAGGAAAATATTTCTTGGCCACCCGCAGCTGCAGGGATTTAGAGCAAAAAACGTATCTACAGAGCCACATAGTTAAAAAAAGCAATATGCTCTTTGTCAGAAACGGTTTCACTTGAGGTATCAAAGTGATACTGTATGAAGCTTCCATAAGTAGGTTTGCATGAGGAAAAGCCTATAGTGTATTCACTTTGAACATCTGGATCATAGGTGTAACCAGTGGGTTCGATCCCTATGATAACAGCTATGTCAAAGAGTGTGGGCGTCACCGTCCCTTAAGTTAAGTGGAAGGTGTAGTGGGTGTTGTCCCATAAATATAGAGAAGCCATCAACATGTTCGAGCAATATGGTAGATCAGTATTCGAAAGCATCAGAAGTTCATAGATCCCTATCTTTTTCCATTCACCAGCCTTAACCTTTTCCATCTTGGCCAGCCAGCGGTCGAAAACTTGAAAGGAATGGGCTACTCTCACCAATCGAAAGTTTTCCGTCATAAATGACATATCTAGGGAAAATTACTCAACTGAGGGTTCGCCTTCAGTAGTTTTGTTCTTTTTCCCTAAAGGTTTAGTCCTACGGTAGGATGGGAAGAACTCACCCAATTTAGAGTCATCAGCAGGAACATTGGACAAGGGTCCAGAAATAGCAGTTTGTTTATCATAAATGATGAGAGGAATAATTACATATGACTCATAGATATGTCTCTTCTCCTCTTGAAGAGCTTCTGGTGCGAACTGTTGGTTTTTCACTAACTTAGGTCCAGGAATCTGGGTAAAGGGAGGAAGTGGAGCGGTGCTTGGAGAGCCTTTGTTCTTTTGAGCTTTCTTGCTTTGGGAAATTTCTTGGTTGGAATCCATTGGAGAAAGTTGGGAAGATGAAGGATTTTTTTCTGAGTTCTTGAAGGTTTGAGAGAAAAAAATAAGGTTGCAAAAGTTTCGGAAGCATAAAAGTGTTAAAGTTTTGAAAAATGAGATATTTATAGACTTTTGGAAGACTAATGGTTTTTAAATCACAATTAAGACAAACTTTGTTAGTGGGATGTGTGTCCTCTTGAGGCGTTGCTTTGGGTGGTGGTAGTTATGATGTGACTGCAAATGTATGGTTTCAAGGAAAAATTGCAATGATGGCTAGTGATAGAGTGACTGCTGAAGAGACATCTTTTAAAAACCATTATAGCATGACGTCATGAGTGTGGTTGTTAAAAACTGAATATTTTCTTGATCGTGGGTTGGTCAGTTATGACCATACTTTTGTGTCTTCGAAAGATGGGTGTCGAAAGCTATGATAAAAAAATGACCTTTCTGTCAACTAGGTCGAAAGCACATTTTTGGGGGATAATTTGTTAGCTCCTAATTTCGAAACCTAGTTGACTTCAGGAAACATTGACTTTAGCATCATATTTTTTGAAGAAATAAAAGGCTTCAACTAAATCAAAGTTGAAGAAGCTTGAGTTGAAGACGCAAGGAATGCAAGGATGCAAACTTAGAATATTTTCTAAATATAAGGAATGTGTATCGACCGAGCGTTCATCGACGTGCAACAGTTGTGATAAATATTGGAGGAAAAGTTATGTTTCTTTCAATTTGAATAAAGACAAGTGGCACACATTGGAAGTTCAAGAACATGCAAAGTGTCAAGTGACATATTTTTAGGAGTAAACTGCCAATAGCGGTTACTTTCGATTAGCATAAATAAAGTAGTTATAGTGTTAGAATTGTGTGTGAATCATATTGTACAAGTTACTCCATAAACACTTAAAGTACTCGTGTGTAGAGGAATGAGTGAAAGCGAGAACGTACTTGATGAGATCACCACCTTATTTCATATCAATACAATTTATGTTCAAGCTTTTACTTTAAAGTCCTTTTATCTTGCATTTTCTTTACTTTCGAGCAAGTTTATTATTAAGCCTTTTATTGTCTTTTTATTGTTTTCTTTACGCTTCCTTGCCATTTACACTTTTATTGCACTTTACTTTCGACTTCCATTGTTTTGAGTCTTGTTTGTTTTATTTTCTCTTTTTACTAAAAACACTTCATAAAGTCTGTCGAAGAGTTTATGAAATTATTCATGAAAAACCAATTAAAACCTACTATAGCACATGTCATAGGTTCAATTTGATTGATCCTGCAAGTAACTGAGAACATTTTGTTATTTTTAGATTACCAGCTGTTATTTACATTTTTCAGGATAAACAACATCCACTCTTTACATTTTTGTATTTCAAGCATTTGGAAGTAATACCATTTATTTCATTTACTTTGAGTATTGTTTTTTTATCTTTAACTAAAGTTTATTGTTTTCATTCAGTTGATTTATCATCCAAGTGTTTTAAATCCAAATAACATATTTTTTATAGTTTTTTTAAATATAAATTGTCTTTGAGATTTTTTGAATTAATATTTTAAGTTAACTAATCTCATAATTATTTACTAAAAACAGTTATAAACATGAGGATAGAACTATAGAGATGAAAAACTCACTCGAAAGAACCGTAAAATCAATTTTAACTTTGATTTTCAATTTTCCTGCATTCCCCAAACACAAAAATTATGCATTTTATTTACAATTTATAAAAATTAAAACAGTTATACTAAAATTTGTATTCAAATAAATATTCAAACAAACTAATATATTTTAATAAGCTTAACAACTATATGTTATATTAAATAACTTCAATGGTTAACTCAATTATTAATCTATGAATGTATAATTTTTGTGAGAGATTCGGGGATGATAATCCTGGATAACTTCGAAGAATCGTGTTCGTACACTTTCCGAACAAAGTATTTCAACCCTATTCTTGTCCGGGTTTACGAAATCTTTGTGGGAATAATTCTTGAAGAACGATTAGTTTCTGGCAAAAGAGAACTATTCAGGAATGTAGAGAGAAAGTTTGGTTTCGTTCTGTGTATTCAAACTGAGATCAAATGACTCCTTATATAGAAGATCAATAACAGAAACCGAAAAAACACAGTTGTTCAGAAAAACGGTTACGTCGGTAGGGAACGGGTTCAACTGTTCAAAAGTGTTTTATAGAGAACAAGGGCTCTGCCCCTTGGAACCCCACGGGGCGCTGCCCCGCACCCCTCCAGGGGCTTCGTCCCTTGGAACCCCAACGGGGCGCTTCCCCGCACCACGCCAGGGGCTTCGCCCCTTGGAACCTCGTTTCAATTATTCGCATTCAATTATACATTGGCTCGACGAGCGTGCACTCCGCACTACCCTAACTCGTTTCCAAGCTTTAACGCATAATTACATCGGCCTGTAGTAAATCACATTACTACTAAAATACATTGATGATACTAAAATCACCAACAATTTTACTGTAAAAAAGTGTTTTATAACAGTGTAATATTTATAATATATCTTTTATTAATTTATAATAAGAAAAATAAAATGTATAGAAATTAACCTTGTTCTCTAAATAATAATGACGGAGCCACTATTTTATTTTATTTTTTATAAAAAATGATAAAGTCATTTGATAAGTCTCTTAAAATTTTTTGAAGGTTTGTTTGTTTTAAGTCAGAAGATATTGGAATTGAATTATTACTTGGAATAATATTTTTATCTAAGTGTTTGGCAATAGGGATGTTCAAAACCAACTCAACCCAATAGAAAACCGCAAACCAAACTAAACCAAACCGAAACCGCAAAAAACCGTACTTGCTTTGGATGTATTTGAACCATTTTTAACAAAAACGCGCGGTTCAGTTTGCGGTTTGTATTTTGTAAACTGAACTAAACCAAATCAAACTGAATTATGTTACAACCCAAATGTCACTTATCTCACATCCAACCCAAAACTCAAATCTATTATGCCTTAACCATACAAATATTTTTTTACTCACGTTTATGGTTTTAGTTTCAATCTTCTCAAATCTCTTCGAGTAGTATCACACATTTTTCGTATTTGCTATGTACATCTCGTCTCTTCTATTATAATCTCTCTTATCTTATGTTCTTTCTTTTTTATCTTTATCTTTTCATTTTTTTATATTATTATTTTCTCTTCCAATTACGTTTTTATCGCACATTTCTTCTATAATTTCGCATATGTTATGATCTTTCTTTTTCATCTTGTCTAATCTTTCCCCGCCCCCGTTTTTTCTTTTTATTGTAATATTTTATATATTGTTTTATACTACTATTTTATGTTTTTTATTTCACTTTTGTCTAATCTAATTTTTGTATATTGAATGAAAATTATTGTCTAAATATGATGAGTTTTGTTGCTATTTGATAATGTATGAATGACTAAATACAAAATTATGTTGTTCTTTATAGGTGTATGTATGACTCAATAAAAATATTGTAAAAAACCGAACCAACCGAACAAATCCAAACCGCATTGATTTGGTTTGGTTTGGTTCGATTTTATTTCTTAAAGCCAACCGAACCAAACCAAACCACATGTATTTTTCTCTTGTGGTTCAAATGATTTTTTTGCGTGAAAACCGTCCAAACCACACCGCGAACACCCCTATTTAATAAATACTAATTTTTTTTGAAATATTTATAATATTTATTTAATTTAAAAATTATAAAATATGAAATAAATAAATAAATAAATATGAGTAATAATTGCAGTTAGATGAACTTTATTCTCATGGGAATATTGTATTTTCATCCTTTAAATCTTGGAATTTTCAATCAATAAATTACAAATATGAGGGGATATAATTCCTTTTTATTATCTCCGTTTTTATTATATGTTGTTTGAAAAAATATGTTTAGTATATTATAAGTTATTTTACAATACCAATAAATTATTAATGTTTTTTTTTCTTATTATATTCTAAAATATTTATTATTTTCTTTACTTTTAATAATGTAAATTTATCTTTCCAATATTATTAATAAATGATAATTTTATAAAATCATTCGTAATTTATCTTTTTCAAATCAAAATTATTAATTTTTTTTAATATGTGTGAAAAATAAAAAATAATTTATAATAAAAACGGAGGAAGTAGTATGTTGCTTCTATTTGGTTAATGTTTCTATTTTCACACATTTTACTAATTAAGATTAATTTTAACAATATTTATTTTTCTAAAACAAGTTACAATGTTGTTTTGTTAGTCAGTTTTATGTGAGGAATAGGATGAATCAAAGTTTGAATTAAATTTTCTTAAAAATAAAATCAATAAGTAAAAGTAATTTTGGTTTCGTTATATAGTACTGTATTAATTTTTTCATGAAATCCAATTAAAATTAAAACTAAATTGACGAAGAAAAAATTAATATTGTGTAGTTCATCAAGTCACGGAATGATAAGAAAAAGACAAATTTAAATTAAATCTGAATATCCCGTTACAAAAACAAATCTGAATATAAATAAAAAGATTGAATCTGATTCGTTAGTCAACCCATAATAGTCGCCAAAGTTTAACTTAACCTATCTTTTCGAATCACCATAACAAAAAACTTTACTCAAACTCAATATAAATATACGGTTAAGTCTAGGATGAGGGAGCTATTAAGTCCCTCACCGGTGAATCACTTAAAAATAACCATAAGATCAATCTGATGCTTCCGATTTAATGGAACAAAGAGTGAGAATACATGGGACCTTCCACATGTAAGTTATTTTTCACAATATTTTCTTATTTTTATAAAATTTTAAAATTAATTTTTCTTTTTTATTTTTAAAATCAATTTAATTTCTCTTTCTACACCAAGATTTTTTTTTCCTTCTGCTTCAGGTTTCATCTTCAATTTGATGAAAATTTCATCGCCCTTCATCTTCAATATGTTACTGTGAAAAAAAAACTCTTTATTTACTCGTATGTCGTCGCCGCCATTAAATCCCCAAGCAAACACTTATTTTTCCATTCTTTCAAGGTTTCGCTTTTGCTTTTCTCTTCCACTTTCAGATCTGAAATTCGTAATCCTTCATCATTTCAAATCACCGATCTCGATTCTCTTCTCCATCCTTCAATTCTTCACTTCGATTCCACTTTAAACTGATTTTGGATTCGCTACGTTGTTCATTTCTCACTTTCATGTTCGTCTTCGGATTCCAATTATCCCCTCACCGTGAGTATTTATTTATCTATTCACTCTTTTTTCAGCATCATCTTTTTGTTTTCGTTATTTAATTTTTTTGAAGTTTATTAATTATTGTTACTATTATTGTTAATGCGATGATTATGATTTTTAATTTTCGATTCTAACACAGGTGTGATTTGTGTGAAGTCTGGATTTCTGTATTTTAGAAACTACATCTCCAGGTATGTTTCATTAGTGATATAATAGGCAAATCTTATGTTTAGTTTTAACATCTCTTACATGGTTTGAAGATTTTGTTTTTGCAATAATGACATTTTTTGGTTATTTGAAGTCTCCATGGTTGAATGTTTTAATTATCTGTTATATAAGTAAACAAATATTTTGTAAATGGTTGAATGTTTTGAAATTGAGACTTTGTTGTATAATCTTTTAATTATTTGTTTTATAAGCTCTTTAGTAATTTGAGATACTTCATGAAATGTTTTACCAAATGACAACACCATAATTATATAGCAAGACATGGTTAAATTGTAGAAATGTGATACTTCATACAGAAGCGTTGCAGCAGCATACTCCATCAGTGTCTCATCCCAGTCCTTAGCCGTCAATGGTTGTATTCAATGCTAACACCAAGATGAGGGCGAACTCTGAGAACTAATCAAAACTTGTGTCTCATGAGACATTGAAGGATCCTGTTGTAGTTAGAACTAAAGGATGCGCAACTAAAGGATGCGCAGGGGAATCTTCACGTCAGAAAAAAAGGAAGCGGACTTAGTGTTCCATCTGTGGAAAATTCGGGCATTATAAACAAACATTGTTCAGTACCTCGACATCATTCTAACACGACACATTACTCACACGGAGATTTTCACAACATTGAATTCAGTGATGACTCTATAAGAAATTTATATAATGTTGTTATTTAATGGTACCATTATATATATTATCCATTTTTATATTATGGGGAAAAGCTGAGTAACTTTGTTAAATATATTTAGTTAATACATAGGTTTGTGCTAATTTTCTTTATCTATATTAGTTTATTCTTTCATGCTTTTAGGTAATTCATGATTGTGAAATACGATGTATTGTCGAGTTTGTGACGTCTAGACATGTGTCAATATTGTGTCTAGTTTCGGTGAAGTGAATTACGCGTGTGCTTACTTCCTTCTTTGGTTAATTGCTTTTGGTTTTGTTCCTAAGGGTTGTTGTTTCTAACTTACCTTTGTTAAGAGATTGATTCAATATGTTTGGTTTTATTATATTATATTCACGAAGGTTTGGAACATTGCATCACAACAACTAGTGGAACTGAGAGAAATTTACTAATGGCTGAAGATGAGATTATGATTTCTAGGTCAATGAAAAAAAAGAAAGCGCTTCGAAGGCATGACCTAATGTTGGACAGACTGTCAGAGCATGAGAAGGTAGGTCTATGCAAGTTTTATTGATTGTCAATGATATGAAATTTCAGAGTTGTGCTTATGTATGTTTGTTCCGATTAGAGTAAGTTATAACTTCCTGTTGTGGCCGGTATTTAGATCTATGTATTTTAATTTTCAAATTGTTTGCATGTTGGTGACACTATTGTTTTGCTTCTTAGGAAAAACTGATTGCTAACCTAGTGAAGATACAAAAAGATGGAACTGTTGAAGTTGATTTAGAAAGGAGTTCTAGTGTTGCTTCAGAGTTGTTAGAGTTTCAGTCATATGAAGAGTCAACAATGAGTGGAAGTTTTGTTATTTCTGATTCAAAAAAATCAGTTTTGCGGTTACAAATTGTCATACTTGTGGTTGGAACTAGAGGAGATGTACAACTTTTTGTTGCCATTGCAAAGAGACTTCAGGCATGTTTGTGTATTTCATTTCAGTTCATATTAATCTGCATGAGAAAAGTGTGATAAAATGGTTATGCTTTTTGTTTTTGCGTACTTTCCCAACAGCTAAAAAATTATGTTTTTGTGCTCGTGATCATTTTTCCTTACTAATAAAAATCAGTTATGTAAATTTTGAGTTTGTACTTGCAGGAGTATGGTCATCGTGTTAGGATAGAAACTCATGCTAATTTCAAGACATTTGTAAGATCCGCTGGTGTAAATTTCCACCCTCTGGGTGGTGATCCACGGGTATTGGCAGGATGTAAGAGGTTCCTTTTAATAATTTTGTTAGTATCTGTGAATTTATATTTTGGTTGCATCTTCTGATAGACTAAATGAGTTGTTTAAATGATAGATATGGCAAGGAATAAAGGTTTGATCCCTTCTGGTAGTACTGAAATATCAATCCAAAGAAAGCAGCTGAAGCCATAATTGATTCTCTTCTTCCAGCTTGCACAACACCTGATTCAGAAATTGGCATTCCCTTTACAGCTTAGATCAGTTGAGAAGAAATCTTAGATTACGGATGCTGAGATCAGTTGAGAAGAAATCTCAAGACCTGGTGTGCTTTTGCCATATCACGGTTTCAGTTTATCCGGCTTCCAACTGTTGTATCAGATTTTTTCAATAGCTCGATTCATTGTGTTCGTTAGCTTGGCTGATCTTTTCAGTAGGATAATGGTAGCAGTCTTCTAGCAAAGGTTTCATGTTTGATCGACCTCGTTGGATCTGGTGTTCCAAAGAAAACTTATCGGGCCATATTCTTCAGGCGGAGGCTTTGTTTTAGGTCAAAGGAATCATTGTTGCAGACTGTTTTTGTTCTTTTTTTTTACTTAGGTATTCAGTAGCAGGTGGCACAACACTTGGGTGTTTGTTTTGACATGTTTAGTCATGTTTTGTTGTATTTTGTATTGGTGCTGTCAGAGTTGTTTAGGCCTGGCTCTTGTTGTCCTGGGTGTGGGAGGCCTTTAGTTTTTCGATTTTGGTTTCCATTGTGTATTTTGTATTGTACCAAATGAGAATAATAATAATAATAATAATTTCCAAACCCATTTGAGGTTGATCTTGTAGTTATTGAGATTGATAAAATGACAAATGGAAGTCAAATAGAGAAAACACTAGTTTAATTTGGTGGTTTAATAAAAATGCAGAATTCATGCTTTTAAGTATAATGCTTTGAGGTACAAGTAAATTATTGGACATTGAGACACAAACATACTCATTTAAAACAACTCTGATCTTATTTTAGCAATTGTTAATGTTGTGATGACATAAAGATTTTAGGAACAAGTAAATTATTTACGAATGAGACACAAACATACTCATGCAAACGTGCAAGCTAAACTGAAAATTAGATTAAGTATTCAAACGTGCAAGCTAAACTGAAAATTAGATTAAGTATTCAATAACTTTAAGAATTCCATTAAATCACTTGCAGATGGCAAAACTTTAAATTTGGTAAACATGCTTAATATCTGATAAGCTGAAATAGTATAAGAACCTTGCTAAAATAAAAGCATACTCCTCTGTTCAACAGGATAAAATGAATAGGCAATTGAATTGATACAGAAGCACTGCTGGAACTATCCTCATGAGGTTCTCTGTGTATTGCACCTCTATGAAGCTGCAAAGCATATTCCAAGTCCCACAACACATCACCCATTGAAGGCCTATCACAGCCATCATCTTGTAAGCATTTTTCCACTGCCTCACTAAATTTTCTTAGTGAGTTTTGATCAATCTGTCCCTTAACGGAAGGATCAATAATATCTTCCAACATCCCTTTGTCTTTGCAAAAAACTCCCCACTGAGCTAAGTTCACCTGCTCCCTTGGAAGTGATGGTTCAAGGGCCGGTCTTGCACACAACACTTCAAGTAAAACCACACCGAATGAATAAACATCAGATTTTTCTGTAAGTTGTTGTGATCTAAAGTACTCTGGATCAAGATACCCGAAAGACCCTTTAACACCTGTGCTAACATAAGAATGTTGATCAAGAGGACCAGTTCTTGAAAGACTAAAATCGGCAACTTTGGCTACAAGATTCTCATCAAGCAGTATGTTTGTAGATTTTACATCACGGTGAATGATTCCACCAGTTGCTCCTTTGTGAAGGTAATGAAGACCTCTAGCAGCACCGATACAAATCTCAAGCCTTTGCTTCCAAGTCAAAAAACTAGACAAATTTGTGTTGTACAAATTGTCTCTAAGTGTCCCTTTTTCCATGAACTCGTAAACAAGTATCATCTCACCACTTTCATCACAATACCCTATTAAGGAAACAAGGTGTCGGTGACGAATCTTGGACAAAACCATTATCTCAGCTTGAAATTCAGGAAGTCCTTGACCTGATCCTGGGTCACTTCTTTTCACTGCCACATTCATTCCATTCTTAAGAATTCCCTTATAAACAATTCCAAACCCCCCCTTTCCAATTATACTCTTGGTGTTGAAATTCTCCGTTGCAAGTTGAAGATCAAGCAAGAAGATTTTCAGTCCAAGGTTTATGTTAGGCAGAGGTGAGCCTTGAGCAGTTGTTCTGCTGTGAGAACTTCCTTCTGCGGCACCTAGAATTGGCAACCAATTGGAATTCTCAACAGGCCTTTGTTTCTTTAGTTTACTAATCCAGAGAAACACAACCACCACAACAGAAATCAGAACTAAACCTCCAACAACTGAACCTACCACCACAGGAAGACTAACCTTCGAATTCGAAACCAAATCCAACTCCAAGTCATCCACAGGAATAAAACCTGATGAGTTAATCATTCTCATTAGTTCTAGCCCGTTTAAAAATGCATTTGGTATGTAATCCGTCTTATTTGCGTTACCAGCCAATTCCAGCACCTCTGCAGTTAAATACTCCAGGATAGCAGCAGAATAAACCGCAATTGTTTCCCCGACTCTTCCATGCGCCATTGTCCTTGACTTCAGAAGACACAGAACCTGCAGTATTATTTGTATTTCTATCTCTATTTTTCGGCACTGGAATTTAGCTAACAACTAATTCTCACACCCTTATAAATGATATGTTTTATGTTGGATCTTGTGTATTGGGGTGAGGTTTACGGTTAATATCACAAATGATTGATAGAAAAACAGATTTTAATATAATCATGTACACTATAAACAAATCAATGATAATACTTGCAAAATTTGAGAAACACAAGAAACAACTAATAGAACGATAAAAAAGAATAAATAGATCCGCCTCATTAAAACCTTATCAGTAAAAGGAAAGAGTGCGGTGTAGAACAACAATAAAAAATTATGCAGAAGTGATTGGAAAAAAGCACAACCATAAAGGTCATACAGACTAACTTAACTCTACTACTAGGGGCCATTGTAGACATGCCTACAATGTCTTAGAGAAAACTAATAGAAGCTTTTTGATGTTTAAACATATCATTCAGTCTGCCAAGCTTTTTCAGCCTTGTCCACTAATATGCCTTTATATTCATTGTGGTCACCTAGCAGCAAATCAATTGCCACCTTCATTCTGACAACATCTTCATTCATCTATCAAAATTAATTGATGATATTAGTATCTTGTTAAATATTTAATATTACCAAAATAATGGACCATGTTAGCTCTTAAAAATACCTACCATAACATGAACGTTTGGTGTGAATGACGAACCCATTGCTAGCCATTGTAATATCCACACCGCAGAATGTTGACTGTTTATTCAAAATGAACAAGTATCACATGTGATTTGAAGTTTTTTTTTATTATATAGAAAACCAATATACAATGGTTAAAATAAATTGAGTATTTTTGTTACCAAAATCCTTCGGAAACAAGTCCTACAGGCTCAGCGATATCCCAACTATCTCCGTGTTGTACTTCAAATAGAAAGTCGGGTGGAAAGTAGTTAGTTTGCACCATAGTTTGCACCATTTGAGTGATAACTTTCCACTACAAAATTCAATTGGTAAAACAAAATAAGGTAATAGATTAATGAAAAATTCAAATACAAATCATTTCAAGTACTTTACCATTTCTTTAATGGTATCTTGTCTAGGGATTATATTTCTTTTTTCAAATCCCGGATCCAAATGGTACAAAATTTGGTCTTGAATAGAGGCAACCATCAGATACCAATTGCCAACACAGTCTTCAATCGGTAGATAAATCTAACAAATTTAAAGTATGTCAGATTAAGAAAGTCAAATGACTTCATAATATAATTAAGTTAAATTTAACAATGTATAAATATCAAACTCATACATGCTTTAGATTCTCAAAATAAGGCATCCAATTCTTCGCATACTCACTAATCAAGTCTTCGATTGTTGTACCACGATTTACATCTCTCTACCAAACATATGAACAAAATTATTCAATAAAACTAGTTTTCTCTTCATAAATAAGCATACATCTCTTAAGGAAAAAATCATTAATTTATGTCTTACCACAAATAATGGGGGGAGTGACCATATAGTTGGGTCTTCAACTTTCCTCTCATCCCAAGTCGTCTTAAGAGACATTATGTGAATTATCTACAATCAATTAACAAAATTGTTACAAGAATGCAAACGATTATTTAAGAAGTCGTGGCTTGGTAAGTCTACGATCATTTGACCCACCTCCGTATCTATTATTCTTCCCGGACATAGAGTCTGAAAATTCATTCGCGAGCATGTAAGGGTTTCAATCTTGAACAATTCCTCACTGAATTAAAAAAAAAACATATTTATCTGGTGTCATTAATTGTTACGTGAAATTAGAAAATTTCTATTTTTTCGAAATTAATACCTGAGATCCTTCTTAGCATGAAAAACATAATATGAGACTTGTTCTTCTATATGTTGGAGTTTCATTTCTTGGGTGGTTACGAAGTTCGTCTCAACAAACTGTAAATAAGTAATGGATTACATATGCAGTAAGAACATAAAATATATAATAATATAGTTGTTTGATATTCACTCACCTTAGACATTATTTTATCCCCTTTAATCTCTAGTTTTGGAACCTTTAAATGTCTCTCTTTAGGTAAAGATGTGAAGGACAATCTCTTTGATGATGTTGCTTTGGGTGAAGCTATGAAAGACAATCTCTTTGATGTTGTTGGTTGGTTTCTTGTCGGAGACAACTTGTTTTTCATCTATGACAAGATTAGTAATGGTTAAAAAAAAGTAAATTAAACACAGACTAATTATAAATTTATTTTGTACCTTGTTTGCTATGTTAGGCATAAATGAACGCTTTGTGATGTCGTCAGTATCATCATCAGATGTTAACAAGATAATATTCTCAACATTGTATTCTGGTAAATTTTTTGAACGGCTAAACGGAGACTTAGCGGCAACTTTTTTTTTGGAAACTGGAGTTGCGTTTCTTTTAGACACTAGTCTAGGGCTCTGGATCAAATCTGAATCACAGATTTTTGCTGGCTTATCCAACTTGGACTCTATGATGACAAGTTTGCTCAACAAGATGTTAGTCACAATGCGTAACTCATTAATTTGAGACTCGTGAACCTGATATTATTTGTTTTTATTAATAACAACAATAAAAAAGGTGAATTTAAACAAATTTGAATGAAGTAACAAGATATAGGAAATATATACCTGAAGACGCTTCATGGCATCATCAGCCGAGGATCTCAAACCATGCAATATAGTAAGCATTTCGCTTAAAATTTGAGATTGAATCTAAATAAAAAATATATAAAATCAATTAAAAGGGAATAGCTGGTGAATGAAAAAAAAAGTAAAATAAACTTCTTATACTCAGACAAATAAATTACATGATTTAATGGTAACTTTCCAAAGAGATTTTTTAAACCTTAATACTTGATCAAAAGCTCTGAACAAAGAGTCAGACTTGATATAAAAGAAAAGCAATTTAGGGTTAAGTATTTAAATGCATAATAACTCATCAATTGATAACATATCAGAAAATGAAAATTAAAAAATAAATAAAAACAGAAATCAATGGGTAGATGATAACTAGTGATGATTACCTCATCTACCGCAACTTTTTGATTTGTGATAGGTAAAGTTTCCTTAGTACCACCATTAATAGTCATCTTCTTGTGCAATGATTTTGAATTGCGGAAGAGAAAAGAGTATAGAGAGAGATGATTTTGATTTTTCAACTTGAAACAACTTGAATATATAGCAATGAATCTAAAAGAAAAGGAGAGTATTAACGGTACACCCATTTGAAGGAGAAAAATAAGGGAGGTGGGAAGAAGAGGTAACACTAACTTTTAAAAACAGTAAGAGAAGTTGTTCTATGTGAGGAAGTTAGTGATAACGGGTTTATATTCAATTAGTAAATTTTATTTTTTTTAATGTCAATTAATTTAAAAGCACAACGTGGTGTAAAAGTTAATATGGAAAGGGATTTTATACAAAGTCAATTAATGTTAATTTATCTCATACATTAATTAAATCTGCCTTGGTGGTAGATCATAATGTTAATTTATCTCATACATTAATTAATGAATCCACTAGCAGTAAAAAGTATCTTTCTTTAAAAAATAAAACCTACAAATATTAGCATTGTGGAACTTGATTTTTGTTTATTATATTAAGGGCGAAGATTCAAAATATCTCATATAAAAAGGATTGAATGGAGTATAATATATAATAAACTGTAGAATTAATGTAGAATTATGGTTGGAACATCCTTCATTATGTTGGATTAGTTTACAGCTTTTTGAATTAAATCAATGAATTGTACAATCATTCAAAGTTGTTTCAATATTTCATGAAGTGTTACAAACTTGGATCATGAATGACATATAATGGTTGATGTGTTTTCCTTGCACTTATGATATATTAGGTTATCTTAATAGCTGTGTTACACTATTAATGGAGTGTAGGTTTGACACTAACTGATGAGGAGCTAAAAGAACTGACACTGGTGGCTATTGAGAAATTATTACAAAATAATAACAGAAGCTTGAAGGACTACAAGACAATGCCATATCCAACAGATTTTGTTGTTTTGAACTTGGGAAATAGACTAATTTATGATGAGCGTCAATATGATGCTGTTGCTCAAGAAGAATTATTTTTAAAGTTGTACTCTTCTCTTACAGGTAATATAAGTGTGACATATTAGACCTGTTTAAACTATATATCTTATAATGATTATTAATTGTCATAGTAATTATTTGTACCTTATATGTAGTTGAACAAAGAGTCATTTTTAAGGAAATCATGGATGTTGTGGACAGGCAAGAAGGAGGAGTGTTTTTTTTATATGGCTACAGTGGCACTGGTAAGACTTTTATGTGGAACACTCTATCAGCAGCAGTTAGGTCTCGGAAAAAAATTGTTTTGCCTGTTGCATCAAGTGGGATCGCAAGTTTATTGTTACCAGGTGGAAGAACTGCTCATTCTAGATTTAAAATTCCAGTCCCAACTCTTGAAACTTCTATTTGCAACATTAATAAAAAGGATGATCTTGCTGAGCTTCTAAAGATAACAGATCTAATCATTTGGGATGAGGCCCCTATGGCTAACAGGTTTTGTTTTGAGTCTCTAGACAAATCCTTAAATGATATTATGAGTGGAACTACAAAATCTAAATTATTTGGAGGTAAGGTTGTTGTTTTTGGTGGTGACTTCAGACAGATTCTTCCCGTTATGCCAAGAGGTACCAGAACTGATATTATCCATGCAACCATCAATGCTTCTTATATTTGGGATGAATGTAGAGTCTTGAAGCTTACAAAGAACATGCGCTTGCAAACAGGTGCAAACACTTCTACCATTGAAGAGATTAGAAGTTTTTCTGAGTGGATTTTAAAAATTGGAGATGGGACCATGGGTGAGCCAAATGAAGGTTATGCTGATATCTGTATCCCAGAAGAGTTTTTGATTTCGAATTTTGCTGATCCTATAAAGGCAATTGTTGAGGATACATACCCTGATCTTATTCATAACTATCTTGATTCGGATTATCTTCAAAGTCATGCCATCTTAGCTTCAACAATTGAAGTAGTAGATGAGATCAACCAATATATCACAAACCTTCTACCAGTTATGCAATTATCATTTAGTCACAAACTTATGTTAGTAATTTAAATATGATTGTGAATAATATTTTTTAATGCAGTTCATGATTTTATTTATCCAACCATACTTATGTAGTTATTATTTATATTCTTGAATTATTGTAGGAGATGGGAAAGAATACTTCAGTAGTGATTCTATAGATAAATCTGATGCTACTAACTTTGATGCATATGAGGATTGTGCAATGGTACACGACTCACTGTAACTAGGCTTGCCAATCATGTCATTGTAGACAATTATTTTAGACTATTACCTAATTAGATGTTTGCTTATGTTTTAGGGATCCACAATTGTATGCAAATTCTATAAATTCAAAGTATTTGTGTGATTGAGAAACAAGTGAGAAATATTCGTATGTGATAAATTTTGTGTATAAATTCAAATTATTTGTGTGATAGAGCTATCGTTTCAAAGTTGGTAGCGTGAAAAAATATATCAGCTTGTAGGGGTGGCAAAACGAGCCCGACCCAGCCCGACCCTATTTTTTTGTGGGCTTTTGAGGGGATAACCTAAACGGGGCGGACATACCTGTTTGACATCCATACCTGCTTGGCATAATGTTGTAGGTGTATGTCTTATGTTACTAGATCATCATATAAAGAACATATTAGACCTCAAGAATATTGTATCATGACATATAGCCATTTTCATAAACATGTTGGAATCAATCCTCATTACATATGTTGGTACATTAAAAGGGAATCAATCCTCCGCTTGAATGAACTTTTGGTCAATCCTGTGAATGACTCTAGTGGCCAATTGTTTTGGAGTTAGGAACTCAATTCTAGTTATCTCTTCAATCCCAATTGTAGTAGCATCCATCTTAACAGGTGTTTCAATTGAGCTTGTGGATATACTCCAATTTTGTATGACACAATGAGAATATATGACATAATTAAAAAGTAGCAAAATCATAATGTAAAAAATAAGAGGATATGTGAATGTCTGACCCAATAAACTGACCACGGATCCACATGTAAGTTTCACCATGATGCCTTTCTTAAAATCATCGAGACACGACACTTCATTTCCTCATAGAAGTAGAATTTCAAATCAGTATATGGAAATATTCCAAAGAGTGTTGGAGCTAAGACCATGATTAACATATGAGTTGTATAATATCAACACAACAGAGGAATACAATACTAACTAAATTCCCAATCTCAGACACAAACATATTTTAACACATACTTATTCCTCTAAAGAGACCTCTAATGCCACAACCTTTATAAGTTTTTGAAAGGCAATATTGGATTCCTCTATAAATTTGATAATTATTTACAATCTCAGAAACATTCAACTTGGTTTGACTAACAACGAGCAGGTTCAATTCCAAATGCAGTATAGTTCACACTTGATATAATCACTACAACCAAAGTCATTGATGAAAATACATTTGATTTTTGAGTGTTTTTAAATATATAATAAAGTTTATAAAGAGACTAACATACAACAAAATGTGTCGAGAAATATTATTTACCTGATAAGCTAACTTAGTGCGAATTAAGTCGAGTGGATAAGTAAAATTTGAAAGAAAATGAGAAATAAAGTATTCTTAAACCTAAAGTCCAATCACGTTCATATCCTCTTTTCTACACATAACACATTATTTTCTTTTTTAATTAAAAAAAATTAACTCTAAGACCTAAAACACGTTTCTCCCTCCTCAGTGGTTTAAGATACGAACTGTTTTTTTTTCTTTCTACCCCACCTTCTCCTTCTCTGAATTCACCCACAACTTCCACCTCCCTCACCTCTCATATTTTTCAGGAATGGGGTGGTCATTACCATGATGTTTCATGGTATATATTAACTTCCTGTTTCAACATTCAAGCACA